>OY769912.1:8464864-9064864 GCA_963669185.1 Dyspetes luteomarginatus
ATTTAAAAAAGGAATAATTTTTCTTCATTTTTTTAAACTAAAATAGAATTTGTTAAAAAGTTAAATAATTGATTTATTTGTTCAATCAGCGAATTAGATTGTACGATATTCCAAACGCAGAGCGAGAAACCTCGTGAATCGAGTACGATAGTGCGATTTTCTTCTACTTTGGAGCTGTCCGATTTCTAAATCTACTGACTTGCCATACGGGAAAATTACGAGTTTTGTAACGACTACTAATGACTGCGGATGCGTTACGTTCTATTCCTACTCACACACATACACACACATATATATATATATATATATATATATATATATATATTTTATCGACAACGTTTATGATTGATTGACAAGCCTGTTTATTTCTCTTTCGTTCGACGGTTTTTTTTTGCTCTCTCTTACTCTTTTCAAGGAACTGAACGATCATCGAGTCTTGTCTGGTCTCTCGTCGTTTCTAAATGAAATATATTTTTGGTTATAAATAATTTGAAAAAATAAACGACTGAGGTGACCAAGAGAAAATCCAATGAGAATGGTTTTTAAACAGAAATATATATTTAAATACAATTATTTCAATACATCGAGATATAAAAAAAAAAAAAAAAAATCCATATTTTCCAATGTTTATTTATGGAAAACAAATTATCAGACTCTCAAAAAAAAAAAAAAAATCAATGAATTGTATTATCTATAATTTTTAAATAATTTTATAACTTTTAATAATTTGATAATTGTCAAGTCTCGACCATATTTTTCGATAAAGATCGCGTAGATGCTCAAAGAAAAATAGTTTTAGGTACGAACTGAGAGACTAGGTCGAGCCCCTCATTTCCGGGACTCGTTTCTCGGTTCGTAAATACGTGAAAAATTCAAACTGCTCAAACAGCTGCCGTATCCACCTGTTTTTCCTTCCTGTATACTAACAACGATTATTATGTATCGTGCGGAGGTTTTTCTTTAGCCTGCTGGGTTTGCCTTTCTCGTCATACCAAAAACTCGCTTTTTTGTCATTTCCCATGTGCTCGAGTTTGATTTTTTTTTTTACAATTATAAATATTTGTTATAATTAAAAATATTTCGTAAATGCGTATGAAATTCACTGCACGTATAAATAAATAAATATAAATATTAAATATAAACAAAATGCATTTTATTAAAATAATGAACCATTATCAATATTTTTTTCTTGCATTTTCCGAGGGATCTAAAAGATGAATTTGTGCTGTAATGGCACATTTATCATTAATGTTTAATTTTTTTTATTAATCATTTGATAATGTAGTACGTATAAATAATGATTATACACAAAATCAATATGCATACGCATTTTATTATATTTATTTATTTATATTTTCTAGATTTTTTTATTATTTATTTGCAAAAATATAAAATGAACATTTATATGTGTATTTTATTTATTTTTTATTATTTATATGCGTGGAATGAAAGAGACACGCGACTGTGTCAAGGTGAGAAAGGCGCGCGCGCGCACCTCGTTTCACGACTTATGCTGTGCTATGCAACGAGAGAAGACTTTGCCGGTGAAAGCCACACTCGACGATGGCACACTACCACCTACGAGATTAACTGTACATCAACTCTTCTATGTATCACTGTAATGTGATAAATGTTATTCGGCTGAATAACTCGACGAATACGTATATTATACGTGTATATATATATATATATATATATATATATATATATATAAATTATTAAAAAATATTATGTATATATATATAGGGGGGGTTATATCCTATATGCAGCCGGTTTTCTCGATATATATATATATATAAAAAATTAAAATTGAAAAAATATATATATATACAGTAGAACCTCGTTTATTCGGCCTTCGATTAACCGAGCACTCCGTGTTGTTCGAGGCATCATTCGAAATGCATGCTCGAATAATACGGAAAAACTTGGATGCAACGAATAATGCAGTTATGATTACGTGCATTGTACGTAACTGCTACTTTGTTTCTTACACCGATAAATTTTGTACGTACAAACTTGCTGCGTCCTTATGTTGCGAGCTACAAATTCAATGGCTCCAGTTCTATATATAGTCAATGGTCTACCGTTGACTATATGGTGACAAAAAAAATATATATATATATATCGAGGAACAATTGAGAGGTAATGCAAGTGACCCCTTATTGATAAAATAACGACGAGATTATTGCAGCTAAAAAACAAATCATCAAGTCAAAGTAAACTTACAAATATAACAAACTTTGTTAAGTCAGTAACACGTATTAGCATCGTTTATAATTAAGCGTTTATTTTTATATCTTTCTCACATTAATATTTAATGCAGTTAAATTATGGATTACGTTAGCAAATATATAAACGTAGTTTATTTCGATTTTTTTCCGTATTATCTGAGATTTCATTTATTCCAAGTAGCATATTACTCATATTATCTTGGATAAACGAGTTTCTACTGTATATTTGTCAGCCTGCAAATACCTACATATAAGACTGCCGTCATCGAGTAATATATATATATATTTAGAAATTGGCGACGTCGAGACAACGAATAAATTTAACGAAGACAAAATAATATGCAATATATTTTCATTCGATTAAATTCAATTGCATATCAAAGTTAATTTTTTCCTATATACATACACATACATATATAGTGAAACTGCCATCATATGTTTGAAAATTGACCAGAAGAACATTTAAAAAAAGAAATTTTCATGCTTCCTTTCATTTTCCGAGTAATTTTTTTTTTGAATCCTAAATTGCTAAATTAATTTCTTGCTTTTATTAAAATGACCAAAGAATTACCTTGGAAGGTGGGTTATTCCGTGTGTAATTTGTATTTTTTGGCTCATAGGGTGTGAAACAGAAAGGGTAGACACTGAGTGAAAGGTCTGAATTGATGACGAATCATTCATGTAATGATTCAAAAAAATTTGGGCTTTTGAAAAAAAAGGCAATATCAAAATGATGAGAAATATAAAAAATTCACTGGTTTAAAATAAATATTACATGAGTGAAGTTTTCAGGATTGGCTTATCTGCCCCCAAAGTTTAGAAAATTAATGAAAAAAAATAAAAAATTCTTTATCAATTCAATACAAAAGTTACGATGACTATCAAATTTTCCGGGAATTCGTCGTTACCGTGACTAAAATCTTGATGAATTGACTATTCACCGGAAATTATACCATCATTATTCTCATCTCTATATTTATACTCGAACAACGAAAAAACAAAAATATTTTCATCGTTATATTTATAGGAAATTTCGGCAATGCCAAAACATTGGATGAAATCCCCGAAAGATTTTCTCTCGTGTCTCATTCGAGCTGTGACTCCATTCGATATATATATATATATATATATATATATATATATATATATATATATATATATATATAACACGAATAGAGGATCAGACCAAAGAGACACATTGAGTCAGGGGCAAAGAGGATCTCACGAGAGAACTCACTCGTGAGATACTCGAAGCGATGACATCATTATTTGTCATCCGAGTGCGAAACGGTCGTTTTTTTTAGCTTTTTTTTCTATCGCCATGACACAAAGTCAATTTCGGGGGCCAACGGCACAAAATCACCAGGGACGTTGCAATTTCGTTGTGGTTTGTAATATAGTTTGCATTTTTTTTTTTTTACGTAAAGGAGCGTGCATGACGCATCGCCATTAATACTATGAACATTATTAGGTGTGTGTATGCGTATGCGCGTGTATCAAAGCTAAGCTAGAAAGAAATGTGATGTATATATTGCTCAGACGACTGTTCACACAGTCATCTGACAATGAGCAAAAATGGGACACCGTTTAATAAACTCAAGCTATCTCGTACAGCCAAGAGAAAAGTGCCTTTCTCGCACCGTCCAGAGACAATCTTCGAAGCTTGCCAGGGCATTTTTAAGGGGCAACGGAAACCCGGTTGCGTTAAATTATTGAAAATAAGGTCAAGGGTTAAAATGTCTAAAATCGAGATTTTAATTCTTATGGGGATGAAAAGGTGTCAAAGCTAAGCTAGAAAGAAATGTGATGTATATATTGCTCAGACGACTGGTCACCCAGTCATCTGACAATGAGCAAAAATTGGACACCGTTTAATAAACTCAAGCTATCTCGTACAGCCAAAAGAAAATTGCCTTTCTCGCATCGTCCAGAGACAACCTTCGAAGCTTGCCAGGGCATTTTTAAGGGGCAACGGAAACCCGGTTGCGTTAAATTATTGAAAATAAGGTCAAGGGTTAAAATGTGTAAAATCGAGATTTGAATTCTTATGGGAATGAAAAGTTATCAAAGCTAAGCTAGAAAGAAATGTGATGTATATATTGCTCAGACGACTGTTCGCCCAGTCATCTGACAATGAGCAAAAATGGGAGAACGTTTAATAAATTCAAGCTACCTCGTACAGCCAAGAGAAAAGTGCCTTTCTCGCACCGTCCAGAGACAATCTTCGAAGCAATCTTCGAAGCATTTTTAAGGGGCAACGGAAACCCGGTTGCCTTAAATTATTGAAAATAAGGTCAAGGGTTAAAATGTGTAAAATCGAGATTTTGATTCTTATGGGGATGAAAAGTAATCAAAATCGATACTCTGGTGTACATTGACTGGAAAATTGGCCAGAATTAAAGCTTGAGTGAGTGAATACACTAGAAAAATCGTCAGAATTAAATATCTAGTGAATAAAAATTATAAAATGGCCTAACTAGAAATTCTTACATGCATAAATAGAAAATTGCCTTGAATCGAAATGATGATAATTATTAGAAAAATTACTAGAATCGGTGTACTGGAAAGAAATAGTGAAAATTTAACTAGAATCGAGATTCTCCCGCAAAATCTCACTAGAAAGCCCACAAAAATCTAAAGAATCGAAATTCTTATGTCGATGATTTGCCAGAATCGAGATTCTCGTGCACGCAATGTGGGCACAAAGTATAGGAAATATATCGTCCTATAGCGAAGTAACTGGAGCCTCGTCAAGTCGATATAATGCATTATAATGTCCATACAGTAGTATATATATTCTACCGGGAGGGTCAGAGAGAGCTTTCTAAGGCTTTACGAGGGTTCGAGAGGATTAATTTCATGGAGACCCAACGGTCCAAAGGGAAAGAAAAGCTTTTACACTGCAAATACTTCAGGATAAATTTTTTCGTCTATAAAATATTTACGGTAAATTATGTGATTTATAAAAGAAAAAAATATATATAATTTATAAAGAAAAAAAGTAATTTTGTAATTCGCCCAAGTAATGTTAATGAGTGCCGGAAATAGCGTGAAATACTGATAAAATCCTTCCAGGCACTATGTCGATTATATCAGTACCAGTAAATTTATTTATAGTTTATTCATAGTTATGTAGCTAAAATTAATTAACGGTAAGAAAAATTTATTTTAGGTAATTTGCGAAAATGAAAAAAATATTTATAGTTATGTAGCTAAAATTAATTAACGGTAAGAAAAATTTATTTTAGGTAATTTGCGAAAATGAAAAAAATATTTATAGTTATGTAGCTAAAATTAATTAACGGTAAGAAAAATTTATTTTAGGTAATTTGCGAAAATGAAAAAAACATTTATAGTTATGCAGCTAAAATTAATTAACGGTAAGAAAAATTTATATCAGGTAATTTGCGAAACTGAAAAAAAAAAAAGGCGACATACCTTCTTGTAAAGTTTGATCCAGGTGAGATCGCCCTTCATATCGGTATATTGGAGTCCGAAGAACCAAACCTCCCTCAGACCTATCGTCTTGACGACCTGGTCGAATAGTTGCTTGCCGGTGGTCGCGTGCTGGATCGCAAACTCCAGCTCCGCGTCCATCGTCGTCACCCTTACGTTCATCTTTTTTTTGTTTTTTTTTTTTTATTTAGAAGGTTGGCGATTACATGAAATGAAAAATAGACAAACATAACAATTAATTAATCGGTTAATTATTTAATAAAAAAATTAATCGATTTATTAATTAAACCAATAAACAAAATTATTTGTAAAATGATTCAAATTTTGATTCGTTGATTCATTGATTGATCAATTATTTCAATAATTAATTAATTAATCGGTTAAAACATTGCATATGGCGCGTTGAATTACTCCGATTTATTATTAATTAATAATTAAGACATCAACAGAGAGAACAACGACAGTTTGGTAAATTAGATAATGGTGCAGGAATTTTGCTTCCCGTGCACATGGAAAATCGTCAAATTCTCATATTTTTTATATTTCAAAAATCAAGGAAAATATTTTATATCAGAAATATTTTAACCCCGAAATTATCACTAATCAAGGAAATTAAGAGTGATAAACTCAATGGAAAGTTTTCGTGATAAGTGGCCGTGCGGGTAAAAATATAACAACAATATAAGATAAATAAAATATCTGCGATAGTTTTTAAATAATTAAATATTGTTCTGTTACAATGCCAATTTATAGTTAACTACAAATTATTGTAGTCAACTACATCTAGTCAAAAGTCAAGTTATCTTGAACTTACAAGGCCATACATACACATTATTTGCCTCTATTACAACCACACATGAATCTGCTTGACTAATTCGAAAAAAATTACGCGCTAATCCACTTCTAATCGATATTTGGGCTTGTGACTAATCGAATAAAAACGGCAGAATTCACGCAAAACGGCCAACTCGATAATTGCATATTCATTCATATTCAAAAATATTCATATTCATATTAAAAAAAATTAGGGGCTTCATAAAAATGGTGAAAAAGGAAAAAAAAATGTCTAAATGGCCATAAACATTATTTAAAAAAAAATCCATTTGTGAGATTTTAGTGTTGAAAGCCAAAAAAAAGCCAAATTTTGTCATCGACAATGAGAAGGAAAACTATTTTCAGAGTATGAAAACGGGACACCCTGTATATAATGTAACGCGCGAATCCGGACGAAGAACGCCGGCTGTGTATAACGTCGGCCCGTATTAAAATCGACCGAGAGAGAGAAAAAAAAACGAAAGGAACCACCGTGAGGGTTCTCGGCGCAGGTAAAATCAGGTAAAAAAAATGGCCTCGTTCGCTATTACGAGAATTTGGGAGCATCTCCCAAAAACTCTCCCACACGTAACTCTGAAAAAAAAAACCTCCAATGCATCTAAGAAAAAACTTCGAGACCAAAAAAAAAGCTACCATAATGGTAAAAAGTTTAAAAGAAAATCGAAATTGATCGAAATCGAGAAACTCCTCACCATCTTCGTGCCTGCGACCATTGCTGAAGATCACAAATTCCTAAAAATCTCCAAAACAAAATCCTCTCTCAACGCCGGATAAAAAAAAAAAACCTCCCCCCGAAAAATAGGAACCACAAAAAAATTCGTCACTAAACAACAAAAGAAGTTTTCTTTCCACACAATGAGGACACAATTCGCGCGTAAGTTTTTCCCACGACTGACGCAGTGCGTGAAGCGTTTCTCGCCTCCGCCCCACAATCCTCGAGATATCCTGTGCTCAATATATATCTATATATGTATATTGTAAAACCGTTTTTTTTTTCCGGCACAGCCAGAAAAATGTACGCGCACAACACAAACGCGCGCGAAAAAAATAATTAATAATATGAAGTAACGTTTAAATTTCTGAGAAAGTGGTTTAGTTTCATGAATTAGGCGAGAGAGGTAGAGAGATCAGAGCGTTAGGCCGTTCGAAATGGTTCGAAGGCAGATCGAACAATGGGCCAAGTAAAGGGGCAAGTGGAACCGGCGTCTCTACCAGAGCCGTTCAGCAAGGGAAGGAGAAGGGGAAAAGAGGGACTACACTGTAGATTATACAGCGACGAGACCCCCCCTCCCTCTCTCCCTGCCACCGCCACTGCTGCTCTTTAGTTTAGTGCGCCGACGACGAACACGACGAAATGCGATAAAGTAAGTCCAACGGCCATCCAGTGGAAACGAAGAAGAAGAAGAAGAAAGAGAGTCGCAGCAGCTGTCTCGCTTTGGTTGACGCAGTCGTATGTACGTATGTATATACTTTATACACATGTAAATAATATTTCTTTGCAACCTGGTTGGAGCAAGTAATATAGAGAGTACGAGGGTTTAGCTGTGTGTGCGTTGCCGTAAAAGAGAGAAAGAGAGAGAGAGAAAGAAGGCACAGAGACGAAATAACGACGCGACGCCCGGGGTTTGCAGATCACGTGAGCCAAGCGGTTCGTAAAGTTTCCAGCCGATCCGGTGGAACCAAGCAAATACCGGGTGTTCGAAAAGTAAAGGAGATTTAGTGTTGTTTTGATTTTTGTTCAGTTTTGATGGGTTTAGGAATTGAACTTTGCACAAACTCGCGCGTGTATGCAGCCCAACTGTGTATACGAAACCATGATTCCTAAATTGTACACGGACGAACTGAATATGAGGAATCTGTACACAACGTCAACTCTACATGGTGTATGCTTGAGACTCGTCTGTCGACCGTACACGCCGAAAATCGCGACTATACACGGCAAAGCATAATCAGTATTGCGATTCTGCTGATTCCAATTATGCACAAACTCGTATGTATGCACAGTCCAACTGTGTATACAAAACATGATTCAAAAATTGTACACGAACGAAGTGAATATGAGGAATCTATACACAACGGTACCTCTACATGGTATAAACTAGACACACACCTGTTGACCATACACGCTGGATATCGGGACTATACACGGCGACAACACTACACAACATGGGAAAATATTGGAAGCTCGATTCGTACACTGTAGGCTTTTGAAAATAGCTAATTTCTAGCCCCCACTGGTAACAAACTGGTATCAATAAGTTATTTTCCATATTTTCAAACATACAATTCAAATGAGACAATCTAGCTCCAGCCATGAGTCACGAATCCATCTTTAATATAAATAATTCTTGGTATTTACATGTTTGTAAAAATAAGTCTTATTTATGGTAATATCTTTATGACGTGTTTGAAATATTTTTAGTTTTATTCAATGTTCGATTAAATTTTTTCATCATTCCTTATTAAATGAATTACCAAAATTAATTTTATTACGAGTCAATATAAAATGTGTGAATTGAGTCTGCATTTTTTTCTATTTAAAAGATAAAGATTATATTTTAAAAAATCGATTTTTAATTATACATCGAATATCAGGGATAACATCGAGGCCTGCAGCAGTTACGATTTTTTTTTTCATCATCATATCGTTACGAAATATTTTCATAAAACTATATATAGAACAGGTGAGATGAGAAAAAAAGTGATGTCATCGGTGCAATCTTATCGTCGTGGAATGAATGGGCGGAGGCCACGATATTTTAATATGTGCTTTATCTCATTCCACCAGCTACAGGTGGACGCAGCAGAGAAAAACGAGAATAGTAGAAATCGAAATTTGAATGAACGGACTCTTTCGTTAATTAAAGGGAATTAAAAACAAAGAAGGATGAATTGTATTCAAATATTTGTTTGCAACAAAATTAAATGATTTTAATTGAAATAAAAAGAAGATAAATTGAATTATTACAGCGCAATTTTCTTCATTTTCAGAGTAACTAAATAAAATGTCATTAAAGTCTGTCTAATTTAACAAAACTTTATTTAAATATTTTTTTTCGCGGATAAAAGGATGTAAAAAATGTTTTGACCGATAACGAATCGCCTATGATAGATCAGGAAATATCGTCGCGAATACTTGGCATGATTGAGCGATTATAAACAGGAAGTCTGGAACGGATTTCAACACGTGGGCAGCCCGCATTTCCGGGGAGAGAGAATGTTACTCACAATCCTATGTGGGTATCGAAATCTCAATTTTTTTTCTTCACGAGAAAATGAGATGAGCGTCAAAAAAATTTAAGGGGAAAGTAAAGAAGCCTTTTATATTTTTTGTGACCTCATGAATGAAAAATAAAAAAATCTATATTAAAAAAAATTATTTGCACAAAAATTACATTTTCATTGGAACAAAGTCTTGATTCGATATATAGTGATTTTTTTAAAGACTATTAAATTTCCATCCAATTAATTGAATATCGAAAAATAACAAGACGACATTTCAATGAATTAAATTGACGAAAAATTAATTTTGTCGTGGTATGAAAAATTTGTTTAATCCTCGTGAAAATTACTGGAAAATTATAAACAATTGGTAAAATCAAATTATTTGTTTTTCTCGCGTTTTATCGACTCACCGACTTCGGCATCTTGGTGGCTGCGTCTGCTCCTCGTAGGCAGTTAAACTGACAGCCTGTAACAGATCGAAAACGACGTATTTAGAACATTGAGACTTTGCGTTATTAATCAACTACGAGAAGAGACTGCTCGAGTCAACGAAGAGACCCATAAATTATAACGTTTCAAAAAATAATAAAAAAAAAATATTTGAGTGCGATGTCTTAACCCTTTAACGATCCCTACACGATTATAAAAAATAGAACATTACAAAATTACAATTTTCAGTTACTCAGCGTGAAAATTCAATTTTCAACATATTTTATTCGAAGATAAAAATGATTTTATTTAAATGACAAAATTGATTTTGTTCTTCGGTGGAAATATTTTTTTTTATTTTTAAAATTAAATGAATTTCAATGGCGAGTTTTTTAGTGATCGTTGAAGTGTTCATATTCATTATGGGGTTATTTTTTGTATGGAAAAACTGACAGAAATTATTGTAATTGCGACGATGGAAAAGACTGTGCAGGAGCAGAGAAACGAGCGGCTGGTAGATACGCACAAACACACACACAGACATTAACGCAGAAAATTGATGACCCGCCAACTTGCGAGTCTCCCCCACATTACGTATACGTCACAGTGCTGACTTTGTAAAGACTCTCGTGGCAAAAAATAAAATAAAAGTAAAAAAAAGAATTAAAATAAAAATAAAATTAACAGATGGGGATTCGAGTGCTGCGTTGTGCCAGAAGTCCATGCGAGTTTTTTTTTCGTTCTTCCACCTTTTTTTTTTTTTTTTTTTTTAAGGACCAGACGTATATATTGGGCTGGCAGCAAAGTAATGAGCATTATTATTTTGTTTTAGTTTTGAAAAAATTAGATCTATCTTCAAATGCTAACTAGTCAATATCAGCGCCATTGTTATCTAAGACCCTTCCTCTCCTCGTTACAGTCCCTCAGTCTGTGCGAGTTTTTTTTTTCGTTCTATCGCTTTTTTTTTTTTTTTAAGGACCGGACGTATATATTGGGCTGGCAGCAAAGTAATGAGCATTATTATTTTGTTTCAATTTTGAAAAAATTAAATCTGTCTTCAAATACTAACTAGTCAATATAAGCGCCATTATTATCTAAGCCCCTTCCTCTCGTTACAGTCCCTCAGTCAGTGGGGATTGCTTCTTTCTAACCTCTATGCATATCTTAATCATTTTTCGAAAAACGCTCATTACTATCCTACCAACCTAATATAAACGTTACAGTATAACTTGGAGAAAAAAAAAAAAAAAATCACCTAAGTTGGTAAATTCAGTGGCAAATATTGCGACTGAAAAACAGCCCTTGATCATTTTTTTTAAAGATAATTTAAATAAAAAGATTGTTCTCAAAAAATTGTTATTTCCCTTAAGAAATGAATTTTAATCGATATTTTTAATTTCAGACTAAAAAATTCCATCGACCTTTTACAATCAAGCTTATCATCTGTCGATAAAAAAAAAAAAAAAAAAAATTCCCGCATCTTCGAAACAGCCAAATAATATAATTAATTAAGTAATCAATTGCAAATGTTATGCCCACTACAATTAACTATAATAATAAATTTTTATATTTACAAAAAAAATTTATTCCTATAATTATATCAACATTTATACATAAAAATTATATAACTGAATATTTATATCGTTGTTATGATTGTAGATACAGTTTTTAATTTATTTGAACGGCAATAAAGTTACAAGTGAAATATTTTTCATTCCAGCCTCACAAAATTGGACTTCAAAGGACTCATTTTTTTTCTATAGCGCAAATAATTCTCGTCTTTTTTTGTTCTCTTTTTTGTCACGCGCGAGATATTCGCTCGTGATAAATTTGAGCATTCGCGTCTTGTTAAATCGAGTTTCACCTAAAAACCGGCTGGCATATTCGAGACAGGGGAGTAGAAAGGATCGTCGGGGGATTCTGTTTCATCAATGGAGATCCTACGCGCTTGTATATATGACTCGTCATCTCTCTCTCTCTCTCTCTCTCTCTCTCTCGTTATGCGTAATACGAGCGGATGTCGGTCACGCGGATTTACATTTTAACCTGTCCTATCGTTCCCTTCTGTGCTGCTCGTTGTTACCGAGAGAACGGAGGAGAGAGGGAGAGAGAGGAGTGGCACTTTGTTGTGTACTGTCGTCTAGCATTATATCGGGAATTGCTCGAGACCGGCCGTTCATTGAACCATTGATTGATTCTCGTATTTATTCTCAACGAAATTTTAAACGAATTTGAGTGCGAAATAAAGAAACTAAAAAATAAAAATAAAAACCGATTTTAATCCAATAAATTATCATTTTGATGGATTGTCAACGACATAATCGCTAATTGATCATTAATTGATTCTTGTATTTATTGTCAACGACATTTTAAACGAATTTGAGTATGAAATAAAGAAACTAAAAAATAAAAACCGACTTTAATCAATAAATGATCATTTTGATGGATTTTCAACGACATAATCGCTAATTTAAATACAAAAACAAATCAAATAAATCTTCAAGCTTTAAATTAGATGTGCAATTATTTTGTACACTTTTTTCGTCCTAATAGTAATTAACAAATGATTGCAGCACGAGTACAAAATTGAAATTTAATACGTTTATGCGGAGTATTAATCGAAAAATAGTAAAAGTTGAATAAATTATTGATACAAATTTAATACGTTAAATTTTTCAAGTCGTACTTTTCGATGAAGCTTTTTTTCTTATCACAATTTTTGGGAGAGAAAATTAAAAAAATAATTCCATTTTAAGATGAAAATATTGAAATTTATGGTGCATTTTGTTTGAATCTTTTGATGAATTAAATATTTATGCTTTGATGCTTTTTTTGCACGCTTTAACTACTTACGGTTTTAGCTCGTGATATTTAAAAATATTGCATATAATGAGAGTGGGGAAATTTCCATCGAAAGTTAAATGGCGCTTTTTGAATAATAATAATAATAATAATAATAATAATAGTTAAGGGGGCACCTGAAAATAATTTGATGGAAACAATTTCCCTATAATTTAACTTTCAAATGAAATCAGCACATAGAAACGTAAAAAATTGTTTCACTCGACACAAATGTTAATTGCTTTGTACATGTAAAATTTTGCATTAATTTGAACTGAACAATATAATTTTTTCCATACAGAATTATTGTGAATTTTTTAATTAAACAAATAAATGCCATTAAAAATCAATTTTTGAAGTTTAAGGTTGAAAAAATATTGCACTGGGGTAACCATTTTTTTTTTTTTCAAGAAAATCTACATGAAATTGCACTTCAAAACGATTAACTTGATCTGGTAATTTTTTTGCCGCGGTTTAAAAATCACTAGATATTAAATATTTAAACAAATTTGAAAAATTTGTTACTTAAAGTAAACGAAGATTGAAATAAAAATAAAAATAAATAATTGAGTTGCTTCATAGAGAATGATTTTCTTCATTCGGGGGGGTAAAAGTTCTTGACGTTATCGTGTAATATGAAACGTGACTGGGTCGCATGAAGAAACTTCGTTACAGGTAAAAAATCGTATTTTCAAACGGTAAAATCAATAATGATCGATACCACGTGAGCGACGTGACATTCCTGCATGGCCATGCCAATACGCGGAATGATTACGAATCTCATACCCACCTAGTTTTATCATGAAATACGTGCCAAGAAAGAAAGAATCGCGAAATAAACAAAAAATATTCGGCAATTTTCAAATAAATCACAAAAGTCAACCACTTGACCCTCATTGCCTCACCACAATGCTAGACTTAATTTTTAAACAAAAAGTATTTGACCCTCATTACCCCGCCGAGTTTCATTGCTCAAAAATAGCATATATTGCCAGAAAAAAACTCTACATCTCCAATTTACCAATAATAGTAAAATCTGGGCAAAAAACTTTTGAATTTAAAAGTTTCCAATTACCCAGAATTCTCATGCGCTCGATCGGAGAAATCGTGGCGAACTTTCAACGCGGGCGCTTTCGAAAATACGCTCATAATTTCATGTGCGTCACACGCATTTATCATAAAATCGATATAATCCTGATTGTTTTTTTCTCTTTTCCCACATAAAATTCACTCTAATTCGACGTATGAAATAATATTTGTCAAAAGTATCGAGAATCGAACATACCGATAACATAACCTCAAATAACGAATTTAAAAAAAAATCGCTCTTATCGAATAATCGAACGAAAAGTTACTAGAATTTGTTGTGCGTGTGCGTGTCGCTAATTTATGCCCACTAGAGAGAATAAAAGTTTCAAGGCTCGCTCTCTCTCTCTCTCTCTCATCACGTTATCTCCATCTCCCGCTCTCTCCTTCTCCAGTGCGGGGCGTGATAAAAGCCAAGAATTCATTAACGAAATTCTCGGTTTTTATCATCGTCTTTGACTAACGGTTAAGAGGGACCCGCGTCGTTAAGAAACGTTCGAGAAATCCTGCCCAAGAGGTGGAAGTTGAAAATTGCCCCCGAGGGCATTATCTCGGAGATCCAAGCAGCCAGAGCCACCACACACACACACACACACACACAATCATACAACGTGCCAACATCACGAGATCGCGCCTTATACCTTATAGGGACGTACGTAACCTATATATGTAATCGTCGATCTTTTCGCCAACAAAATTTTTCTTTTTCCATGATCCAAGAATTTCAAAAATCCTTTGGGCCTTTAGCTCTCGCTAAATTCGGCCAAAAAACATATATACACGTATAATTAAAATTTGACAAATTTCGCCGGAAGTCGATCGAAAATTTTAAATTTGTTGAGTGCATATATACATATATACACATATAAATGTAGATATATATGCAATTGTAAAGTTGCACCGCACCCAGAGACAATTAATCCTCACGTTCGAAACTTTGATTCCATTTTTCCTCATTGTCGACGAGTTTTGAAAGAAGAAAAAAATAACATAGACCACAACTCACCCTCTTGTTTCGCGTTACAACGACGTTCCTCCGGCACGTGTCCGACACATTCACAGTTGACCGACTGGCACTTGCACTACGACCGTTATATCGCGACAACGACAACGACAACGACAACGACGACGACGACGACGACGAAGACGACGGAACGACGACAGGAAACCGTGCAATCCACACCCAAAAAATCCCGTCACGTTGAGCAAATACTGACACCTCACTGATACAACATGGCCGCTTGCTCTGCCCGCCCTACCCGTTTTACCGGAGTGTTTCGAATTCTCCTGTCTGGGTGGGGTTACGGCATCGAATTACGGCGTCGAGATGCCGATGAGAAACTCTATGCTTGTTTTTTGTTCACCGAACAACGCGCTCACATGGCTCTAGATTCCCATATCTATGTGGTACAAGCAAGTTCCGCTTGGTGGCGCCTGAGTCGCATGCGCCGTGTATCTACGCGCAGTATTTGAATATTTCGCGTGAAGAAAGAGATACGAACGGTCGTGGACAAAAGAGAAAGAATAATGGGGAGTACTTTGGACCGTTTGCTTTGAGAATTTCATCCAGGTTTGCTTTCTACGGGACTTTTGTTTAGAAATATCGCATCGATCGTGGTAATTTGGTAAATTTGAGAAATATTAGTCGTATCGGGGCGTTTTTTATTCTTACTTTTTTCTCGTCTTACCGGCGTGACGGATCAAGCTCGTAATTGCGTCTCGCGTGTTGTTGTTTCTCTCGCCGTGATGGGACGCCGGTCAAAATTATTTTTGCGGTTCGTCTGTTCACAAAGTGTCGATATGCGCCATGACTGCTATATATATACCAAAATTTAGTGTTTTTACCCAAAAAAAAGTACGTGTTGATACTATCCACGGCGTTTTATAGACTTTTCGAGTTTTTGATCTGGGGAAAAGAGATGCGAGAGGGCCGCGATTGAAAATACAAGACATTGCAATGGAATGAAGGTCATTTTCGGGTTTATTATCACGCATAGAATACTAGACGCGTTCCATGTAATTAAAAGAATTTTTCTGTCATTTTTCATTCTTCTTTTCGTCGTAAATTTCAATTCAGCTTGATAAAGAGAGTAAATAAAGGTAAAGAAAATAAAGGTCATTATTTCCCAATGCGTTTGCCATTTTTAGGTTCGGAACGTAAAAATAAAAACAAAAGAATTCGTCGATCATAGTAGATTTTTTTTTGTACACTCGCCGATGTTTCGTACGTGAAAAAAAAGCCTAAAGGCCGCTTTCTTTTCACCTCTGGATAAAAATTAATCGGCCTCATATCCTATACCAAAAGCATTGGTTATCCGACGGATAACTATATCTACATGATAAACCGGGGCGAAGGCATAAAGGGGGCATAAAGAGAAGTGCAAAAAGCCGAATGAAGAGCTAATAAAAAAGTGGTAAAAAGTGGTAAAGTAAAATTTTAAACGTGGCTAATTCAAAGTGTGATTTTGTGAAATGTGAGATACAGTGATTTATTGGGATTAAACGTTTCATCGTCACTGGAGAGCTGAAACGGTACGAATTTATATATAGACAAACAAAAAGAAGAGTTTGCGAATTTCACGGAAATTATGAAATATTTGTCAATAATAATGTAATCATTTTTTTCTGTTCTAGATGGAGTACAAATGAGGTTGAAAAACATCTGATACGGTAAATAAATATAATTTTTATTGCATAATAATAATAATAAATAATGCGGGAAAGGGGTGGTCCATCCTCATCTGCTGTCGTGTTTGGCAGTTGAAAATTGAATATAAAAGATATTTAATTTATTCAATTTTTCCTGATGTGTAAATTACAGATAAAAAATATAATTTGGCGCATACATAATTTCATTCCATTTGAAATGAAACTTATTTCTATAATATTTTTTTTACAATTTAAGTCTTTATGATTTTTAGGGTCAAGGGGTAACCTTTCATCTTGTACGTATTGAGTTTATTACGTAAAAAAAAAAAAATTACATAAACTTGAGATTCTGTACAATTTTCCAAAATTGGATTTATTTTTCATCGACGAAGCCCAGCTGGGAATTCAAAGCTCGTAGAAAATTAAATATCTCGATTAAAATTTTTATAAATTATGTTTGGAAGGAGGCGAAAGAAATTTTTAACATATATTGTTTTCATTTAGTCACACTCTTGGGAAATATATATATATATATTTTCGTAAATTTTGGTATCGAATTTAATTTACAATTTTCCTTGATCACAAAATTTTCATTGAGTCATTTTCGATTTTTCGTTCTTTATTCTTCCCTTTTTAAACAAGTGGAAAATACTCGAATCCTCGTTCATACTGGCCTCGTTAAAATATAATTATTTTATCAATTTGTTTGGGTCCAAGCACGGCATATTTCGATTTTTCGTTCTTTATTCTTCCCTTTTTAAACAAGTGGAAAATACTCGAATCCTCGTTCATACTGGCCTCGTTAAAATATAATTATTTTATCAATTTGTTTGGGTCCAAGCACGGCATATTTCGATTTTTCGTTCTTTATTCTTCCCTTTCTAAACAAGTGGAAAATACTCGAATCCTCGTGCATACTGGCCTCGTTAAAATATAATTATTGTATCAATTTGTTTGGGTCCAAGCACGGCATATTTCGATTTATCGTTCTTTATTCTTCCCTTTCTAAACAAGTGGAAAATACTCGAATCCTCGTTCATACTGGCCTCGTTAAAATATAATTATTGTATCAATTTGTTTGGGTCCAAGCACGGCATATTTCGATTTATCGTTCTTTATTCTTCCCTTTCTAAACAAGTGGAAAATACTCGAATCCTCGTTCATACTGGCCTCGTTAAAATATAATTATTTTATCAATTTGTTTGGGTCCAAGCACGGCATATTGGCACATCGTGTGTGTCACAAATCAGGCTCTTTGTGCAAGGACACATAATGTAATGGACGTCGGTCAGGACGATTCGCTTTTTATTCGGATAATCAAGAGTTGTGTCGATCGAAAAATTACTCGCCGGTCGGCACTCTGATCCTTCGGCCAACCTCGGTGAACAGTGGGCAGTGCTATATCTGTTTGGCCCTTGAAAAATATTTCAGAGTTCAGTAGATTAAGAAGAACGAAAAAAAATCCTAAACTTACATATTCCTTCTAAATTTAAAATAATTAAAAAAAAAACAGTTTGATTTGATTGACAAAATTTATAAAGATTCTTTTTTTTTTTCACGAAAATCGTTATAATAACAAAAAAAAAATGAATATAATTTATTAGTAAAATTAATCGTTACTTTATTTTTTCAAATAAAAATTAATTATTCTTGCACGCGATATATAGTAGAAAATGTGGATTAATGGAAAAAGCACGAAAAAATTGTCGAGATAATTGGATGATCGATTTTTTTAAGCGATTGATAATTTTTTATCGGTTATTCAAGTACATAATTGAAATTTTTAAAAGAATGATTGGATCTGGAATTTTAAAAGTAGAGTTCGATCGGTTTGATATTAATTTTCGTTTTTTTTTTTTTATTTTGTTTACTTCATATTTCTTTGTAAATTTTTGTAGATTTTTTTTTTCACAATCGCTTACCTAGCACGCAGCACTCCTCTGACTCGCATTCGGAGTTGCTAAAACATTGTCTATTTGGTAACTGGCGGTTTATTTCTCGTCCGCTTATTTGACCAATGACAATTGTGCCGATTATCACGAAAATTGCAGCCATTTTGAGCACCATTTTATTTCCTTTTTTTCCGATATAAAAAATAAAAATGGAATTAAAACAAAAAATTGTCACGATCACATTGTCGATTAATCAATAATAAATAATCCGTCTTTGTATTACGAGGCTCAAAGTCTCAGCAAAGACCCAATGACGATTTATTCAACGATTAAAAATGTATTTGTGTCTTCTGATTTGCAATTAAATCGATTCCACCTCACAAATAGACCTCATGTGTATATTGGGCATTCCATGCTTAATCGAGAGGCCTGTTCATGCAGTTTTCTTTGTATATTTTTTTGGTCAGCCCCATTTTGTTAATGATTTGTTAAAAAAAAAAAAAAATAATAACACGTAACTCATAGTTTAGGCACTCTTTAAAAATCTGATAAAATTCACAAAAATTCTGTTTCAATGGTTTGCAAAATTTTGATATCTGACGAAGGGTTCTTTAAATAATTATTTATCATTTTTCAAGCTGAGATTTTTTAAATTCTAAACAGTCAGAGTTTAACAGGTTGTAGTGAAATATTTATGTGATTAAAAAATGTGAAAAAATTCATAATTAATGTGTGGTAGATATATAACCAATTTGTTAACTAGATACATCCCAGAGCAGCTTGGTTGATTTTTTAGTTCATTTGAGTTCGAGACAATTTGAAAAAAAATCGCGATAAAAATGGATCCGAGTTTCGGCTCAATCTTAAATGTACATTGGACATTTGTACACTTACGTTTATGACGATTTTTTCATGATTTATTTTTTTTTACATTTTTTTATTCTGCCCAATCTTTTATTTCGTGCAATTTTTGTTTCTCAACAAATCACTATCGAATAGAGTTTATAAAAACAAATCTACAAAGAAACTACATATATGCCTTTTAAGGTTGTAACAAAAATTTATATAAAATTGGGGATCAAATCTCAGAGGGGTCATGGGCCTGACGATTTAGCCTGGAATGCCCCATACATATTATAATTCTATAACTACAACGATTGGCCATTCATCATCCGGAAATTATTTGCGTCACGTAACCTTCGCCCTGTGACTGTTCAATGTTCAAATGAATTCTGCTTATTCGAGCTCCGATGCGTCTCAAAACACGTGTTGATCAATCAATCTTTGAATACAGCGCGTCTGAATGGTCTTGATAATTTACAAAAAGGATCAAAAATATTTAATGAAATTTAAAAAAAAATGTCATATTTATCTCGTAAAATTAATAATTTCTCATACAAACTTTTCAGATTACTCGTTAAATTCGCGAAAAATTGAGAGTAAAAAATGAATTTAATAAAAATATAATTATCCATTTATAAACTTTTATATTTTCACGGTAATGAAAGAATTTCGTCTTTGAAAATTTATCCAAATACTCACAAATTATTTTCGACGCACTTAGATTAACACTCTTTAATTCGTGGTGAATTTTTGATCCATAAAAAAAATCACCTGTCGTATCGAAACGTATTTCTTTGCACCGTAGAGGAATTCGGGGGGATGTAAAAAAAAGAAAATCGAGAGGATTGTTAGTGAGAGAGACGTGAACCGTGCAAACACTTGGTAGCATGTGATTTCAAGTACGGATGGACTTCTTGATTTTATAGTAGGTACATTCTCGCCTGCCTGAAACACGCGCAGGTTCATTCCTTTATGAACACTTTCCTCATCGCGCAACTGTCCGCAAGTTTTGAGTGTCCGTTAAAGCACGAACTGGGGGCGCCCGCATGATCTACCGCGCATACGCATGATGCGCGGTTGATTCTCGCGACGTAATCATTTTTTTTTATTTTTTTTATTATTCATATTCATATTATATTATGGAAATGCTTTTCCATTATGTTACGATGCTCCCATTGATTGACCAAATTACCGAAAATATCGGTGAAAAAAAATTATTCTCAAAGCGTCGTCGGAGAATGCATGTTTTTTTGTACGAAAAGTTCGATCGAAGACTCTATGTTTTGTTTACTTCTATTTTTTTTTGTTTCATCAACTTCTAGTGCATCGGAAAAACCCGCGTGGATCGCGGAGTTTCCCGATTGCATAACTTTTTCCGATGGATCTTCTTTTTTTCCTATTGTTTTAACGGATCATCAACTTAAATAAAAGTTCCGCATGCTATCCATTCGGATGGTATGAATCTTGTCGACAATTATTGTGCAAATTATCTTGGACTATAATTAAGATTTTTTTTTTTAATTATTCCTGTTTACAAACTCCAACAATAAAGGGAAAAGTTTCCAGCAAATGAACATTTAAATGCGCATAAAACTCATTATTTATTTATTTTTCATTTTTATTTATTTATTTTTATTGTTTCATGAATCATATTATTCATCAACACATTAAAGCAAAATATACTCGGTAATATCTTGGATTTTTTATATTTCTGTTTACAAACTCCAACAATAAAGGGAAAAGTTTCCAGCAAATGAACATTTAAATGCTCATAAAACTCATTATTAATTTTTTTATTTTTTTCATGAATCATATTTTTCATCAACACATTGCAGCAAAATATAGTCGGTAATATCTTGGATTTGGATTGATCAATTATATGATAAAACGATCGATTATTATTTTCTCACGTTTCATTTTTGTCTATCATCGTATCTTTGCTTTTTTGTCAGTTCGAATCATCCTTGTCTCGCTTCTATTATGAAAACAATTAATCGTGGGATGAGCTCGAGAGCTACCGATGACGCGATTAAAAGATTCAATAGCTATACAGTAATACAGCATGGGGCAATCTAATGCAATTCGACAGGGCAGTGACTTTTTCAATTTTTAATCTCTTACTATAATTTTTTCCTAATCTTCTATTACGTTAAATTGAAAAAAAAAAATCTATGAAGTCTCTACTAACCATTCACTCAATTTTTTTTAACTATTCAATTTTTTCAATTGATCATATACCCACCCTTTAGATCTTAGATCCTCATTTTTCTTTCGAAATAAAGATCATTTTTTCTCTACAAGAGAACAAAAATTTCGAAAAAAAATAATTTTCGAATATGTTATTGATTTTTAATAGAGGCAATATTATTAATTTTTTCGTCCATCGATGAATTTATTATAAAAATCCAAGAGCAATCGATAAACGGTGTGAATTGAAAACGTCGTTTTTTTAACTATTCAATTTTTTCAATTGATCATATACCCATTCTTTAGATCTTAGGTCCTCATTTTTCTTTCGAAATACAGATCATTTTTTCTCTACAAGAGAACAAAAATTTCGGAAAAAAGTAATTTTCGAATATTTTATTGATTTTTAATAGAGGCAATATTATAAATTTTTTCATCCATCGATGAATTTATTATAAAAATTCAAGAGCAATCGATAAACGGTGTGAATTGAAAACGTCGTTTTTTTAACTATTCAATTTTTTCAATTGATCATATACCCATTCTTTAGATCTTAGATCCTCATTTTTCTTTCGAAATACAGATCATTTTGTCTCTACAAGAGAACAAAAATTTCAAAAAAAAATAATTTCCGAATATTTTATTGATTTTTAATAGAGGCAATATTATAAATTTTTTCATCCATCGATGAATTTATTATAAAAATTCAAGAGCAATCGATAAACGGTGTGAATTGAAAACGTCGTTTTTTTAACTATTCAATTTTTTCAATTGATCATATACCCACCCTTTAGATCTTAGATCCTCATTTTTCTTTCGAAATAAAGATCATTTTTTCTCTACAAGAGAACAAAAATTTCGGAAAAAAATAATTTTCGAATATTTTATTAATTTTTAATAGAGGCAATATTATAAATTTTTTCCTCCATCGATGCATTTATTATAAAAATTCAAGAGCAATCTATAAACGGTATGAATTGAAAACGTCGTTGACATCGAGCATCGATGTTTTTTTTTTTTTTAATCTGCAACTTTGTTTGGATAATTTCTTTATGTTGCCCAACAACACATAAAACAGCAAAATAAAAAAATAGTGAGGTTCGCGACCCTGTCCATTTGGCCTGGAATGCCTCATGTAATCACTCGCAGGGTTGATAAGTTCAAGATTAATTTTGACGATATCCGGAAATTGCCGGATTTTTTCCGTCATGATAATGATAATATTATGAGAACTTTGTGTACTTTTATATGCTAGTAATCGTGGACTTTGTTGTCATGGCATTCCAGCAAAGGGCGCCTCCCCGATAAAAATTTCAATAAAATTTTTTGAAACGTTATTTATTTATGTAATTTTTTTTGTTTTTTTTTTTTTATATGAGAATTATTTTTTTCAAAGGAAAAATGTCGACAAGAATTTATTAAAAATGTTGATTGAAATGCAACCTAGATTGAATCATTCCGCAAAATGGGTCAGTCTCTCTTCCTCTCTCGACAAGCCATTCGATCACTTTTCACGCTGACTATCGTCCAACAATTATCGGCCTAGCAAAATTGTTAATCATGCCCGAGTTATCGGTAATCACTGGCGTTTCTCAATGTCGCGTAAGGTTTTGTAATACTCTGACGGAACTGATTTTTATTGTCTGTACTTGAGATATAACTGATACAGAATCATAATAAGTATATCAAATGAGCTGATACGTGTCTGCTTATGAGAATGTAATTTTCACGATAATCTCGATTAGATTGGTAGCTTGTCGTCTGCCAAGCATGTTGCTGGTATCACTAGAAAAGTCTTGTTATTGCTACTATTGACACGTTATTGTCGAATCGGCCAGGCTGCTCCTTTCGCTATGGGACCGTTCGCTGCACAATGCCTTGCTGCCTTGATCGGTAAATTATTCTTGTCAACAATATTTTGTCTGTGTGATAAAAAGTTAATATAATCATCGGAATGACCGTCTGAACCAAAACTGAGAAAAATGAATAAATGGATGAATAAAATCGCCATTGAAATATTTTATCATTGTTGCAAATATATTTTGTTTAATTGAACCCGGATAATTGAAAGTAAAAAAAGAAGAAAGTTAAAATATCGTTGTACTGATTAAAAGTTTATTTGATAGTGCCGTTTCTGTCGTATTTGGTTGATCCAACTGACCCTTTTTCTCAGTAGTGGTCAGAAAGACTGGTAAAACTGGTAAAAATTGCCCGTAGGCAGTATATTAAACGGGGAGCCACCGTCATTAAAATGGTGAATCTTACCGTGCAATGTAATAAAAAGTCCGCGAAACTGGTAAATTTCTTTCCAATGTACAATGTACGGTAAAATCCACCAAATTCTGGACGATCAACTCACCCAGGCTCTCGAACGTCGTTCGTAAAATCAACAAAGATCTATCTTTGTTGGTAGAGTCAATTTTTACTGTTATAATCGCCTTGTACGCTTCCCTCGCCGTTGTGTTCTGTATGAACTTTTCATATCGTTGCACATCTTCCTTTTTTCTACACTGTACATTGGCTCTTACTTCGTCTTCAATCGAATATCGAAATTGCGAGAAAAGATCGCAATGGATTTTTGAATATGGGACTACCAGACAATATTTACCAGACCCCTCTATCCGTGATATATTTACAGTGATTTGAACCACTGTATCGCTATATTATAAATGGTCATCTAGCCAATCTGACGACGTGGAGTTCTGGGATGATTTTTGGTTGGCCATCGCCATCCCTTCCAAAATTGCTCGGGATCAGCACCGATGGTGACAATGACGAGTTGAGAATAACACCGGATGAGGCTTCGTGGCTCGTCAGCATCACTAGTTTCGGTTGCATGTTTGGACCGATTCTGATAAGCCTGGTGGTCGATCGTATTGGAAGAAAATGGTCCCTCACTATAATCGTTATTCCAATATTGATATCATGGCTCATAATTGGGTTGGCAAAGAACGTCGAGACTCTCTACGCCGGAAGATTCATCGGTGGTCTCGGTATAGGTGGATGTTACACCCTGATCCCAATGTATGTTGGTGAAATCGCCGAGGATAGAATACGCGGTGCTCTTGGTACTCTCATGACAACCATTCTCCATGTTGGAATGCTCCTCTCGTTCTCTACGGGTCCCTGGATCTCCCGGCAAATGCTCGCAATCATATCGGGCATTCCGCCATTGATGTTTCTCCTCTTGTTTCTGTGGATTCCGGAGACTCCTCACTTCTTGCTCATGAAAGGTAATGATTTGGTGATAAAGCTCATTGATATTTCGATGATTTATAGCGTCCGCGACAGTAAATAATTTGCTTGAATTGTTTCAATATCAGTGCCCCTCTCATGTATTATATCTCTCGATCAGATGAAATGATAAGATTGTCGATTCGTACATTTTGCCAGACCTCAAAGCGATAACAATGCCCAATGAGCGATGATTTTTACGTGTCATGCTCGCTTATTCGTGGGATGAAATATTGTGTCATGATATATTGATTATCATTGTGTTATCGCAGGTTATCGGGACAAGGCTCACGTTTCTCTTATGTGGTTACGTCGAACGACCAACGTCAAAGAGGAATTATCATCGTTGGAGGTAATTGTGGCGGAGAACGAGAAATATCGCGATGGATTTGGTATCGTGAAGCTTTTACAGTCATCGATTAATAGAAAGGCATTTGGAATAGCACTTGGACTCTTAAGCTTTCAACAATTCAGCGGTGCTATAGCAATTCAATCGTATGCCAGTTTGATTTTCGAAGATTCCGGTCTGACCGGCTGGAATAATTACTCCGTGATAATGATGGGTCTCGTTGAACTGTTTGCTGGTATCAGCGTTTTCTTCGTTATCGACGTCGCAGGACGCCGCCCAATTCTCATGTTTTCGGCCACTTTCACCGCACTCTTTCTTGGATCTGAGGCTGTTTTTTTTCATCTCAAGGATCTCGGCTATGATACGAACTCCTTCTCGTGGCTACCGCTTCTTAGTGTTCTTGGCTTTTATCTTTTTTGCATACCGGGACTCTCCAGTATTCCGTACACCATGATCAGCGAGCTATTTCCTATGGATGTCAAGGCACCGGCCACCATGCTGCTCTCCATTTACGGCTCTGCTTTGGGAATGATCGTTGCCAAGCTGTACCAAGTCGTCAGTTCAGCGATCGGTACTCACTGGATCTTCTACCTTTTTGCCTTAACTACCCTGTCCACTCTTCCCTATGTCTACTTTTTCGTACCCGAGACCAAAAAGCTCTCTTTCGATGATATTCAGAATAATTTGAAATCCGGAACTTTGGATGGATCTAAAAGTGGCCTCCGTCATGACTCTTAACCCGAACTCGACCCAGTTCGAATTTTTAAACAAAGAAAACGATCTATTTGTGTGTGCCAGGATTTTTTAAAAGTTAATCAATTGTATGGGTCGGTATGTCGCAAAATAAACATACTGTAACAGTTAACTAATTGTTTTTTTTTTAATTATTATTAGTTATGCCTGATCTAGCGAGCTTCAATATTTTATAACATATTTTTTTCTTTACGCGCCTCCGCTATTTAGTTGCACTTCTCTACACTCGTTTTCTACAATTTTTTTTTGTTTTCATTTCGACGCCAATCCACTGACACTTTTTTTCCAGAAAGTGTTCCTCTTGCCTATAGTGTTCCTATTCGTTGCTCCAACCGCTGTCTTCTTCATTTTCCATCCCCTGTCAATTTCTTTATTTCATTTCTTTTTCGTTCCATTTTAGATTAGACGTTTTTTTTTTCTTCTTTTTCATGTTTTTACTAACCGATGATCTTTTCACGATTTAAATCGCTAGGATTTTGAAGGGAAAGCGATGAAATCATTCGGTTCATATGGATTGACGTTGATATATATATATTTTTTTTTTAACATTTTTCAACACTTATTACTAACGTGAATAAATTTTATATCTTGCCAAAAATAACAACTCGGGACAGTTTTCGAAATTCAGATTTATTTTTGTCGCAAAGTGAGAAAAAAAAAAAATTTGGTCACAGAGGTGGGAAATGTATATATTATTTTTAGTCAATTTTGACTTAATTGATCCAATTTATTTTAAAATTTTCATTGATAACATCATTTTTATTTTCCTTCTCCCTTTTCAACTTTTTAAATTCTTTCGTTCTTCCATTCTAATCAGCGGGAATGCCTTAGTCCTCCTGCGCTTTCTGCCCTCGTTGAACGATTTATTTTATTCGCTTCTTTGGGTTTCTAAGCGCGACATTTTCCTCCAGCTTCAGTGCTGCAATGCAGTCCCGGTTTGCAAGGACAAACACGTTCGTACACATCGGTCACCGGAGTCATTTTTCCGGCAATACCGTCGATAATCGTGGTGATTGGCTTACCATTGGGCTGACAATCTTCATCTTCAATCGGTCTCGTGACGCAAATGGCTCCGGTTGAGCGGGTTGGCCCTTAAAAAATTACATTTTTCATTCTTATTCGATGTAATTTTTTTTTATCTAACAAAAACCGTCAAACCAGAAGTATAAATAAGTTATATCAGTGTTATTGATTATTCAAATTGATTGGTAATTGATTATTGAAATATGATAAAAATTGTGAGAAAATTGCCGGAATAATTAGATGGTGGATTTTTTCTGAGTAATCGATAATTTCTGATCCATTATCCAAGTATAGAGTTGGCATTTAAAAAAATATCTATATCTCGAATTAGAAAAAAAAATAAGTACGATCGATTTTTACTTAATTTTTGTTAATCTTTCATATTATTCTGTTACTTTTTGTTGATTTTTTCGTTTCACAATAATTCGCCTTACCTACGAAGCAGCACTCGTTTTTTCCGCATTCGGAGCCGCTAACACACGGTGTATCTGCTGACCTCACCTCACGTCCGTTTATTTCACCGACGACAATTGCGCCGATTATAAGAACGATCGCCATCATTTTTTGCACCATTTTATCTCCTTTTTTTTTTATTCGATATAAACGAAATCTGAAATTAATTGAAATAATGAGTTAGAATGTTTCTGCCATTTCGGAAAACTTGAAACAAATCTTAATCGAATAACTTTTTTTCCCCTTAAAGATCAATAATGAATATTTTCAAAAAGGGCTACATTCCAAGATGCTTTATACCCGTGCCATGGCAAAACAGGTGCATATACCGAAAAAATCAGTCCTATTCATTAAACAATAAAAAAATTGGACCCTCTCTATCCTCATGAATATCAAGCAATCTTTTCTTCAAAATTTGTCCAAGAACTCACTGCTACAATTTTCGACGCACTTAGATTAAATATACTCTTGTGTTCATTTTGAATTTTTAATTCATTAAAATAATCACCTGAATAACCGGAAGTCTTTCTTCCGAACCGTAAATAAAATTCCGGGAGATTAAAAAGAATACACAATATTGCTAATAGCGAGAGAGACGTGCGCTGTTCAAACGCTGGGTAACGTGTGATTTCAACAACTGATGAGATTCGTGATTTTATAGGACTCCCTCGCCTTTGTATTCTCATAAAAAGCGTTTTTTGCCCGCGTAAAACCAGTTCCGAGTGGCCGTTAAGGCGCAAGCGGGCGCGCACGATCTACCGCGCATACGCATGCGCGGTATAGCGTTGAAGTTTAAAACGTTGCAGATTTGAAACGACTCTACCTGCTCTTGGACCTAACAAAAACAAATTAATACGACGGATAGAATACGAAAGAACGGTGTTGGTACATATAGTTATTTTTTTTTATTAAATCTACGGAGAATTAAATGGAAAAAAAAAATTATGTCGATAAACCGTTCGATAGTTGGTCGTTTCTATGAATTTCCGTAGACGATATGCGAAATGAACAATCTCAGGCTCCCTGAAATGAACTGAAACGATTGACTTCCTGATGGTTCATTCTCATGAAACTTTTTTTTATAATAAAATTGAGACGATTTTTCCCGATATTATTGCAGGGATTAAAATTTTCTAAATATTAGAAAAAAATAAAATAACAACCGTGAGAACTTTGAATCTCATATCGCCCTCGGACATTATTTGCAACGATTGACTTTCGGACGGTTTATTGTCATAAAACTTTTTTTTTTTTTAATCGATATGTTTCTTTCCTACAATCGACTTCGTTGAAGAGAAAAAAAAATCTCGTAATGATAAAAAAATAATAATAACTGAAACAACCTTGAATCTAATATGACCCTCAGAAATTAAACGAAACCTCATTTATTCCTATTTTTTCAACCGATAACATCAACTGAATAATCATTTCTCACGTTCGACTTTTGTTTAGCCCATCGTCGTATCTTCATTTTTTTTTTTGTCAGTTCGAACCATCCTTGTCTCGCTTCTATTAAAAACATAATTAATCGTGAGATGAGCTCAAGAAGTACCGATGACGCGATTAAAAGATTTAATAGCTATAGTTATGTATGGGTCATTCCAATCCAATTCGACTGACCAGTGTCCCATAAATTTTCAACTTTCTAGTATGTTTTATCCCAAATCTTTTAGGATTTTGTAATTTAATACAAAAAAAATCATACCAATTTTTAAATTGAATAAAATCGAGATTCTGTTTTTGTTTTTTTTTTTTTCTAATGAATATGCCCTTTTTTCGGGGCATAGATTCTGATTCATGCTTCTTTTAGAATAAAAATAATTTTTCAAGTACAAAAGAACGACAATTCCGATAAAATTATTTCCAGAAATATTTATTTATTTATTTATCTATAGAATCTAGATGAATTTTGTTGTTCAACAAAGAATTTATTATAAAACTTGAAGAGCAATCGATCACGGAGCCACGTTCTTAATTTAAAACTTCGTTGACTTATAATTCATTATGATCATTTTTTGATGTTGCCCAACATGATTTTGAATGGAAAAATAATAATAATAATAATAATAATAATAAGTGTGAGTGTCCGCGGACCTGTTTATCTGGCCTAGAATACCTAATATCCGTATATATATAATTTCTCAGGGTCGAAACCAGCGTCTGTTTACATACGTTCAACATTTTTTTTGGGAGATCCGAAAACTGCTGAAATTAATGCCAGATCACGATAATAATTACAAAAATTTATGTATGCCAATACATGCGAGTTTACATCACGATGTTGTGTACGAAAGAAGCTTCGCTAATAATAACAATCGATAATTATGAGCCGAGGCTATGCATGTTTTCTCGTCATCCCTATCATAATTTTACTCATTTAATTAATATCATGGAATAAATATTGTTTTATCTCTGCAACGTCAATTATACGAATTCATTTAAACAATTGAAAAATCATTTTAAAAAATTATTATTTTTGAAAATATTCGATGTGAGTAAAAACAATTATAATTTTTATTTCGGATTATTTCGAATTATTTTATCTCACGATACGTGGAATATTCTATTTTCGCCTAAAATGTTAATCATCCAATCTATGTAAACAATTCGGGATGTTTCGGCTAACAATAAAACACGTGTGTCAAACAAAACGCCAAGGCTGAAAAAAAAAATCAAAAGCATATACGAGCGAATGTTAAATATGTATAGCGAGTCATTGGAATTTTTTCGAGGACGATCTGACCTTCTACACATATTGTCGAGTCCAGGAAATATATTACGTGAAATATATTACGTATCTAATGAATTTTTTTTTGCTATATTTTAAAAAGCTCATACACCGGTGTTGTATAGACGAATTTAACATCGGCTCTTTGATATGAAACTTTCAGAAGTTTTACCTTAGTTTCCCCCACCCCCAATTAACAATATAGAATAAAAATAACGGAGGAATAACCAAATGATTATTCTAATTGTACCATAACATCGCGTTAATATGTAAAAAATGGCATGGACCATTTTGCCCCTTATTATACATTGATGGCGAAAATGAAGAAAAAATTTTGTTCGTTTTAATGAAAGTTACAGATTTAGTCGCAACAGTAACAAATCGAAATTTTGATACATAGTTTAATTTTTTTGAACGCACGTTTGAGATTCCCAGTGAAAAAGAGCACGTTTCAGTTTGACTCGAAGACTAGCACGTTTTAGGTTGACTCGAATACTAGCACGTTTCAGATTTACTCGAAAACTAGAAAATTTCAGGTCGACTCGAATATTATAGGCCAGTCACTTTAGCATTTTGATTCCGACTAATTAGTAGCTTCACCAAATTACGTGAAAGGAAAAAATGCACCAATTTTGCATTGTTTTGCATTTTTTTTTTGCAAAAACGCGCGGGGTTTTCACGGTACATTTTGATAGGTCATTATGATGATTATTTTTAATCGCATGGGACTAATTTGGTAAAACTACTAATTAGTCGGATTCAAAATGCTAAAGTGACTGGCCTATAATATTCGAGTCGACCTGAAATGTGCTTTGCTAGCTTTCGAGTGAAACTGAAGCGTGCTCTTTTTCATTATCAACCCGAAACGTGCTTTTTTTTCGCCGGGAATCTGAAACGTGCAATTCGTGTCGAGCGTCGAATAGATATATTGCTTCACGGTCAAATGACCGGTCTAAAAGATTTGGCTTTATATGCATAAAAAATTGTGACAAAATACCATTATTGGGATCTTTATGAACTAGTACGTAACAAAAATGTCAGTCGTACATAAATGATCTCAATTTTCCTAAATAGATTATGCGTCATTTGACGTGAAAAGAATTTTCAAATGACCGACCAAGAAAATTCACTATTTTTGTCATAAAAATGGTAAAAAAAAAATTATATAACTTCATATAATCATCACTTGACGTGTGTTAAATATTACAGTCATTTTTCAATTATAGATATGTCTTATTTTACTTTTATCTCAGATCGGCCATTTTGCTTCGCTCGATCGTTTTCTGAATGATAAAATTTAGAACAAAGCACTTACCTGACCGTAGTTTGAATTCTCGATTAATGACTGAAAGTGGAGGCTCAAAAAGCGTCATTAAATAGTACTCGCCTCGTGCCTCAATTTTGATCGTACCTTGGTCGTTTAAGGGGGTGGGGGCATTTTCTAAAGTAAACCTAATATCATTGTTTGATCTTAATTTACACCCGAGTACATTCTAAGGAAATAAGAATTTTCTTAATTTAGAAATAATACATGCGTCAATGCTGTACAAATAATGTGTCTGGCGGGTTTTTTGAGTGTGGCGTCGCAATCTTCTTTTCTTGTTCTTCTTTTTTTTACGAGTATAAAAATTAGGGAGACTAAATTAGATTTTTTTATCAAGTTGTAATTTTTTAAAACAAATTATAGCACATACGTTAATTTTCGAAACATGGGACAAAAATATTCAATAATGTAAACGGAATATTTTGTTATATTTTATTAAGGCGATGTGAAATCTCGACATGTACGAGAGATAACGCTGCAAATTTTGAAATAATTAACATTCCGAGAAGATTGAGATTTCGAGGATGAGAATACAGTTAGGCCATATACTTGGATCAACAGACGAATATGACCTAACTATATTTTTCCTCGAAATTTTAACCATCTCTAAATTGCGTTGATTACAGCTTTTCGCGTTACTGACTGTGTTTCACAACACCTTAAGGTCAATAACAGCAATATATCTTATTCTACATACATTTGACCTTTCATTATAATTAAATTTATTATATGAATTTTTATGAAATTCATATTTATATAGAAATTTTTACTTTCATGTTGAAAAAGTATATTGACTGTACTCAATGTTACTGTCATAATGTGCTTTTTAAATGCCTATCCATTCCACCATATGGATATTTTATTTATTTTATTTATTTCCATCGATTTGAAATTATACATACAGTTTTTATCACTGACCGAATCTATTTCGGAGCAGGAATAAAAATAAAAATTCGAATAAGATGCGAATATCCATGAGTATGGCTCAGTTGGTAAGACAGTTTTCTGTTGGTGCCTCCGTCAGCCTATTGGAAGACGAGTATGTTTAGTGGCCCCAGACACGCTCTAAGACCGTGGCCCCGGTACGAGAAAATATTTGTTGTTTAAGCAGCTGATAGCGTGTCGGCCTTTTCCCTCCGACTACAAGACACAGTACGAGGCACAAAGAGCAAAAATGTCGAAGAATATTTTTAACAATATGAACAGAGTATCGATGCTGTTTCAGCCGATAAATGTAATACCAAAAGGTGCGATACTCAAACCCGACATCACTTCCAAAAGTTACAAAGTATGTTAATAATGATTAATTAACAAAGTGATGAAAAATATGGGGAACAAAAAATCTTGTAATTGGGGCAATTTGTATTTTTTTTTTCAGCTGATGCTCGACATGGGAATAATTAGACAGGCTAATACGGGAATGTACACATTGATGCCACTTGGCTTAAGAGTTCTCCAAAAACTTATCAATATCGTAGACACTCAGATGATGAAAATTGGTGCTCAAAAATTACTCTTGCCAAATTTAACGAGTACCTCACTGTGGGAGAGAACAAACAGGCTGGAGAGCGTTAGCAGTGAAATATTCACTGTTCAGGATAGACACAAAAATGTCTTTATTCTCAGTCCTGTAGGTATTTCTTTGTAAAAGTGGCCACCTTTGTGCGAAGACCAAAATTTCAATACATCACACTGAAAAGTGTATTTTAATGGTGCATTTAAATATATTTCTGAATGAAAAATTATTCAAATACATTTTTTTTAATGAAAATTTATTTAAATACTTTATGCAAAAAAGTATTTTATTTAAATAAATTTTTCTGCCTCGGAGAGAAAGCTTTGTTTTCATGAAGAAATAAATAATCGAGTTTTTAATGGTAGAGTGTTTAAAATATTCCAAAACGTCGAGAAAACGTATTTAGAAATAATATAAATTGAAATATTTCTTGGCAAAAATTAACCATACGAGCTTTTTTTTTTTTTTTTTACTTATAGACCTACGAAGAGGCGATAACCGATCTCGTAGCTAGCGTCCCAAATATATCGAAAAAAAAATTGCCCTTAATGCTGTATCAAATATCGAGCAAATGGAGAGACGAGGTAAAGCCTAGACTTGGATTATTCCGTGGGAGAGAATTCATCATGAAAGATTTGTACACTTTTGACTCGAGCCTCGAAAATGCACATAAAACATACGAATATGTTCGCGAAGCTTACGAGAATATTTTCAGACATATCGGCATAGAATACACGATAGGTGAGAAGGGAAAATGAACAAAATACGAAAAAAAATAATTATGAAACAAACAAATTTTTGTAGTTTTTGCGAATCAATGAATCGATTTTTTTCTGGAATATATTGGCAGCTGTTGGAGATACAGGAATAATGGGAGGGACTTTGTCTCACGAGTATCATTATTTATCGGAAATTGGAGAGGACACTGTTCTCTCTTGTCCTTCATGCGGTTTTTACATAAATTCGAAAATGTACGAGGCTAATTTTTGTGCAAATTGTCGCAACACTCTTTTGCAGAAGAAAGCAGTCGAGGTGAGAAATTCTGGAAAATTTTCAGTTTTTTTTTTACCTAACGACAGTTCGATTAGTTTTTTTTTTTTTTTTTTAAAAGAATTATCGAACGGCGAAAAATGGTTCAATTCTGTAACCTAAAGATTTATTAACATTAGGTCGGTCACACATTTCTTCTTGGCACGCGATACTCGGAACCACTAAAGGCGATGTTTTTCGAGGGAAATGTAGGAAAACCATTAATGATGGGTTCTTACGGTCTTGGCTTAACGAGGCTCATTGCAACTGCTGTTGAAACTCTCTCAAAGGAGGACGAGCTCAGATGGCCAAAAAATCTTGCACCTTACACAGTTTGCATCGTACCACCAAAGGTACGATTTTTTTTTTTTTTTGACCAAAATCCATTTTAACTAAAATAACGAAAAACAGTATCGAACTATTCGCTGTAAAACCAGCAAAAAATATTTTTCTTTATCAATTTCTGTCGCAAAGAGAAAAAACTTACTTTTCGATGATTTATAATTTTTGTTTTTCGTCCGCGAGAAATACTGATGAAATTTGAGTGTCAAAAAATTTCAGGAAAAAAGTCGTTACGAAAGTACGACTCATTATGGCGAAAAGATTTACGAGATTCTCGAGGGTGTCAGCATCGACGCGATAATTGACGACAGACTGGATTTAACGATCGGCAGACGAATAATAGACGCGAGAAGAACTGGTTATCCCTATTTGGTGATAATTGGCAAAAATTCTGTTGAATCTGCGCCGCTCTTTGAAATTCACGATATCAACAATTCACGACAATTCAATCTGACCTTTGAACAATTGAAAGATTTCTTCGGGAATACCGAAAACGTTGAGGAGCGACACTGCGAAGCAAGTTCGGTGTGAGAAGAAAAATAATCATTAAAAAAAATATTGTTTAGATAGAAATTCCAGATTTTTTTTACAACATTCAAATATTATATGTACACATTTGTTTGTAATGATGATTGTAAAAATATCGACTTAAGTATCTAAAAATAAAAAAAAAACGTGCCGAAGCTTATTGCTATTTTTCTTATTTCTCGATATTTAGACCCTAATTTTAGAACGCAATCACATTCTAAATTTTTATGTTCTAAAATTGAGTTGAGACTCAAATTCAAACTCAAGTTTTTAATTAAATCTTATTATACGTTAGATTGAGCCCTGATCCGAATTAAGATTTCAAGATTGAACTTAAGAACAAACTTACGAACAAAAACTGGGGGCTTCTTGCGAATTTTAGAAAGTAAAACTCAAGTTCGAACTTGAGTTTGCAAACTAGCCACAGATTTACGAACTTTTAGGTCAAACTTACATTTAAAATTCGAGTACTCGAATTTTTCATGTAACATCAAATTTACGTTCTAAAATTTTTTACTGTAAGATCAAACTTACGTTGTAAAATTTGAGCCTTCGACAAATTTAATAAGGCAAGTTCGACCCTAAGTTTAAATTGACCTTAAGATTTGAGAGACTTGAAATCGAACTTACCTTCTAAAATTCGAGCCTTAAAAATGTCTCATTTTTGCAACTTGATTGTTACTCTGTGATAAGCGTTACATAAAAATCCTCTGAGATTCCAAATATTTTTGAAATTTTCCGGTTGAACGTTGTACGATGAGTCAACGGCTTTGGCCCATATTTCGACTTCCTCGCAATTTACATTGACCGGAACGTCAGCACTCCAAATTGTCCAACTCCAATGGCGACCTTCCTTTGCTTTTGTATCTTGTAAATCGAGTCTCGCAATGTGCCACGTTTTTCCACCATCAGCCGTCACATCGACGCGAATTATTTTCCTTCCACCGCCTGACCATGCGTAGCCTAAAAATTGAATCGACTAACTTTGACGAAAATCCACTTAAAATGAGATATTGTGGACAAATTAAATGTTTGAGTAGTCATTTTTTTTTTTTTTTTTTTTTTTCCAAATACAATTTTAACAAGAAATGATTTTTTAACTTGGAGTAAACTAGAGATTTAAATACATTTTCGAGCGAGGAAATATTCAAATTTATACTTTGATTCGATGGATAAATTTTGAATTGAAAAATGAAACAATACAATTTTTAAAATGGATAAAAATATATAAATAAATTTTATTATCTTTACCTTTTATTGGAACTTTTCCATTTTCCACTTTGACCTTTTCGCCAGATTGTGGTGTACAAATTGCTGATGAAACTGGCATTTCTTGTATTGCAGGTGCCGTTGTAAAATCGACAGTGTCCCAATCGACACCCGGTGAAAAGCCCTTATAATCGCCACGTTGCCATTGCGATGTGCTCTCTTCCTTTGAGATTATTATTTTTCCAAGCCATTTGACATTTCTCGCGCCAACGACCCCGGGAACAATTGTACGAATTGGAAATCCATGATCTCTCGATATTGGCTCGCCGTTCATTTCGTATGCCAAAATAATATCGGCTCTTGGATCAAGAGCTTTTGCAATTGGTATACTTGCGCCATATGGCGAACTAGCTGGATCCAAGTCCAAACCTTCAAACTGAAACGTTTATAATGATGAATTTGATTTAAATCAAAATAGATCCTATTTAATTTATTTGATTGAAAACATATTCTAGCCCACCACGGTATTTCTGGATCTTTTAAGACACAACCCAAACTTTTCGCTCAAATATTATTGTTTCAATTACGATTATTATTCCGAAAATCTTTATACTACAATGAATTTTAAAAACTGTTGGAGCGTGCAGTGCAGATACCCTGGGGAGTATCTATGAATTTTTCCAGATTTTTTAAAAGCTTACTTCATAAAGAAAAAAAAAGACAGATCATAAAAGTCCCAGGAGTTCTGTGGAAGCAGTGAAAAAAAAAGGGTTCTGTGGAGAGCCAGTTGATTTAAAATAAACGTTCTTCAATTCGAAACAGACCGTATTTAAATCAAAATATATCCTATTTAACTCTAGAAGGTCATATTTAAATCAAAATAAATCCTATTTGAATCAAGAATATCCAATTTTATTCAAAATAGATTTTATTCGATTAAAAATTGATCTCGATCGATTAAAATAAGCTCCCATTTGATTATAAATAAAACCCATTTTTTTTTTTTTCAAAATATATCCGATTTGATTGCCCAACTCTAATTACCGAATTCTCAATTACCTGAACGTGATTCCAATCGTCCTCATTTATGTTCAAATCTTGGAGAACATCGCAAAGTCTCGCACCGGTCCAAGTCGCGTTACCGACAGCGCCGACACTCCAGCTCAGTCCTCTCAACGGTTTAGCCTCGTTCATTTCTGAGCGACGATTACCACCGCACATTATTGTCGAAGTTATCGTGCATTTCGGGTATTTTTTTATACTCTCGTAACTGAGAGTCTTTTTCGTGTCGCCTTCAATGGCTATTTCGAGCTCGTAACTTTTCACATCAACTTTCGGTACCGGTAAATGATTTCTCACGTAAAAAAGATCTCTAAAAACAGAGAGGGAGATAGCCAAACATAAATCAGCAAATAATCATTTTAACATTTTTTTTTTTTTTCGAGCTTCCTAAATTTTATAAAATTTTGCTAAAATTGTACAAAAGTTAATTTTATTAGCAAGAAAAATTCTTGCTTTTTCGAAAAAAAAAAATCACTCAAACCCTGTGTAAGAATGATAATGCTCATCACCCGATCGAAAATTGAATATAAAACATCCCGATGCAAAGTAAATTTTTTAGACATCGTTTCGAAATCATCGATGAGACTCAAATGTCGCATTAACAAAAAAGAAGTTACTTTTTTTTCTAGCAATTTTTATCTCAAAAAATTAACTCTTGCGAGTCTGAAGAGTCGTTTTTTTTTTGTTTAAATCCGTTCGTAACGCTTTGTGCATTTTTTCCCTATAGAATTTTTTTTAAGTTTTTTTTTTAGACTCACGTCGGAGTGAGGAAAGTCTCGACGAGAACTGATGGTGGTGGCTCAGCGCAAAATGGCTTTGGTCCATTAATTTTCAAGGCTTTGTGCCTTTTTGGCTCATTCTGATAAGGATCTTCGGAATTTTGGGTTACCATGTCATCGTCACTTTTTTCCAAATTTCCAATTCTCATCGACTCCAAAATTTCGTAAATTTCAGACGAGTTGTGATTAGCGAAAATTTGCCAAAATGGTTCGATCGAACTACCCGCAGCCATCATTATTTTACTCGAACCACCGGGATGTTTCGCTATAAAATTTGTTATGTCGTAAACTCCACGTTTGTAAGTCACCCAAATTCCATTTTTTTCATTATCATGTTTTCCAACTTCCTGTTCTGTGTAAGTTTTCAGATTATCCTTGAGCTCTCCGGGATTTTTTATCGGAGATCGAAGTGCGTAGACTTTGTTTCTTTCAGAATGATAAAAATAAAATGCTGTAAAGCTCGAAATTGCCATTGCAACAATGGCCCCGTAAGTTTTGTAGGAATTTTTCTTCCAGCCATCTTTTTCGTTATTGTCATTTTCGGATGAGAAGTCAAGATTTTTTGACAAATGGAGGTGGTCGTTCGCAATGATTCTGGTCAACAGTCTTTGAGCCCTTTGGATGAATAGATTTGTATGAATAAATTTTTGTTTATTATTATAACACATTGGGTATGAAATAATTATCAAAATCGAGTCAATACATCATTGATATCGCTTTCCATTAAGTCTAAAACTCCTCTCTATCTGTCCCATTATTTCTTCAATCAACGATCATCCACAGTGACCAAAATCAAAATAATATATATCTTTGATATCCTTTTCTAACAGTGTGAAATGACCTTTAAGATTTCTGATGAACGTCCACATGAATTTCGAACGCGATTTTTTCGAGGAATTCAATTTTTCATAAATTCGCAAACAGTACGAACTCACTTGGCTAATTTGGGCGTACTTGAATTTTTTTACGGTGTGAATGGTGCTTAATGGTGCTAAAACATCGTGCAAATGAGTTCGGAAGATTTTTTTTTTTTTAGACGTTCAAGGCTAAAACAACTTTTGAAGTATTTTTGAAGACTCAGACCTAAAACTTTTCATAAATACGGCATTTGTACGAAAATCATTTGGCCAATTTAGATGTGGTTGATTTTTTAATGGTGTGAAAGATCTTTAAGATTTCCGTGCCTACCTCAGCTCGTTCGGAACCTTTTTATTCGCATAATACAGCGTTTTTGATCTCCACGACATTTCGTCACGATTGCATTTATCAATAAGATTATTTCATTTAAAAAAAACTAACGCTAAACAGTCATTTTATTGTTATTGCGCTTGTTGTGAACACACGCGATGATTTCAACGATTTTTCTACAAATGACTGGGGAACAGCCGGTTCGAATGCTGAATGCTTTGAAACACGAAAACGTACACGTACACTCTTCCACGAACTCTCTATAGAAGTCCGTGATCTCTTCTTATGTGGCAACATATTTTTTCTGTCGTTTTTAGCTCATCGTCAATTTGACGTCACAAATAAATGTGTTTATATTTTATATTATGTCAATATGACATTTTTGTAGTGGGGTTCAAGAATCTTGGGTAATTTGTGCGATGTATATTTTAATGGCGGACTGTCATTCGCTTTAGGGATATCGTAGCGACAACACACAAAGTGCCCCTTTAACTCCGAATTGTTTTGTTTTTCAACGATCCTTTACAGTTTATCAGGATAAAACAGCAATTTTACAGTGAATTCTGAGACGAGTTTTTTTTTAAAGCTTTTTTTCGTTTGGCCTGGAGGTGGGTATAACATACACAATTGAATTTATATTCAATGAGAGTCGAACCTAACCTCACTTTTGGATCACGCGAAGTTAGTCTATCGTATTTTGTTTACATTTGAGTATTTTGTTTAATTTGTTTTTTTAAGGGTCTTATTGTTATTTTTATTATGATGTTTAGTTATTTCAATTTCGGAGCAAATTCGATTGTTTGAGTTTTGGGTCAGGATCTTGATTTGAGAGTTTAATACTTTTGATGCTTCGTCATTGAGAAAGTTTTTTGATGATTAAAAAAATGTCTCAGAACGGGAAAACTTAGAAGGGCGTAAAATTAAAAACACTGTTAAGGTAACATGAAACTCTCGATCGGTAATGAAAACTGTAAACAATTTTTTTGCTAAATTAGGCACAGTGTCAGATTTCGGCGAACAAATAAATGCAGGCTACATGCGAAAATGCTTTTTCTCAGTGGACCCTGGAAAAAATTTGCATTGCAGTGTTTGTTACCGATCGAGTAAAACACCTAATACTGGAAATTGTGAAAAAAAAACTCGAAAATTAAGGTTTAGAAAAAATTGTGTTTGCTTGATAGAATTGAAACTTTGATAAATTGAAAATGATTTGAGCTACTTACCTCTAAAAAATTTCACGCAATTGAAGCAGAATTCTGTTTATTTATTATGATTTTTCAACGCACTGATGCAGATCAGGTTCAGGTTTTATTCTTGGATTTTGTAGGGTTGAAATGTTTTTACTTTAAACGTTTCCTCAAAATTCTTAAAATTTTGAAACTCGAGCCAACATTTTTTAGAAAAAAAAAAACAAACCGTTTCAGATTTAAGAAATGAGAGAAAGCTTTTAATATTAACGTGACAATGGCGATGCGCAAAAGGAGCGGATCTGGCTCCAAGCGCCAGCACAAGGGAAAGCTCGTACCAATATACGAAAGTTTCTTCAGAGGTGAAGATCTCACACTGGCCCATCCTAATTTCTGGAATGAGTTGTTCCTTATTAAGCCTATGGTAAGCCACAAATACTTAATCAATCAAAAAAACTTTCATACGCATAAAAATAAAATAAATTGTAAAAAAAAAAAAATCACAGCAGACATTACTGATTGAGTTATAATATTATATTTGAAACAAGAGTATAAAACTCCTCACATCTTCATTTCCACAAATTTTTCATACAATCTCGTCTACTCAATTTTTTCCTCCAACAATCCATCAACCCATTAATTTTTTCCTCCAACAATTTTTATTTCTTTGCCTTCGTCTTTGAACTATCCTCGAAATTCTCGTCTTTATTTTTCTTTTTATCTGCCTTTATGCATATCTGTACTGCCCCTTTTTCATCGTTGTTACGTGGCGAATCATCCTTTTGATCCTTTTTCTTGCGCAATTTTTCTAGTTTTTCCATCAGCATTGTACTTTTTGGTACTTTTGTCGAACTCTCGTCTTTTTTTCCCTCGACTTGTTTATTTTTTTCCGCTGCACATTTTTCCTCACACTCGGCCTCACTTTTCAATTTACCGGGCATAAATTTGTTCATAAAATTAAACCACGTCTCACTCGTTTCAATGCGATATTTCAGGCATTGCAGTTGAAACCAAGCAACGCGTCCGTAATATTTCGTCATTTCCCACGATGGTAATGACTGAAAAGAGATACGCGATAAAAAAAAAAATGTTGACAAATAATTTTCATTCTTTTATTGTTTTTTTTTTTTTTTTTCATAAAAGATTATCTCACAAAAATTGTACCTGAACGAGTTTTGATACAAATTTTCCAACCACCATCGTGAGGATTTCTTTCTCACGATCTCAGACCCGCATTTTTGTTTTTTAATTCGGGCCTTGGTTCGTCCCAATTATCAGCATTGAAGGTTAAAAAATAATTCTGTCTTCGCTGCAAATTTAACCAAAAATCTGTTCCAAAAAGTCGCGTCTCAATATTATGACATGCGAAAAAAAAAAACACTCGATCGCTTTAATGGGTAATTTTTTATTTACTTAAAGATGCTCCACATAGAGTGAGCTAAATTTTATTAGGTTATTAAATTATTAGGCCAATAGTAGCTAAATGCAACAGAATTTTGTCTCACTATTATGATACACAAAAAAAATCTCGATTGAGTTAATGAGAGATTTTTTATTGATCAAAAGGTGTCCCATATAAAGAGCGAAATTATATTTGATCGATAATTAAATTTAAAAAAAATCGTGTCTGCTAAATTATGACATACGAAAAAAAAAAACACTCGATCGCTTTAGTGGGTGATTTTTTATTTATTTAAAGGGGCCCCACACAGAGAGCGAAATTATATTTGATCAATGATTAAAAAAATCCTGTCTCAAAATTATGACACACAAAAAAAAAGCTCTCGATTAAGTTAATGGGAGATTTTTTAATATTCGAAGGTGCCCCACATAGAGAGTGAAATATTGCGTATGAATACCGAGCAATTAAACGCCAGCAGAGAAAATTTAAATTCTCTCGTATGCCATTGTGTCGATACACTCGTCGACGAGCATCCTTTTCGCGTTGTTTACGCCCTGCAGACATTAGCAGCCGTCGTACAGTCAATGTACAAAAAAGCTAGTCAGGGAGACTGCGGTTTCAATTTAATTGATATTCTAGTCGGTTTCAATTCGGCCGAGCAAAGAATGACAACGCTCATGCAGCACTGCAACAATTTTTTAACAGGTAATTAAAATTAAAAAAAAAAATGATCGCTCCCACTGAGACAGATTTTTTGTCCCATTTGCATTATTCAATTCAAAATAAATTCGTTTGAACAAATTAAAAATGATTTCATTTAAATTGAATGAAATTTATTGAATGCGCATCAATTTATTGTTGTACTCAAAATTAATCATTCGATTTACAATAAATTTTACACTAAATATATTTTAGTGAAAATAAATTAATTTTTTGAAAATATGCTGAATCTTGGATTCGACTAATTTTTTGAACGACGAATTTTTTGACGAATTGAGAATCAATAAATAAATTATTGACGGGAGGAAATTTTTTCCAGGCGAATATCCAGACAGTTTAAAAGCAATGTGCTTGAAACTTTTATTAATTATCGTAACTGGCATGGACAATGTAAGTCAAAATACGTTGTTGGAATATGCGATGATCAACGGAGTATTTGAATCGCTCGTTCAAGTTAGTAAAAAAGAAACGTGTAATTCAATTTTTAGGTCATTGTTTTTTTTTTTTTTTTTTTTTTTTTTTTTTTCAAAAAAATTAAAGCAATAATAATATACAGTTATTAAGGGACACAGCGGCACGGAATCGTCATGGACACGATGCCGTTTTGCTCTTGACGCTTCTAGTCAATTATCGAAAGCACGAAAGTGCAAATCCTTACATCGTAAAATTGTCGATATTGGATGATGAACTAGCGCTCAATGGATATGGTCAAGTCATATCGAGCTCTTTGACGGAATTTTGCAGGCTTTTTGTACAACAGAAAGCAGGTAAATCGTAAAAAAAAATGATTCTCAGAGTTTTTAATTATAGTCAAAGTTCAGTCTTTGACAATGTTTTTTTTTTGTTGATGCAATAACGCAATATCGAAAAGATCGACATTTTGACGTTTTTGAGCCAAAACCGATCAATTTTTGTGGGTGAAGAAAAAAAAAAATTGAATTGAGATTTTTGGATTTGAAGGTCGAAAAAAGTTGACGAACTAATATATTGACTTGTTCGTAGAGGTTCAAGCTTCCTGGTTGTCCTCACTGACGAGTATCGTAGGAATGTTTGTCGGCGAGGAGGAAGCAAATACTCAACAAATACGTGCCAATAATGCTTTGCTTCTCGCCCTCTACGAGGCCACTCATCTCAATAGAAATTTCGTCACGACACTCGCTTACACTCAGAGTGACACGAGTGCGCCACCCTCGCCGAACAATACACTCGGGCCAAATGCAGTTGCACCTGGCTCACAACCACCCGACGTTATGGCACAACCGTTCAATCTACTCGCAACATTTTTGCAATACTGGTGAGCCGAATTAGCCTTCATCGGCGTTAATCGCGAGATTTGTTGTGATTGTGAAAAAAAAACAAAAGGGAAATTTAAAAAATCATCAAATTAAAATATTACTAAACTCAAAAGTTACGGAATAAATTCCATTATATTTTTAAATGACATTTAAAAATAATTTTTTGAAATATAAATCAAAGATTACATTTTATAAAATTACATACGATTTTTTTTCATCTTCTGAGAATCATCGAGTATCAGAATTTTATTATTTCAGTTCAATTGTCATGCAAGTAATAAGAACCGAAGCCATATTGAATAACGTGAAATTGTGCTTCCTCATACTGAGCTGCATAGCCGAGGATCAGTACGCAAACAGTCTGATGCACGATGCAAATCTTGCATTTAGAGTTCAATTGCACAGAGTCCCGATGCATCATAGAAAATTGCAGGACAAAATCGCACCAACTCAGCCACTCGCGGCAACTTTGCTCGGTAAGGCGTAGAAGAACAAAAAAAAAACGAAAAAAAATCGATTATCGATAGATCGCGAATATTTTATCTTCCAATTAGAATTCCAATAATTTTCATGACAAAATTGCCGAAAAAATTCGTCCTTTTTTTTTTAGATCTTCTCGTTGAATTCATGACGTCTCACATGATGAAGAAATTTCCACTGGAACTTTATCATCAGTGCGTTGGTGTATTGCAAAGACTTTTGTGCTATCAAAAACGTTGTCGAGTCAGACTCGCTTATCAATGGAAAGATCTCTGGACCGCTTTGATAAATTTACTAAAGTTCCTCACTACCCACGAGAATCATCTTGTGAAAAAAATGAATATTTTTCCATTGGCCATTCAAGTGGTGAATATATTAAATTTATTCATCACTTATGGCGATACTTTTCTCTCAGCTCCGAGCAGTTATGACGAATTATTCTACGAGATCATAAGAATGCGTCTCATCTTTACAAATTTAAACGCCATGGGTGAGCACAAAATGGGTTTAAAAAATAAGGGTGCAAAAAAAAATGGGTAATGGAATTTACACAATTTTTGAATAATTGGAAATTTAATCATTTTTTAACGAATTAATTGGCCTTTTATTGAATGACCAATGATTAACGATTAAAAATTCACCTCCACGACTTTAATTCAATATTATTATACTCAAATTAGGAGGTTTCCGGTGAACCGAATTTTTCAATATTGATATTTTTTTAATTAGCGCTCAGATATTCGACCAACGAGTCTTACGAGTACAAGGAGCACGCCCTAAAATTGACAAATTGTTTGGTCAATATGCGCGATATCGTCAATCATTTTCCGCCAAAGATAGCTGCGTGGCTGGCGAGCGAGTCTCTCTCGACACCGACCGAGCAACAAATATTGGCTGTAATAATACAGAATTATGATACTTTGACGCTCAAGCTCCAGGATAATTTGGATCAGTATGAGAGATACTCGGAAAAGCCAAATCATACGGCTTTCTTCGAAGAAATGGTAAGAAATGGGGAAAAGTATTTTTTTTTTTTTTTTTTTTTTAAGTTAGGAGGCAACTTTATGACAATTTTTTTTCGAAAAAATCGGCTGTCAAATGGCTGGTCAATACCCGACGTGCCAATTATTAGCAAAAACAAGAGATTTACTATCATGCATGACTATTAGTCGTAATATTTTGCAAATAATTTTTGTCAAAAATTATTGGTAGGAAATATTTATTCATCCGAATTAATTATCCAAAGTAATATATTGGTCGATCGATATTGGCGTCCAATAGCTGAAGTCAAAGTTATTTTAATATAAGATTTTAGAACCAATCCAATGTACCATGACCAATAATTTAGTACCATGACCAATAATTTGTTTTTGTCCTGGAAATTTTTTGGCTCAGCCTAAATATTTTCTCAACAAACTCAATATGTTTAGGTAACGGGAGTCGTGAACGACACGCGAGCTTCCATCGATCTCAACGCACTGGATACTCAAGCAATTCTCCAAGAATTGTCCAATATCTCGTAACACAATCGATCATTGTCTCAATTTTTCACGCGCTTATTATTTCACTTTTTTTTTCGTACAATCTCGAATATAAAAATGTATTTTTCTTCTCATTGATTAATTGTCGAGACGCTCGAAAAAATCTCCAAACGCGAAAATGGAAATTCAGGTTGAAAAAAAATATATTCAAATGGCCATAAAAAAAAAATATGGCAAAGTCCAGATATCTCTTGTGAGAATTAAGGCCTATAAAGCTTTTAGGCGAAGTGAAAATCTCTCGGTCGTTGAATTTTTTTCAATTTAATCCATTTTTTTTTTTTTTTTTTCAAAAACGAATGGGATTTGCGGAAAAACGCGAATTCTCATGGGATGCATTTTTCAATTTTGGACATGAACAAATTTCGCGCTTTTCCCCGAAATCTTGATGCACCTTTGGAAAAAACTTGGATGGAAGATTTAGTGTTAGTGAAATGGCTGAATGAGAATTTCACATCGCGTCTTATAAAAAGAAAAATTGAAAGAAAAAAAAGAAATGAAATGTTTGCGAGCCTTGCTCGAGCGAAATTAGCAATAATCGTCTTTTTGATCGGAAGAAGAACATACGAAAAATTCAGTTGTAAAGTAAACAAAAAACATATTTATATGTAGTGTATATTATTCAATAAATGGCGCGTATTTGCTCGAACAAAAGGAAAGAGAGGAATGATGAAGGAAAAGAACGAAAAAAAAATGACTCATGTACGAATTTTTTGCAGTATGAGGTGCAAATATAATTTTATATTGAATACGAGTGAATGCTTATTGTGGAAAAATACAAAAATATAAAATAAATGTATCATTCATTTAATATCCATCATTGGGTATTTTGTACAATTTTTTAAATGCACGGTTTTTATGGTATTCTCGAATTTTTGAGGGAAAAAAAAAATTAGTGGCAATTGCTGATCTTTTAAATTCGTTGAAATAAATTTTCTGCTAATCGTTTAAATTCGTTGAAATAAATTTTCAAGGGATAGATTCTAGATAGGTAGATAGATGTATAGATAGACGGAGAGAACGCGACATTCTCGTCCTCATGAGCTTCAGAAAATCTTTCGTACATTATTAAGTTTTTCTCTTTTTTTCAGAATTTGATTTTTTTTTTGCCAATTTCGCAAACTCTTTAAAACTTGGCCTGGTATATTCCTGGTAGACCAACTTCTTTCGGTGGATTTCGAACTACCGGCCATCTTTGATATATTTACTTATTGAATTATTATTTCGAAAGATTTTTTTTTTTTCAACTTTTCATATTGAACGATTTTTCTGACATGTCGAATTTATGAAGTTTGAAAAAAAAGAATTCTCAATTGCACGATTTTTCGATTATTTTTCGAGATAACATAGCGGGTCCAACTCGCGATCGATTTTCCCTTTCGAGTTCCTTGCTTATCCAATCCCCTGTCTTGACAATTTCATTCAAATCAACGTCAGTCCTCATTCCTTGCCCATGCAAGAGATACAACAAATCTTCGGTCGCGACGTTACCGGAAGCTCCAGCCGCGTAAGGACATCCGCCAAGTCCAGCGACCGAAGAATCAAAAATTCTCACGTCATTCTCCAAACTCGCGTAAATATTTGCCAAAGCTTGCCCGTAAGTATCATGACAATGAATCGCAAATTTGGTTAAATCGTCAGAAGCGGAAATAGCACGAATTTCATTAAAAAGAAGATGAAATTTTTTTGGTGTCCCAACACCAATGGTGTCCCCAAGAGAAATTTCATAAGCCCCAATTTCGAGCATTGCCGAGCTAAGTTTTGCAACGATCGATGGTCGAATTTCACCCTCGTAAGGGCAACCAACAACACAAGAAATATAGGCACGAATTTTTATCTTATTTTTATGACAAATTTCCGCCATTTTGGTGAATCTGGCGATGCTCTCATCTATCGAGCAATTGATATTTTTATGTGTAAAAGTTTCCGAGGCTGCGCCAAATATTGCTATTTCTTGAGCACCGACCTCGAGAGCAGCCTCGAGACCCTTTAAATTTGGCACTAGAACTGGATAATTTATTTTGGGATTTTTTTTAATACTCTGAAAAACTTGGGCATTATCGCTCATTTGGGGAATCCATTTTGGTGAAACGAAACTCGTCACCTCAATTGTCGAAAGTCCAGTTTTTGAAAGTCTGTCGATTAAAGCGATTTTTGATGAAGTTGGCAGAATTTTTTTCTCGTTTTGTAAGCCATCACGTGGCCCGACCTCGATGACCTTGACAAAATCACTTATGGCCCGGATGTTTTGAGGAAAAAGTTTTCGAAGATGCCCTCTCTTTAACATGTTGGTTTTAGAAATTTTAGTCTTTCGAAGATCTGAAAGAAAGAAAAAAATTTGAAACTTTGTTATCCGTGTGGGGTTTAGAATATATTTTGTTGGGAATTCATGCGAGCACATTTTAATGCAACGATGGTATATGCTGGGAATTTTATGAACAAGAATTGATGCAATCAATTTTACAATAAATAATTCGCGCGATAAATTTTATAAAAAGGAGCTGATATAAAAAATATTTAAAATAAAACAGAAAGTTTTGGTGCAAGAAATTACATTTTAAGCATTGAAGAAAAATATTAGATAAAAATTGGTAGTTCTTCGACTGACTGCTGTTGAAACAAGAAAAGCAAATATTGTAGCGAGCCTCACAAATTTTTCGGTAATCTCTCAATTTCCATAAGAGATCAATCAATCGATAAATCTTATTAAATATGAGTTTTCAAACTTTCGAATATCAAAAATTTATAATGCAGCAAGCCCTCCACAAAATTATTTTAACAATTGTATATAGCTTTATTAAAAACTGTACATGTGGATTTATACTCGTTGACTTTTATAATCGCTATTCTGTGAGGGCAATTACGAAATCGTATTCTCTTATCTAAATATTCATATTGTTATAAGCATCCTATCAGAACGAGGAAAAAATTAAAGTACGAACGAACGAAGAAAAAATTAAAGTAGTTCTCAAAATGGAAGAGAATTATTTTCATTCAAGAATCAAATATTTAAAAAATATTGATGAATCGGTAAAATCGATTAAATTTAAATATCGAATGTTCTAAATTTATTCGTAATTTTTTTAAATCCATCTATATTTATTCTTTTTTATTTATTTTTTAATTGTCAAGAAACAAAATTGACAACAAATAGTATTGTTATAAAGGCAATTTCTATGCCACAAAAAAATCATTGGCGTAGAATCCTGCAGAGTTCGAGAGATGCTCATTAAAAACGTCCCTTAACGTTTTTTTTCCATGCGACTCCTAACGGAGATTTTAATAACTGTCGTGATTGCTATAAATGGTAAATAAACATTTTCATGACAAATTGCGAACTTTGATTATTATAAGTAGTTTTTAGTTCGTTTTTCCAAGAATATTCCCAACAACTCGTTTTTTTTTCTCGTAAAATTTTGTCAGCTGTTCCTGGTCGGCCATTTTCATTAGCGACGCTAGCGCTCGAGAATTCACCTGGCGAAAATGAATATTAAAACCAGTCCGTCGCACGAACACGTGAACCAACCTTTTTGGTGTAGTTTTTGTCATTTTGTTTTTGTTTTTATCGGCATGCTAAAGCACAATTATCACTCACCCCGTGTCAAAAATTGTTTTTAAACGCGATGTTTCCGGCTTATGCGTATTTATCGGCCTACGACAGGCACAAGAAGTTAATAAATGATTATTTCGAGCTGAGAGGAGGCTCGGCACTGTCCTTACAACGAGACACGTATGTCAATTCTCATATATCATTCATTTTTATACAACATATACATATATATCGTAGTACAGCTATTGCTTATCAACGATCAGACGAAATGAGACACATGTCCCAATTAGTGACCGCATAAAGTCCAAAAGTATCTACGAATTTGATCAATACTCATAATTTGTTTCGATGGTAAATTGCTCGTCAAATAAAAATTGATCTTTCGCGCTTTCTAAAATCTTCTTTTAATTCACTGCTAGCGTTAAAAAAATTGATTTATCACAAAAAATGGACACTAATCGGGACAATTCATTAATCACTATATTGCCACTAAATATGACATTGCCATTAATTAGGACGATATCGTTAAATGGGACACTGTCCACTAATTCGGGCAATGTCACTCGTCGGGACACTAATTGGGACAGTGTCACTAATTAGGGCATTTTCGGTAATTGAAACGTCATTAATTGGGACATGGTCACTAATTCGGGAATATACTTCACGAGACGAAAAAATGGTCCATTTATACAGTGAGATCGTCTCAATGAAACGTTAAAATTGAGTACACAACTTGGTCACAAAACAGCTCTTGATGTTTCGAGGTCTCGGGATAAAACGGACTATGATGTTATTCGAGAAAATCACAAATTTCTCTGGGACGAGGAGAACGACACGGCCGACACATGGGCATCTCGTCTGGCAAAAAAATACTATGACAAATTATTCAAGGAATATTGCATCTGTGACTTGACATACTACAAATACAACAAGGTCTGATAGCAATTTTGTGAAAAAACGAGCTCAAAATAATAGAATTGTAAATAAAATAAAATAATTTTGGCCCAGGTTGCTCTCAGATGGAGAACCGAGAAAGAAGTTGTTGTGGGAAAAGGGCAATTTGAATGTGGCAGCAAAAAATGCCAAAATAAAGAAAATCTCAGAACTTGGGAAGTTAATTTTGGATACGAGGAGCATGGAGAGAAAAAAAATGCTCTTGTTAAATTGAGTAAGTGAATGAATTATTATATATACATTAAAAATAAAACAAAAGTCTCAATTTTTTAGTCGATTGTGGACAATTTTCGTTATATATTTTTCTATTTTCATTATTTACAAACAATGCGTGGAATTTTTTATTACATTCGATTTAAGAAACTTATTGCTTAAATAAATTTAAAAAAAAAGAAAATTATATTTCAAGTCGCTTATTTGTGTTCAGGACTTTGCCCGGAATGTTCGTCAAAGTTGAACTACAGATCCCAAAAAAGGGAGATAAAACGAAAAAAAGTGCTCAAGCGGTTGGGAAAAAATTCGAGCGAAAATATCGAAAAACCCTCGAGCTCTACCGAGAGCTCCGAGGCTCAGGTAAAAGTTGAGCCCGAGAGCGATGCAGAAACGATTGAAAATTCGGGAAAATCAAAAATCGAAGAGACTCAAGCTTGGAAAGGGAAATCTGTAGAGGGTCTGGAAAAATCGAGAGAGGATGAATTTGAGGAATATCTCGCTGATCTATTTCTGTAATTTTTTTCTCGCCTTTTTAATAAATAAATAAATAAAACGACTGATACACATTAGAATGTATTAATTTATTGAAAATAAAACCAATTTCTATACAGTTTAAATGTAATATTATTATTATTTCAACGATATTAATACGAGATAATGCACTTAATCTTTTTCCTCTGCGGCTTTTTCTTGTCGAACGAATATTTCGGAAAGAAAAATTATTAAAATTCGAGCTATTTTTATTGTTGATAATTTTCGGCAATCGTTCATATATACGTTAACTCTTGTTCTCCTACGGAAAACTTCATGTAAAAATTCTAGCCTACTATATGCAAAAAATGTTTACCCGAAATGCTCACTATTTCTTACTTTATATATGTATATATTTATAAATATTCTAAGCTTATTCGCGATTTTTAACTTTGTAAGAAACAATTGCTAATTGCATACAATATTTTCAACTACGATCGAATACAAAACAGTATTTTACACATGAGCTCTTTTTTTGAATCTAAAAAAAATTCATGGATTATCATACACAATATAGAAAATTGGATCTTTTTTTTTTTTGATTTTCCATAATAACGATCACTTGTGCGACAGTATAGATTTGCTGACTACGTAACAATTAGTTTTATTATTATTATTATTTTTCGTAATATAAATTTTGTTTCTCCATCATTGTTGAATAATCCTGAAGTGGAGAGACCTGCAAAGAGACCGGCAAAGCTCCTTACGAGAATTTCCGCGAACTTTATAAATTTTCAGCAATTATTTACGAAAACGTGACTTGATTATCAAAAAATTGTGATTAAAAAAAAGCTATAATTGTTTATAATCGTTGAGGTCGATAACGGTTCGCCCGATGAGATTTTTGCAAGATAATCTTTTTGGAGTGCTTGAAATTATCTACAAAAAAGTTCAGCTGTATATTACTCCTAGGGATGATCATTTTCGAGAAAATTAATCTTCCCTCGATATGACCGAGTCGAAAAACCTCGATGAGTAGATTGCACTCAATTTACTCTAACCTGGCTAGATTTACGAGAAATATGTCAAGGACCTTTATTGTCTAGCATTTTTTGCTCTACAAAAAAGGTTCTATGCACATGAACTGCCAGAGGAACGGTTACACTATTATTGTCAGTAAAAATGATTCAACTTTTCCTTCATTTCGAGTTTTTTCACTAATAGATTAACTATCAATTTTCTCTATAACCGTGATGCCTTGGAATAACACGCACAGGAACTTTTTTCTAGAAAATTTCACCCTCTATAAAATAGATCTCACGCGAAAATATCGTCAGACAAGTCATTCTTGACTTATACCCATGTAAACATTTTGTTTTTTTACATGATTTTTTTCTTCATAGCACATTTTTGTAATCATTTGTTAAATATCTTTAAATCCTTACATAACGGCGAAACTAACTGATTTTTTATATATATTTACACAACGTATATCCTATTATTTATGTATGGCTTTTATATACATAGAAAGGCTGACCGATAAAGTGTTATAGATTGATTTTTTTTTTGTCTTATTGGCGTCTAAAACGGCTCAACGACAAGATATATTAAGAAAAAGGTACAATCGATGAAAAACCATCGTTACATCTATTATTACGGACCTTCGTTGTACTTTTCCGTTAAGAGAAAAAATATCCAATTACGAAAATTCATGAATAGATTTTTTCGTCGAAATTATTATTATTATTATTATGCCAGGGAAATTTAAATTTGATGATTAATTTTTGTTGAGCCTAATTAGCCAATTTTTTTAATGCAACTTTGAAAATCGTCGTATCACTCTTATCGGATTAAAAAATTTAATGACGTTTCGTCAGGTCACGCTTATGAGCCCTAATTAGCGTTTTTCTTCTCGTTACAGAAGTAAATATATATTTATAGTATTTCAATAAACGAACAACTTGAAAAGTGAAAAATTTTCAATAATTTTCATGTATTTTTCTTTGATTTCAAATAATTCTAAGGAATTCAGAACTTTTATCACGGAACATTTTTCTGTTTTTCATTTATTTTTTATCGAGAGAAGGCGGAAGAAAAATTGCCCCAATGAGGCTTTTTTACTGTTGCACAATTGAATGAAAAAAAAAAAAAAAATTAGGTAAATAACTTTTGAAACGGGAACGTAGATCGATTACCGAGACTCTGGGATCATTTGCCCGGACAATTTCTCGAGCAAGTTCTCAACTGATTGGCCTGTTTTTGGGAATCACTGTCCTCGTCGCTGCAATCCTCGTCGTGTGTGTGCGTGACGTTTCTCGGTGTTTCCGGTCGCGCGTGAGGAATTTGATTGTTTGAATTGGCAGTTTCTACCTCAAGGGTTTTCTGCTGAAGCGAAAAAAAAAAAGTTAAAAATTTTTTATGAAATTTTTCATTTATTTTTCTTATTTTTTAAAATAATTCGTCCAAAATGTACGTGGTGATTGAAATATTTGTTGGGTCATTTTTTCATAGTTAAAATATATTTTATATTCGTATTTATTTACTAATGGGGGCCTAAAAAAATTCTCCTCACGGCAACTAATCGATTTTGTTCCTCCTCCTCGTCCATTAATTTAAAAGTTCGAGTTCTACTGATCATCGGTGTTTCCATGACGAATCTCTGTTCATGTGCTACTGTACTCTCATGAGGCATCTGAAAACGTAATTTAAAAAAAAAAAAAAAAAATCGTTTATAAAAAGAACGATCAATTTTTAAAAATTAATACATTTTTTTTTCTCTTGAAATTTTTATACATTTTTTTGTGAAATAAAAACTTACCAGCATAGCAGGTGCTCGGAACATGTACGAGAATGGATAATAGATGAGATTTAGGAAAGTTGCCGCATACAAATCGGCGTACCTGACGACCTGACTGCTGAAAAAAGTTTGTCGACTTCCACTTCGGAAAAGAGAGCCCATCATACCGTATGCAAGATCCATTTTGTGTGTCACGTCCCTGATGGAAGCTCGAAGTTTCGATATATCGGGTTTTTCTTTTGTGCTACTGTCCAGATTTCTGGAAAATATCGATGACGGTTAATATCCATAAGGTTATTCATGGAAACCGATCAATAACCCGCCATTTTCGTAGCCGAAGCGCGAACTGCACAAAATGGCCGTTTGAAAGTTATGTCAGAGGAATTGTGAGGTTAAACGAACAAAAATACAAATGGAGTCTGGTAGAAATTGATAATTTGAGTGAGCCGAATAAATAATTTCGTACCCTCTGATCGTATTCTTGATCGCAAGCTCCAAATTTTCATTTTTTTAATGCCCGATTTCTTAACCGGAGTTTATCTGGTGGATAAATACTAATCCTCCGGATAACCCATGCTTTTGGTATAGGATATCCGGAAGATAACTTTTATCCAATGATAAAAAAATCGGCCATTGAAGACTTTTCTTGAAAAATTAAATAAATTGAATTGTCATTTTCCGTACTTATACATTTCACCCAGCATGACATCGAGACTCTGTAATTCAGCAAAAAGTTGACATTTGTCCGTCCAAACGTGAAGCTCTTGAACGAGCTCCGGTACTATCAAAAAAGTTCTCCAGCCACGAATTTTTTTGCTCTTGAGTATATCACCGAAAATATGATCACCAATGTAAAGGACATCTTTGCCCTTTGCTCCTATCATTTCCGTAAATACATCACAGGATCCTCCCGAATATACTTCCCCTGATAACAACAAAATCACTTGTTAATTGAGGTGCAAATATTTATTTGAAAAAAAAAAAGAAATTCATTTGTGATAAATGAATCTTCATTGATTTATAAATTCAAAATGTTTGTATAATTCGATTATTCATAAATATAAACGATAAGTATGAAAATAAAAATAAATCTTATTTGAGATTCATCATTTTTGTTTGATTTCGATATTAAAAAGTTTGGTCAAAATTTGACTCTTGAAAAATTTTAATAATAAATTAACAAAAAGAAATATTTGAGTGAAACTAAATTATTATTTTTTTGCTTCAAAGATTTAAATTAATTTAAAAAAAAAAGAGTCTGATATGAAATTTCTTTTTTAATTTATTACACATAAATTCATTTTTTCAGGACATTTTTATTTACCTGTATGAAGTGGTCCCTTGTGAGTTCCTAGTTTCAAGGCGCCTGTTTTTGTGTTGACCTGCCTCAGAATTGTGCCCTCACCGAAAAATAATGGCTTTGTAGCATCAACGACTATTACATCGAAATACGATTTCCAATTTATGTGAGGTTCGTCGGGCTAAAAACAAATTCATCATCATGGAAATATTGCAATAAAAAAATAACGGGCTTTACCATAAATAGGTGGAGGGGGAATTAAGGATTTACAAATGTACGGATTTCAAAAAAAAAAAAAAAAAAAAAAAAAAACAGAAACTAAAAATTGCCGTTAATTATAATTTGACATCCGATTAATTTTTTTTTTTTCAAATCTAATATTAAAAAAAAATCTTTTTCGTCAATAATTTTTTTTAAATTAATTTAAAAATCTCAAAAGAAAATGGATTTTTTAAATGCAATTTTGATATTGTTTTTAATATTATTAAAACTTACCCTTGCACCATGAGGAAAATCGAAGAGATACGTCATTATTTTGTCCGTAAAGACGTAATCGCTGTTTGTGAGTAGAAAAACTTTTGCACCGCTCTCGCGTATCCTCGTGAGGAACATTGGTAATCTGTCGTCTTTTTTCACGTATTCGTCAATTTTTTCGACAGTTTTACTCTTTAGATCGCCCTGTATGTGAATCCAATCGACGGCGTTTCTAACATCTTGAAAAATGCTCTTGAAGCTCATCGTCAATTCACCCTCTTTGACGCCAGTTTTTTCACGAGTATATTGAGGCGAATTTGTGAAGAAATCGATGAGGCAAGCGAGCAAATAAGTTTCCGGCAGATTGAAGAGAGTATTTAGCACGTACACTCGTGACTCGTCCAGTTGGAGAAATTTGTTGGGATAGAGCTCGTATACTTGTGAACTGAATTATCATAATGACGTCATTTTGACAAATCGCATTCAATTTGAAAAAAACAAACAAAAAAACAAAAAAAAGTTTTTTTTATATTTTTAAATTAAAAATATTTTACTTACTGCTTCAAAAATTCAAATCCGTGAACGCATACAAGTATATTTCCATACGCGTCAACTTTCAAGAGATTTCCATAAAGCGTATCGAACCAGAGACCTCTGACAGGAAAACTTGGATCGTACTCGAATGCCTGAATTTCTCGTGGATATCCGAGAGAAACGAGACGATCCTTGAGAAGATTAAAACCGAGCTGCTCGTACTGTGGTGATTTGTATTCTGGGAAATTCAATTTTATTCAATTTCATAATGAAATGATCATTTTTAAATGAATTGTTGAACATTTGAGATCGTTGATAAATTTTTCTATTTCAAATGCTCGAAGCAACAATGAAAAAAATTGTGGTAATTAAAAATTATTGTCACGAATGACTTATTATGATGCGAAATTATTTTAAAAAAAATTTTGAATAATAAATCCGGTGTTGGAATTTTTTTTTTTTCATCAACTCACCTGCCAAGGTGTAATCCATGTCGAATCCATAAAATTTGATATTCTCCAAGTGGAGACTTCTGTTGACAAATATTCTGTAACAGATGTAAAAAAAAAATCGTGTAAACGAAAAAAAAGTCCCAAATACCATGAAATTAAATTACCATAATTAGAATTTTGTATAATCAAATATAATAATTATAATAATACGAAATTATTATAATCGAGAAATTTTGTTTTCGTTCTAGTGAATTAAATTTTTTGGCTATTTTATAAAATTTATCAAAAATTTTAACCTATTCAAGGCTGAACGTCTCGGCAAATATTTGAGACCTAGTGACGATTTTGTCCCTGACGAAGAGTTTGGATATCTAGCAAAATCGGATTCGCTCAATTTTCTCTGCATTTTTGATCGATGGAAAAGATTTTTTTTTTTTTTTTCAATTGAGATTTACTTAAAAAAGTGACATATAAAGAAGAAAAATCTCTGATCAATGGAAAACAATTGAGAAAAAGTGCTTGGAATTTTTTTCAAGTTCTTAAATTTATTTGAGTATTTTTCATGATGCAAAAATATTTGAAAAATTAGCACACCGAAAATTAATCTGTAAATTAACCCATAAACGAATGATTAATAGATAGCAATGATGAAATAAATTATAACGTAACGAATCAATTGTTTTTTTTTTTTTCATACGATAATGGCTTTAATCCGTGGACCTCGAGTATGGATTTGTATACTTCGAGTATTTTACACGATTTATCTCTCTCTCTATACATATATGTATGTACATGGTTCGCATTATATACGTAATGCGATTAGACTGGCACTCTATATGCTGTCGACAAATAAAACGTGCTCGTTAAATCCTCGGAGGTCTCGAGAGCCATGCAATTAGTTCATCGTTTATACTCTTACAATTTTATATCTCACACACAATTGACCAGAACGATATAACTCACCAAATTTAATTTATTAATCAATAAATTTACTCAATTCCAGAATAAATTACTGAGCTAATTATCATTTTTTTGTTGCCAATTTGAGTATCTTTGTATAATAATTTATTTGACTTGATTGGATTCTATTGAAAAATCATTGATTGAACAATTTTTTGAAGCCTGAAAACTTCGAAGAATATCAATTTGGTTTTTTTTTTCATATTGATCGATATCGAGCCTGGCACTTCGAGCAAATGATTTCTCAAGTAATTAATATTAATTATTCCCTCCCCTGCTTTCAGACAACGAGAGAATAGGCCAATGTTTTTTTTCATAATGAGCCCCTTAATCAAATCTGTCGAAACTTTTGCCACGTCGATAAATAAATTCATAATTGTCGAGCAAATTCTTTGGAATACTTGTTTCCTGAAAATTAAAAATAATATGTTTATCAACAACGCAATATTGATTCTCGAAAAATGGTAAAAAAAAAAATATCGGGGATGAGAAGAAAAATGACAAAATAAACGTCAACATCGATCATGTTTTTGTCGATGAAACGAAAACAAAAATTTGTTTTGTAATTTTTCGACGAGATAAAATGCCTAATAACAGTCGAAGTCGAGAGTGATATGCAAATTTCTTACACCACGAAATTTCAATTAATCGAGAACGTATAATTTTATTGTTTTTAATATATTTTTCACAACAGCACTGTTTTTTCGACCCAACTCTTTATTAAAAATGAGGTTTCAATCAGTTGTTCACCCTCCTTGAATTAAATTAAAAGATTTTCTACCATTTTGTTAAATAAAAATTATTTAACAAATTGATTTAATTTCTGAGGATATAATTTTTAATAAAAATTTAGTTAATTTTACAAGATAATTATTAACTTTCTTGATCGTATTACGTCGTATGATTTCGATTGACAAATGAAAACATAAAAAAAAAAAATGTTTCCTTTATAAGATAGGAAAATCGAAGATTCTACTGTATAGTCGCGTCAAACTTACTCGTTTGGTGCGTAACGCCGATGATTAAGGGGATTGACGAACTCGCCAGCTGACAATCCGTCATCGCTCATATCCTTGAGCCACATTGTCGGATATACGTTAACTTATTTTTTTTTTTTTACATCAAAATAAAACGATTTTTGTTAAATAAACAAAACGTTTCTTTTTCTTTAATAAATAAACTGCACCGTCCTCGATGCTGCCATTGTATATAAAAGAGTTCTCACTTTCGCAATATTGTTTGCGAAATAATTATGTATATCATTCGATAATACACTCGCGATCACTGCATAGAGACAAATTTAATGAATTTTATTTCATTTTCATATATTTTATTAAAATTGTTATTTCATTAAAAAAATTATTCGATAAAAAATTATGTTTATAGAATAATTATAATATCTGGTAAAATTTATTTTCAATCGCAGTGAAAAATCTCTCTTTCCAGGGAGGAGATTTCAAGTCTTGACTTGACTTGAAAGAAAAAATAATTATCAAGTAGTTTTTCTAAACGTCAGCAAATCCTAGGAACAGGGAAGTGAGTCAGCTTCGAGTGTGGCGGCCTCGAGATAAGCAATATAAAGCCCAATACAAGACATATTTCACATACTTGTTTGTCACGATGGCAAAAGATTCACCTTCGATACGATATTAAAGGGGAACATAAGCTCAAAATCTTTGATAAACAGCTGATCCATTTTTTTTTCTTTGAATAAATTTTTTTATAATTTTTTTAAATGCATTTCACGTGAATGTTATTTTATTTAAAAACAATATCTCAATCACTTTGAAAAAAAAAAGATACATAAATTTCGAAAACTCATTTAAAAATATTCTCGCATTTTCTCATTAAAATTATCTCGTAACAAGGAAAATCTTTTTTTTCATTCAGGAGTTACTTCGCTTCTCGTACATCCAGGATAACACAAAAGATTTTTCACATCGTATATAGCGACGAACGAGTTTATTTTTCGCAAAAGAGATAAAATAGTTTTCCGAACGATAAATATATATCTTAACAATTTTATAATCTGTAAAAAAAAATAAAAAATAAAATGTTTTTCTTGAATAATATATATATATATATGTATACATTTGGGGTGATCAGCTGGTGGGAAAAGTCGAGGTAATTCATCACATGCGTGGCCCGTGACGTATGGATAGTTTAGTTTAGTCTACAGTTTAAGAGATTATACATTGATAATGAAATAAAAAATTAAAAAATAAAAAATTGGCATTCCTTTTCGACAAGGACTTTTTGATGCTAAACTGCAATTAAGCATAAATAATCGCGTTTATGGAGTACAGACTGTAGGATATGTTTTTATATACATAGAGAGGGATAAGCTGATGATGAGAGTCCTGTTAAGTTTTTTGTTCATTCTCGTTGTCACGTACTAGTGCGGTAGGCTGGAATATATGTATATATAGATATACAGGAGAAATGAGTGGAGCCCATTACATGTTATGTATCGGTCGATGGGTCGTGACGCGAAAGCCAGCACGCAATTCTACGTAACTGAAACTTTGTTCAAATAAAAGCTGTATGTATACATACATACATACATACATACATACATACATACATACATACATACATACATATATATATATATATATATATATATATATATATATATGTACATACATATATAAAAATATGTATACGTATGTACGTAATACTCGTCATATAAAATTTCAGCAATTAATAAACGAGGTCTACGAATTGTATCATGTATAGAATGAAAGATGAGAATTATTAGTATTTTTTGGCGGGAATATCGATAGAACGTTTTCCTCCAGCACAGAAAATATTTGTTTTTTTTTTTTGTTCTTTTGTGTTGCGGAGAATTTATGAAAAATGCTGTGTGGTAATTTATGCATCTCACTTTTTTGTTGTTGGTAATATTAAAAGCGAATTTTTAGTGATGTGGCTACGTCTAATTTTTTTTCCTGCAAATTTGTGAAAGTTAAAGAGACGAGAATTCTTAGAAATCTCTAGAATTATGATTAAGAATTCAACCAAAATAATCAATTGAATAATTGTAAAATATCAAAAATTTTGACAAATTCAAGAGAAAATTGCAACAAAATATTTCAGCTATTTCGACAAATTCAAGAGAAAATTGCAACAAAGTATTTCAGCTATTTCGACAAATTCAAGGAGAAAATTGGACCAAAAATAATTCAGTGAGCATAAAACATAAAAAAAAATGACCAAACGTATTTCAAGATACAAATATTCTCTCGTTAATAAATGTTTTTCTTGCTTACACTCTTAAACAAGATAAGGAACTTTTTTTCTCAATTTTTTCTAATTACATAGTCGTGTCTTATTGGAAAAAGAGACTTTCACATTGCGGTTTATTATCACTTTGTATATTTTTTTATATTAATTTTATTATTATTTTTTATTCATCTTATTTCATATATATTTTTTGGTGTAACACTTCGCGCATAAGACAAATGAGAAAATTGACTTTTGTATAGAAAACGTACAACACCATTTTACATTGTATCCGACGAGTCGAATCGCATAACATGAACTGTTCAATGGTCGAACGCCTACTGATTCACTTCGCGTCGGGTACGATGCTCATAAGTGTGTGTATTGAAACGCTAAATTCTCGGGTATCCCAGACCTTCGACACACTGGCTACCCCCACGCGAACGATGTAAAATGGGTTGGGGCGCGTGCCTTGTTCATATATGTTACTTTTATCTGATCTTCTATTTTATATCATATTTTATATATATATATATATATATATATATATATATATATATATATATATATATAGATGGATATATATGTATGTGTGTGAGTATGTGTGCGTTGTGTACTCTGTGTACGTGATAGTAGATTGAGTAGATAAACCAGTTCGAAGGGCATAATCAGAGCTTTTTGTCTCCTCCACTGATTTTATGTACCCAAACTGCGTTTCGACGCACTGCGGTAAATAACTATGTAAGATTCACTCTGCTAAAATCATAATAATAATAATAATAATAATTTTATTACAATTGAAAAATAATATTTTACTGAATTTGTCGTGGATCTTCATAAACATTATTCGTGGCTTATTAGCATTTAAAACAATCATCATTCGCTGAAAAAATTATCGATTATTGATCCTCGCTAATTTTTCTGTTCACGGTATTTTGGTTGAGTAAAATATTTACAATGTTTTGTCGTTATTGCTGAAATTTCTTATTCGCCTCGTAATTCTACCAAGCCAAATTACCCAAACCCAAACCCAAACCCGAACCCAAACCCAAACCCGAACATAAACCTAAACCTAAACCTAAACCCACTGAACCCGAAAAACCAAAAAAAAAAAAATTGGAAAAATAAGAAACCCAAACGACAAAAAATTGAAATAAAATTAATCATTTTATTTATTAAATTAGTACATTTTTATTGATAAATAATAATTTACAATTTTATATTATTATAAATGAATAATTTATTCATAAAAATCATTCAACCATTAACTATGTGTCTGTCTCCGTCTGTCTTTCTCTCTATATAGCTGTGTCTGTGTCTGTGTCTGTGTCTGTGTCTGTGTCTGTGTCTGTGTCTGTGTCTGTGTCTGTGTCTGTGTCTGTGTCTGTGTCTGTGCCTGTGTCTCTGTCTCTCTGTCTCTCTGTCCCTCTGTCTCTCTGTCTTTCTCTGTCTCTCTGTATCTCTGTCTCTCTGTCTCTTTCTGTCTCTCTGTCTTTCTCTGTCTCTCTGTCTCTCTGTCTTTCTCTGTCTCTCTGTTTTTCTCTGTCTCTCTGTCTTTATCTGTCTTTCTCTGTCTCTCTGTCTCTCTGTCTCTCTGTCCCTCTGTCTCTCTGTCCCTCTGTCGCTCTGTCTCTCTGTCTCTCTGTCTCTCTGTCTCTCTGTCTCTCTGTCTCTCTGTCTCTCTGTCTCTCTGTCTCTCTGTCTCTCTGTCTCTCTGACTCTTCTTGTAATCTTCGAGTCTCTTTCGACCAAGAGAAATAATCTTCGAGTAAAAAATGGCCCAAAATCAACAATCTGGACCTCTCGACAATTTTGATAGTTATCTCGTCAGGAGTGTCAGATGAGACTCTATCTGGACTAATCTCTGGATCTGTTTGGGGTTTAAACATGACTCATGAAATTACGAGAAGAGTGAAAGGAAATTTTCGTAATTCTCTGGAATATTTCACGAGACCAGTCAATAAATATTTTGCCCACACAATTGACCTTAATATTTAACCTTAACCTTAATACGTAATTTATCATTGAGAAAAAAAAATTAACGAAAGTTAATCGTTGATTGTTATTTAATTTTTTTTTTTGAGCATAGAAAAGTGTGAAAATTTTTATTCGTGCTATACAAATGAGAAAAAATTTCGTCACACTTTGGTATAATTCTGGAAACGAAGGTGAGGAGATATTTTGGAAACTTGGCGTGTACAGGAGCAAGAGCTGGTGAATTATACACGTCCGGGTGTGAATTTGCGAGGTCACAGCCACACACACACACACACACACATGTAACACACCTGGTGCAGAAGACATTTTCGTGACCAATTAGCGAGCAAACGTCACAAGCACCGAGAGTTGAGAGTTGAATGCGAAATTAGATGCGATATATATATATATATATGCATACGTGCACACACACACCCACCCATATATATGTATGTGTGTGTGTTAATGTATTGTAATCGACGATATGAGGGTATAAATAAAGGTTACACTCAAATATTTATAACTACGTAAATATATGCACGAATTTATACATAGATACACATTTCAAACTATGGTTAGTTATTTAAATGTGTATAAATGTGCATTTACGTATATATATATATATATATATATATATATATATATATATATATATATATATATATATATATATATAAGCAAATCTCTTTAAATGCTCGTAGCTGCAGAAGCAATAATATAAGTATATACACGCAAGCGTTTAAAGGGAATGTATCATTTATACACGTTGAATTCTTCACCCATCTGCACGAAATTCGTGAAATTTTCATTGAAAATTTCTTTCTTTCTCTATTTATTTTTTTTTTTACATATTATTTTTTTTTATAGATATTAATTTTTTTCTCAGCCTCTCCAATGAGCTTGGGGATTTCTTACGACCTTTATATATAATTTTATTTGCCGTTATACACATGGGAAACATCGATTGATAATATGCCAGACTTGCTCGTTCGATCTCTCGACTAATCGATGTGAATGAAAATGACACACACGACTTTACACAGGCTGGGGAGCACGGATGACTTGAAAATTAATTAATTCGTTTAGGTGCCAGGATATCCTGCCAATTTCTGGCCACTTTATAAATAAAATCTCTCAAGCTAAATCTCTCGTTGCGCAACTTTATAAATCGATTTGTTTTTTTTCCCCAATGATGTGGAATTAAAAGGCAGAAAAATCTTTTTAAGGGTGCGAATTTTTCAACCTGTTTCTTCGATAGCTGCCATATTGGAATTCACTGATACGTTTATTAATTAATTGGGATATTGACGCACTTTGATTTTTACAGCGAATAATTCATACGTGAATATTTATGATTATTTAATTATTATTTTTCTTTATTAAAAAACAAGTTATATCTTCGTTTTTTGTTTTTTTTTTTCATTTTTGCGCACCGCTTGCTTTCCAAATACCTCCAGAAAGAGGCAGAGGGTTAGATTCACGTAAAATTCATACATCGAGACTAATAATAAATTGAAGGCTGAGCCGAATATTCCAGAAACAGTTCGGTCGGACGAGATGCCAAACATTTTTTTTCTGGCAAGCGTGACTCGATTTTCTGGAAGATATATATTTTTTTCTCTTACGTCTTCGTGGGAGACAAAAATAAATAAATATTTCGATTAAATTTTTTGTTTTTTATTGACGTTATTTTTTTAGTTAAGGGGGGTCTCGCTGAAGTACTCAGTAAATATAAACAATGGTCTATATTTACTGAGTACTATACTGTACTATACTATATACGTATCTACGTATCTACTATATACGATACTATATACGTATCTACGTATCTACTATATACGATACGATACTATACTATACTAAACCGAGTAATATAGACCATTGTCCATATTTACTGAGTACTTCAGCGACCACCCTTAACCAAAAAAATAACGTCAATAAAAAAAAATAATATTCAATCGAAAAATTTATTTATTTTTGTCTCCCACGAAGACGTAAGAGAAAAAAATATATATCTACGTGTACCTACATTGAGGCCTCCTGCATTTCTTTATGTACGATCGAGAGTTTCTACGTGCTTGACGAAGTGTGGAACAAAAAGTCTACGCTCGAAACAGCACGTAAGCCCACGGTTAGGAAATGCAGAGAAAGTAAGGAGTTCATCGTGTCTACATATTCGAATTACTACGTCATTATAAATATGTCAAAATAATTATTTCGATATTAATAATTATTACATGATGCATAATATTCACTTGTACAATAATCAAAAAAATATTGATATGTTTTTCTAATAGTTAGAAATAATTTGATGACTATCTAATAATAATTTTTAGAAAAATATTCATATGATTTCTCAATAATGTTAATTTTATTAATATAAGATTTAATAATTTTGGCAATAGTTTTAGTTTTATTATAAATATGTCAAAATAATTATTTCGATATTAATAATTATTACATGATGCATAATATTCACTTGTACAATAATCAAAAAAATATTGATATGTTTTTCTAGTTAGAAAAAATTTTATGACTATATAGTACTAATTTTTAGAAAAATATTCATATGATTTCTCAATAATATTAATTTTATTAATATAAGATTTAATAATTTTGGCAATAGTTTTAGTTTTATTATAAATATGTCAAAATAATTATTTCGATATTAATAATTATTACATGATGCATAATATTCACTTGTACAATAATCAAAAAAATATTGATATGTTTTTCTAGTTAGAAAAAATTTTATGACTATATAGTACTAATTTTTAGAAAAATATTCATATGATTTCTCAATAATATTAATTTTATTAATATAAGATTTAATAATTTTGGCAATAGTTTTAGTTTTATTATAAATATGTCAAAATAATTATTTCGATATTAATAATTATTACATGATGCATAATATTCACTTGTACAATAATCAAAAAAATATTGATATGTTTTTCTAATAGTTAGAAATAATTTGATGACTATCTAATAACAATTTTTAGAAAAATATTCATATGATTTCTCAATAATGTTAATTTTATTAATATAAGATTTAATAATTTTGGCAATAGGATTTAATAATATTTGGATTTAATAATTTTGGCAATAGTTTTAGAGTCTATTCTTATTATACAGATTCATTTTCGTCACTCTCTCTCTCTCTCTCTCTCTCTCTCTCTCTCTCTCTATGAGAATATTATAAATGTCGGCTCAATTATTATTGGCTCTTTGTAAATTTTGATTTGCCTATGGCGGGAAATACCGAGCGGTTTCGTTTATAGTCTGAACGATGCACAGTTCTTATATTATAGTATTGGCATGATTTTGTCACTCGACTCCCAATCAGTCTCAATTGAACGAGATGATAGCAGAGGATGTCCGACGTGATCATTCCAAGAATACGCGGGCACTATATATATATATATATATATATATACATATAACAGAAAAGTCTGATGATTCTTACAATGATTCATATATATATACAAATATGTATATATGTGTATATATATATATATATATATATATATATATATATATATATATATGAATGATTGTAAGAATCATCAGACTTTTCTGTTCTTATTTAATTTAACGATTTCTAGTAAACTTAATTTAGTTTAATTTCACATTTTAATTTTCTTCATATCAGATATAAAATAGAGGAATGCAAAAAATTCCATCGTTCAAACTTTTTGTCGAGTCGACATATTTGTCGAGTGATAGAATTTAAAAAAAAAATTATTTCATTCCGAGGCTTGTGATGACGATAATTGAAGAAGGGACGAAAAAACAAACATCCTTTATGGAACGATCCAGGGAGGCTTCTTAATATTTTTTACTTGGGTCATTTAAAAATTACCGAGAATTCCGAATGTACAGAATTGTCGGGTTGTTTTTTCCCTTTATATTTTCTTTAAATTACTTTGGCCACTTGCCAGAACATCGATATGCTTAAAGAAATTTTTCTTTCAGTGACCCGCATTACCCCCACAATCACGTAATTTATCCCAAATAAAACGGATCAATGCGGACAGGTTCGCGACGGTAACGGTGGACACACCATAAATGTTGCACTTGTTTTTCGATCTATACGCATTATTATTATTATTATTATTATTATTATTATTATTATTATTATTATTATTATTATTATTATTATTATTATTATTATTATTATTATTATTATTATTATTATTATTATTATTATTATTATTATTGCCTCAATTTCTGGTCCAACGCCAAGACGTGAAACGAAACAAGACGATTTGCAGTATTTGCTATTTTAATGTAAAAAGAAGCTCCAACATCACGAAACTGCTTCACGTTTTTATGTATGCATATAAATTTCACGACCATGACCCCATTTGGTGAAAATTATTCGCAAAAAAAATCCGATCACGTGCCAACATGGTTGAAGATTTTCGATGCAACAGAGAGATTCGCAATGTTCTTGTATAAGCTGGCAATTGGATATAAATACGATATCACAAACTTGGCAATCTATTTCTTAATTCCACTTTTTCTTTTGTTTATTGAAAAATATTTGAATCTTTTTTTATTTAACATTCGCATTCTACATGCATTTTTTTTTTTTTTTTCATTTTTTGTGAAAAGATTTTCAACCCCTTTTTTCCCAGATTTTTTATCTTCGGTAGCTCGTTAAATTTTATTTCTAAAAAATGTTCGATTGCTTGAAATATCCAGTAAACCACTTGAATCAGTTTAAACTCATTTTTACCCCAAATTGAATTAAAAATTATTTACATTTTTACCCCAAATTGAGTTAAAAATTATTTACATTTTTACCCCAAATTGAGTTTAAAATTATTTACATTTTTACCCCAAATTGAGTTTAAAATTATTTACATTTTTACCCCAAATTGAGTTTAAAATTATTTACATTTTTATCCCAAATTGAGTTAAAAATTATTTACATTTTTAGACACGTTAAAAAAAAATCATTTCACCTCAGTTTTTCTTTTGAAAGTTATTGGGCTGGAAGCCATTAAGATTTGAAGTATGAAAATGAATTTTGAACCGAGGAGAATGAGATTCAAACTTCATCGAAATTGTCGAGAAATCTGTTCGAGATTTTGTATTCCACGGTGAGATTTATTATTCGCACGTTAGTTCATGCAAGATGAGAGTCGATGAGAAAATTTAAGGATGCACGAAATTATTCCGACGATCGTTATAAACTCAAGAATCTCGGTTAAAGTTTCTCGTCTTAGGTGCGGGCGAGAGAGGAGCTTTTCTCAACCGGATATAATTGCTTCCCCGAAATTGAGAGTCGAATTAATACCCAGAATAGTTTCTATTCATGAATTGGCACAGAATGGTTCACAATTATTTCTCCAAAGCTCCGATTTAGTATGCTAATTTCCTTGATTAAATATTAAATAATAGGTAAAACCGAAAATTGCCGAATTTTTTCGTTGAAATAAATCAAATTGGAACAAAAGAAAATTATTATATGTATAACGATTTATTAAATGATCATTGAATAATTTACGAAATTATTATTTAATTACTAACTAAATTATAATTGAATAATTCACGAAACTATAAACAAATAATTGAAAAAATTATCAAACGTTTAATTATTATTAATTATGTAAAAAAAATTGATCCGTTAGTCACGTTTTTTAGTAATTGTTTATATTGAATTTGGAAAAAATTCAAACAGGCCTACTTATTTATTCCTAGTAAATTCGTTCTTATTAATTTCCTGAAGAAATGCTCGATTTAATTTCACGCGAGATGTTAAAAATGTATTTCTCAATTTTTAAAAAATCTAATAATTATAATCGCGTGTAGATATTTATTTAAGTGGAAAATTCATTGGAAAATGTTCATATACCTGTGACCAATTTCTCGTTTGTCAGTACGAAGGGCGTGAACACCTTCATTATAGCTGTCGAATTCAAGCTCGCTTCGATCGTTTCTCTTGAGACCCATACCAGCTGGCAATTGAAGTGCCAAACTTTCCATAGCACGATGAAGACTCTCCTCGGCATTTTCATCTCTCGATAATCGCGTTCTACTTTTTACTTTGCGAAAGAAACAAAAAAAAATCCTCACGATCTATGCTTTTTGATCCTCGTCAAATTCCTTGTCGTATTTTTTTCCCAATTATGACGAATTCACCATCGAGAATATTAATCGCGAATAATTTATAATAAAGTTGTCCAATAATAAAAATTAATATTTCACGGTCCAAAATATATCATGAATGTACAAAATTTAATTTTTTTATAACGAAGTGATTCATAATTGTGTGACAAATATTTATTTATTCCTTAACGAAACTATCGTTATTATTTAATTATCAAATTCATGAGGAAAATTTATATAACTAAATAATTTTGCAATGAATTTCAATTCAAATAAAAAAAAAATAGTATTAAACATAAAAATAATATATATATATGAAGAATATCAAATTTTGATCAATATTCTCGATGATGAATGGATAAACGATTATCCAGCGATTGATTTTATCTCATTGTCAGTTTAAAGTTTCACGTCTAACATTACCACGATTGTTGGGTGGCGTGACAAGCAGCTCCACGTTATGTCCGCTCATCTTGCAATTATTATTAAAAGTGCAGCAGGCGCTAATTTCAATTAAACGTTCAAGAAAATAAAGCACAAAAGTTTGTTTCACGTATAGAAATTTTTACAATTGTAAAAAAAAAAAAATAACAAAAAGAAACGATTGTATGAATTTCACTATGTCCGAACGAATCAGAAGATACTTCTAGAATGATCGTTTATTTGCCAAGATCGTGATAATCGTTCCTCGAACGTGACCACTTAAAAATATGGGCAAAATACTGAAATTAAGAGTTGGAAAAAAAAAAAGTTCGCTGATAAGGAGGCGTCGGATCATCAGAGGTCATCCGATGATTATGTACTTTATACTCGTTCAAGCGTATTGAATCGAGAGTAAAAATATTAGAGAATAAAGTGACCGAAAATAGCCAATTTTCAACAAGATTAAACAACAAGGTTCAAAAGGTTTGGGTTCGTTCGAAAAAGGTTTTCTCCATTAAAAAAAAAAAATTACGCCATTCGAAAAGTAAAAAATATTTTAATAATTTCATAAAAAGTGAATTATGTCTCTTGTGCGATTATTTTTCAAATTTAGATTGATAACAACTTTTTTTTTGTTTTTGTAAAAAAATGTCAAGTCACTTTCAGCGATTTGAATCAATTTTTGGGAGGAAGTAGAGTAGAATCGTTGATAAATTTTCGCGAGGTCTTTGAGCTTGATGAAAACATTGCGTGCGTCGAACGATGAATATAATCATTGAGATAAAAAAATTCCTAGAGCATTTAAGTCGATGCGACAGCTGTTGAGATGCCAGAGTGCGTAAATACAATCGTGGAGACTTTTATTTTTCTCATATTTCGTACGAAAACACCCACATGGTAATTTATTATCGAGTACTTGAAATATTAAATATATTAAGTCATTTTTATAACATTAAAAAAATAATAATAATTATGGACTCTGAATATCAAATAATAATTAATCTATAAAAAAAAAAAATATTCAGGACTCTAGATGGATATTTTTTTTTTATGTCAATTTTTCATCAAGCCTACAAATTTTTCCATCAAAATTTACCCCAAACATGCGTATTTTAACATCCGAAATTTTCGACGATCTGTCATCATTTCGACGTTTCATGAATTTGTCTCTCGAATCTCATGAGTTCGCTATCATGCGTGGCAAATAGTTCGTGGGGGTCGCTATCTATGTGGCCTCTTTCGCTATCAAAAAGTCCCCCCCACGAGAGAAGCGTCTTACGATGATGACGAGCTCGTGAATTTAGCATTTAAAAAAATGAGAAGAAAAATTAAAAAAAAAAATTAATAAAGTATTAATGCAAAAATTGTAAAAACAAAAAACTAATTAATCAAAAAATCTTTTCGTCTCGTGTACAAAATATGCTACATACTTTTTCTTAACCATCTTGGACGGAGTGCGAGAACCCTCCAAAGATAGTTTCTACATAAGAATTTATATACGTAATATCTGTGCGCACACACGATATCACCAGGGCGTCATTAGTCTTTCGCAATTATCTAAAACGTTCCTCGCTCGTAATGCGACAAAACATGCGACTGAGCAGAGACTCCTTATCCTCTTTAATTCTACTTGACTCTCCCTGCGAGCTGCTTATATTTAGGTCGCGGTAAGTTTATTTCCGCAACGAGAGAACGAGGGATACAGAATGCGGAGGCGCTAAGAATTTGTAACGACACGTGCAACACGAATTTCATTCGAGTGTATAATAAAATTGCCGTAATACAAATAAAAATAATATATCCTTCATAACATTCTACATTCTTTTATAATGGACGTTCGTTCGATAATTGAAAAAAAATATATATATATATCGATTAATTATTTGGAGGATTGATATTAGTCATTAAAATAAAAATTCCGAACACAATTATTTGGTAGTATTTATGTAGAGATATGTAAAAAAGAAAAAAAAAATAATCGAAAAAAACGTGTCTGACCCATCTTGCGGTGACTACTAGTCAGGCTTGGCTCTATTTTGATAATTGCGAAAAAAAATCTATAAATTATTTAGGCGATCAAAAATTAGTATTTAGAATAAAAAGTAGAGATCATGAATAAAATTGGTCCACGTAGAGACGTGTATAGATATATATATAAATAAATAAAGAAATAAGTAAATAATAATAGCAGTAAAAAACGGGTCTGACCCACTCTGCGGTAACTACTAGTCAGCCTCAGCTCTCCCTTTTAATGATTAAAAAAATACATCCAATGAATAGTCATGGGATGGAAATTAATATATATTTCAAACTAGAGATCACGAACATAATTACTTCGCCTAGTGATTTTTAAAGATATGTACAAAAGTAGAAAAAAGTGTCTGACCCATCCTGCGGTGACTACTAGTCGGGCTTCGTTGTATTTTGATAATTGCGAAAAAATATCTATAAATGATTTAATTGATAAAAATTAGTATTTAGAATAAAAAGTGCAGATCACGAATACTATCGGTCCACGTAGAGGCATGTACGGATATATATCAAAATAAATATTAATAGTAGAAAAAAGTGTCTGACCCATCCTGCGGTGACTACTAGTCAGACTTGGCAGTATTTTGATAATTACGAAAAAAATATCTATAAATGATTTCATTGATAATAATTAGTATTTAGAATAAAAAGTAGAGATCACGAATAATATTGGTCTACGTAGAGGCGTGTATAGATATATGTATATATATAAATAAATAATAATAGTAGAAATAAAACGTGGTTGAGCCAGCCTGCGGTGACTACTAGTCAATCCTATATAAAACAAAAACTAAACACTACGAATAAATATTCGCTCGTCGAGTGGCGTGTGCCACATTTATGAAAGTAGATAAGTGATATGCAGTAGAAAAATCCATGTCTGAGCAACCCTACAGGACTGACTACTATTATAGTCAGTCCTATATATATAACTTCGCCCACGTTTTTTCTCATAAACTGACTCAACTTTCAAAAAATTCTACGACCGTTTTCCGGGCATAAGCATATGGTCTCGTCGGACTTGACCCTCGAAATTTTGTTTGCCAAAGCTGATAATTTTTTCTTTATCTCTCACGCTATATCTACTGAAAAAAAATCGTTCTGCTATCGGTTGATACTTATCTCCCCTCTCTTTTAAACACGAATAATTAATTTTTATCTTGATCTCACTACCATGCACAATCTTAAAATGTGTTTAACGATTTTACACATATGCCCCATAGCAAAAATATATATACACTGCGACATGGACAAATTTTTCTTGGTTTATCGAAAAATATATTTCAAGTATATTTTTGATAAACCTCAGATATAAATTGTTCGTCAAAAATATCTCCAGCATGTGTTATATATGTTTTTTTTATATACATAACAAATAATTTTTGACATGGTTAATATTAAGACAGTAAATTATCTGGAATAATTAGAAAACTTCGAAATCCCATTTTCGATACTTATATTTATAAATCTAATTTTTCAATCGTATCTTTTCTATAATGAACGTATAGTTTTATCATCTTTTTCTCACACGTAGGCGATGCAAAACTTTTTCCTTGCCTCGTCAAAATCGATACTAGCAAAGTAGAGATATACTCGTTGCGGTTTTCTTATTTTGTGACGTTATTTTTTCCTCGCGTTATTTAGGGTATACATTCGCTTAGACATCATCGAATAATTATTTTTTTCAAGCTCGAGACCAAAATAATTTCTTTCCCGATTACGAGAAGACGCGAGTCTCTCGAGTCACGATTCTCACACTGACCGTTCATTCAAAAATAAAATTCACTCGAAAAAAACAATTTTTCAATAATTCGTTTTTAGCATAAAAATTATTAAAATAAAAAAAAAAAAAAAAATGATGAATAAACCAAAAACCAAAAAATTCACAAACCTTTGACTGGCTTGACGATACCATTTTTTGTGGCCACTGGGATCTTCGTGATGGGGCGAGGTAGCTGAGCTCAGCTGCTCGAGGTGGCAATTTTCCAATTCCATGATTAACTGCACACGTGCAAAAAAATAAAAATCGATCAAGAACACTCAGAAAAAAAGAAAACAAATCGTACAATCCGTATATGTCCAATGTGTATGAAAAAACCGGAAGAGCAGAGTTTGCGGTTCAATTATCGAGCCGCTAACTCATGAGAAGCGTTTCAGCATGAATAACATCGTACAATGCACTTTCCACTGTTCTAAATACATATATATGCATATGTGTATGCCTAGATATACTACACCGGAAGTGATTTGAATGGGCAACAACGGGTAACGAAGGATCTCACAATTTTATGAATGAACGAAAACATTGCGCGACGACATACCTACTAGACGTCTATATATAACTGAGGCGCCAGTAGATACAGACAGTACGAGATCAGACACCTTTTTATCGTAATTTTTTTTCCCCACTTCCGATTGATATTTCTCCTGGTCTTTCTCTTATCGTTATTAAACTTTATTTCTCATCAATTCTTCTTCAGAAATTTTTTTACTCTAAGAAATCATTAAAAATCGCGTTTTTTTCCTCGTTTATTAAAAACTAAGAAAAAAACGAAAAAACCGTTTTCGTCGTATCTCCGTCGACTTCAGAAAGCAATCTATTTCTATGTCGTTTTACGAAACTCCACGAGTCTGTCACATCGGCCAAGTGCCGTGCCCCCCACCCCTCCGTCCTCGCTGCCCATGCACGCCCCCGCCAGACATAATTTGTCAAATAAAGTACAGACAGCGCCAACTGACGGTCGATCGGTGACAACTTATCGTCAGACGGAAATCGCGTGCGCATGCGTGAATCGTGCTGCGACGCCAATGCTCAATGGCGGGAAGAATTGACGCTTAAAAAATTACGAAACATTTATTGTGAGACCTCAAATTTTCATGAAAATTGCCACACCTAAAATTCAAACGTTAAATATGAAATATTTGAAAAAAATCATTCCCAAAATTCATCTTGAGCCGGAAATAAATTTTGAAGAATCAATTGGAAAAAGAAAAATGATAATTCGCACGAGGATTTCAATCAAACCGTGCTTGTAAATAGTTGGATGACATTTATTGCGTTTGATCGCTCGCCCGGATGCTATTCGAATGCCACATTGACGTCATTTAACCAAACGTAGTTCTAGCAAACTGATAGAGTCACATGAGACATATTTGTTATATGTGTATACACACTTTAATATTATTATTATTATTAGGCACGAGACAACCTTCTAACATTGTTCTGTTAAGACATTTTTCTAGCAACGTGTCACAATGAGACATTTTTCACTTCTAGCTTAAATAGTTGAAAAATTGAAAAACAAAAAAAAACATTTTAAACACTCGATGTTTCTCGGGTCAAGAGGGTAAAGTGGAAAAATTACAAAATGAATTGAATTTTTTTTTTAATCAACTGTATGCAGAAAATAACAATAAAAATGGCGTGCAACACTATACAGGACAACTTTAGGTTGGTATTAGATTTTATTTTCTTTCTAGGCTGTACGGGCAGGCAATTGGGGGGGGGGGGGGGGGGGGGGGGGGGGGTGTTTGCTGAAATGATAACGAGAAGAAAAATAATATATGTGTGTGTGTGTGTGTGTGTGCACCTGCCGGATGGTAGAAGCGCGAATAACACGCGTTTGTTGAGCACACAGAGCTGTCGTTGCGGCGTGAGTGTAAGTTCTTAAAAACGTACTCAAAACGTCCTTGCGCCGATGTTTTATCCCATAGGCCGTAAAACTCGTCAATAAATAACGAAACTTTGCGTATCTCGCGATTTTACACGCATCCACCGCGACATTCATAGCTCGAGCTTGTTTATTTATTTATTTATTTATTTATTTTTCTTATTCCTACGAACACGCTCTGATTTTTAACAAGACAAGTTTCTAACCCCTTTAGAGGGTCACCCCTTCCCTCCTCCCCCGGCCCCCGTCGTATTCCTCGTGGCCCCTGCGAGCCAAGCGCGAGCGCGGGTTAGGAACGAGTAGCAGAAAATTATCGTGTGAGACAGACTTTTATGTATTCGTCCTTCCCCCACACACCCGTATTGCGTAAAATTAATCCGATTTAGGTTGACCTCGGTTGCATGGGCATAACGTCGTAAAAATAAAAAAAAAAAAAAAAAAAAAGAAACAAATCGTCGTTGAACCAGTTTGCCAGTTTTTATCCCGCGACAATAAGAGAGATGGAAAATTGACGAATGATATCATGAATTTAGACACGTCGATCGCGTACTCGTATCAACCTCGTTCAGATCACTCAATTATTACGAAAATCATAAATTGAACGTAAAGAAAAAAGATTCGCGGGTAAAAAAAGAAAATCAGCTGATCGTAAAACACAACGAGGTGGGGGGAGTCTCGAAAAACCCTATGTGGTGGTTGGCCCAACCCACTTTTTCTCATCAAGACCGAAGTTTTTACTTGAATTTTTCGTTTCTTTTTCTACTTATTTGTGGGCCGAGTTGACGAAATCGCGACAGGTGAAGTACTGAGAGAGCTGACTTGGTGCGCGTCTCATTGTGTCCATTAGCCACGGGAAAAGCTCTCTTGGCTCGAGCTTTTTGCCTTTTTGTCGCTCTCCCCCCGCCCCTGATTTCATTGCTACGACTGTGTCAGTTGATCGTTGGGTTCTTTTAATACCATTTTTCGTCGTGGTCGTCTCTGTTCATCATCATCATCATCATCATCATCATTCGCGTGGCTGAAAACGGTTTCGATTTTCCTTCGAATTTTGTCGGATGACATAACCTCATTTTACTTGGTTTTGGTCTTGAGAGCATTCGCTTCTCAGACTGGCGGGAGAAACGCGATTATTTTGGCAGATTTTGAGGGGAAAAAAAAATCTGACCGGAAGTAATTTTCGAACGATTTGGGCATGTCTACGTTTAATTTATTGCGAAAGTATTTTTCGTTATATTTATAATTTTCGTATGCTTAAGAATGATTGATCGTTTTGTTTGTTCTACGGTTACATCATGTCATCGTGAAAATTTTCCGTCACCCTTTTGATCGATTGTTTTTCTTTTTTTTTTCTTTATGATTTACCACACTTTAATATTTGTACACAAATTAAAATTTATACACGCATATTATGTTATGTTGGATCATTGTTCAATAAAAGAAAAAAAAAAATATATGATTTTCTCACAAGCAAATACAATCGAAGCTTTGTTTATTTATTTTTTGCACCACAATAACGCACAAACATTCCAAAGGATCCTCTGTACTAACCATTTAACCGACCTTCTAACTGCCTGAAATATTTAGAACAATGTACATCAAGAGACTGGAATAATTGTGAAAAAAAAGGACGCAGAGATGTCGAATTGATTTTGTGGTGGAAAAAATAAAAGCTCCTTGGAGAAAAAGAGACGTAAAAAAAAAAAGAAAATGAACAATCAGGCATTCAGTTTGGCCGAGAGGCTCATACCATCGACTTACGTGCAGCAGGGCTTGAATGCCAAAAAAACACGAGAAAATCTTATACGACATTTTATTGAGCATGTGAGTAAAAAATAATTCTAGCAAAAAAAGAAAAAAAAAATTGATAAATAACATTGAGATGAGCGAAGAGAAGTTGTGATTGCGTGGTGTTTTTTTTTGTGGGAAATCTGATCGAGAAAAAAAACTAACGAATGTCAAACAGCGGAAGTGGCCGGAGGAAGGCTGGGATGATCCAACAATTGAGGCATTTCTGTCGGATCTATCGCAAATGGACAGCAACAATTTTCCATCAAACTGCAGTGTTGGAGAGCGGGAATCACGAATCGTTTCGAACATCGTCGCGAGGCGTCATTTCCGGATGGGTCATGGAATTGGCAGATCCGGTGATTTGGAGGAGGTGCAGCCAAAAGCGGCTGGAAGCAGTTTAATGTATAAATTGACAAATGCACTTGTTCTCGAGGTGATACGTTACATGGGTAAGATAAAACCATTGAGTTAAAATTAACGAATTCTTTTGGATAAGATCTGAGGGTTAAAAAAAAGCAGGATTTGCGACTCATCGCCCATTAATTTTCGTTCAATCTACCATACGCCAGGTGTAAAGAGCATAGCCGGATGTTTCCTGTCGCCAATGGCAACGGGAATGAGTCTGGTACTCTGTATGTTGACCCTCAAGCAAGACAGGCCACGTGCCAAGTACGTTTTGTGGCCGAGGATCGATCAAAAATCGAGCTTTAAGTCGATAATAACTGCTGGTCTTGAGCCCGTTGTTATTGAGATGCAGATTGTCGGTGATGAGCTTAAAACGGATATGCAGAGGTTGGAGTCTCAGATGGCCGCGCTTGGCGAGAGCGTCGCTTGCGTTCTTACCACTACGAGCTGTTTCGCTCCAAGAGCGTGCGATTCCGTAGACTCGATCGCTGCACTCTGTACACAATACAATATACCCCACTTGGTCAACAATGCTTATGGGTGAGTCGTGTGAAACTTTCATTAACCTTCCGGTTACTCGTGTGGGGTGTAGAGCTCACCCCAGCATTCTTATTTTTGGCACTGCGCATAGAATTTTTTTTCTCGAGAACTTAATTTTCAATTATCTCCTTATAAAATATTGATTTTCGGGTCAAATACGAATGAATCATGTTTCTGAGGGTCTTAGATTAATAACAAATCGAATTGGTTGGAAAAGTTCAATTTCTTGTTACAAAATATATAATTGAAGTTGGGGTGTTGGGTACACCCCACATGGTTCACGGATTATTTTGTCACGTCAGTAACAGAGGGTTAAAATCCATATTTATCAAAGTGAATAGATTTTATTTAAATTCAGCTCATTTGTGAAACACTTCTTGCTTTATTTCAATAGAGCAAGAAGTGTTAAAGTTTCGCTCCTGTGAATGTGCAATTTTTCATAGACATGAACAAGTTTCCTTACAAAAATGTGTCATTACTCATAGACATGTCAAAATTTTCATACAGGATGTTTGACTTTTTTTTATATGTCCAAGAGTTTTGGTCAACAATGCTTATGGGTGAGTCGTGTGAAACTTTCATTAACCCTCCGGTTACTCACGTGGGGTGTAGAGCTTACCCCAGCATTCTTATTTTTGGCACTGCGCATAGAATTTTTTTTCTCGAGAACTTAATTTTCAATTATCTCCTTATAAAATATTGATTTTCGGGTCAAATACGAATGAATCATGTTTCTGAGGGTCTCAGATTAATAACAAATCGAATTTGTTGGAAAAGTTCAATTTCTTATTGCAAAATATATAACTGAAGTTGGGGTGTTGGGTACACCCCACGTTCCTCGTAACTGAAGTTGGGGTGTTGGGTACACCCCACAGGGTTCACGGATTATTTTTTCACGTCAGTAACAGAGGGTTAAAATCCATATTTATCAAAGTGAATAGATTTTATTTAAATTCAGCTCATTTGTCAAACACTTCTTGCTTTATTTCAATAGAGCAAGAAGTGTTAAAGTTTCGCTCCTGTGAATGTGCAATTTTTCATAGACATGAACAAGTTTCCTTACAAAAATGTGTCATTACTCATAGATATGTCAAAATTTTCATACAGGATGTTTGACTTTTTTTTTATATGTCCAAGAGTTTTTGGATAGAATGTGTCATGTTTTGTTTTTATCAGGAATCGAAAAGTTTGTAAATGTAGAATTTTTTTGATGGCCAACGACGAATTTTCTCACACAAAATATGTGATTTGGGTAGATTACAGAGTACCAGATGTATGCATTTGATACAAGAGGCATCGAGGAAAGGTCGCGTTGATGCGTTTGTCCAGAGTACAGACAAAAATTTCCTTGTGCCAGTTGGTGGTGCGGTTATTGGCTCATTCGACAAAAATCTTTTGGATCGTATATCGAAGATGTATCCTGGCCGTGCGAATGCAAGCTCGACAATGGACGTTATGATAACTCTCCTGAGTCTCGGTATGACCGGTTACAAGCAGCTAATAGCACAACGCAAAGAGATGTACGCTTATCTGAAAGAAGAACTCGGAAAACTTGCGACCCGTCATGGCGAGAGATTACTCGATACCAAAGGCAATCCTATATCAATGGGAATGACACTTCAGTGTCTCAGTCATCAGCACGATCATAAACAAATCACTATGCTCGGATCTATGCTATTTCTTCGTAACGTCAGTGGTTCGAGAGTCATCACAACTACGGATGTCAAGCACATAGTATCACACAAGTTTGAAGGTTCGAAAACATGCTTTCGATGCAAACTCCATTTGAAAAGAAAACATAAGGGACAGGCTGATTTGAGTTAAAATAGATATTTAAATACTGGCTTAATTCGAAATTGTATTTACGTAAAGCATTTGAATGCTTTTTCAAGTAAAAAAAAACGTATTTAAATTTAATTTTTAACTCAAAGATCCAGATGCCTGGTCCAGATGTAATGGATGACTAAATAGAACGATAGACCAGCTATCTGCCAATTCGTTTCAGTGTTTGCAACGAGAACAGTTTATACGTAGAATGGACAGGGTGAAGTTCGATTATAATTTAGCGTCCAGATTGAAATCAGGTGAACGCAACACGGTGTATTTTTTTTTAGGCTGGGGTGCACACAACAGCAACTATCCAATACCATATCTGACAGCTGCAGCGGCCCTCGGGATGAAGAGGCCGGACGTTGACGCGTTTATTCAAAGACTTGACAAGGCACTGACAAAGGTCAGACGACGTTCAGCACCGGTAACACCGACTGCATCACTCGCAGGCTCAAGCATCAACGGCGATGCAGGAGGCACCGGTGGACCTGGTGAATCGAGCACAGCATCAACCAGCCGTGCTAGTAGCAAAGATAGTTTGAGAAAATGAACCGTAATCAACGCAACTGGTCAGTCAAATCAGCATATTAACATCAACTTGTAAAGCGACTTGCCACGTCGCTTCAAGTTTGCAGTTAAGCCTCGTACACACCGAGAGCTAAACGCGTCACGGCCAATTGTGTCTCGTCCATGCGGAACGCCTCCCTCGAGCCTGAACCAGTCCGGCTCGTTCGTGGTCCGCTCTCATTGGACGAGCGACATTGGGGCGTGGTCTGTCGCATTCGGTGTGTATGAGACTTTACGGTTATTCGCGTCTCCTGCTATTTTCGTCACGTTTGATCGATGAATAAGAATGAAAAAGAAACGAATAATAACAGATCGTTACTTCGCATCTGGAGAATCAGGAGGCACACCTTTATGAAAGAGGCTTAGCCTGCTGGGTCCTCATTACGGGCGCGCGCTCAAACACACCCTTGTGATTTGTTCAGACGCTGGTAAATTCGAGTTTAACAGAGTTTTAACCAATCGCAATCGTGTGTTCGACCGCTGCGCCCGTAGTGAAGATCCAGGCTTTACTCTTGGCTGTGTTAACACGATATATATATCGCGTGTCTCGTGAATTTTTCGGTGTGCACAGAAGTTAAACGTCACGGAGAATATGTAACGCGGAAACGCGCATTAACCCGAACAATGTGCTGATTCGTCTGCTCAATTGCGTTGAGATATCGTCGATCTTCTTATGTAAGTAATTAAGGGGAATTTACGGGGGGTAAAAAAAGCATGATAAGAATTTCGATTTAAAGCTTTCACGGCCATCGACGCTGTGAGTTTTTGAAACTTTTTTTTTTAAACGACGTGAAACACTCGTACCGCTTCCCACTGACTTTTGATTGTTTTTTTTCACTCCACGACTGGGAATGTGAAACAATGCTTGCGAATATCTGTCACATGGAGTTTACGACGGTACAAGGAGATGGACCTGCCGAGTAAAAGTACTTTAAGCCTCATTCACAATGGAATCTGGCTGTTTCGCTTATTATATGGGATTACATGGCGGTTTTTAACCACCATCTTATTGACATTCTTCAATAAACGAAGTGGTCCCATGTACGCTTCTTTATTTGGAAATAATGGCAATCAATATCAGTTTTTTTACGTCAAAAATTTTTTATTCAAAAGTCAGACGGTACAGGTGCTTTCACATCGCCTCAAATTGACTATACTTTAAGAATTCCGATCACACAGGTCCTCGAGTGGGCGCTGGTCGCTCTCATAATTATTGAAGAAGAAGAAAAATGGAAAGAAATATGGGCCACGAAAAAAACATATTACGAGCACATTCGAGCTACTTGATTTATTTTTTCCGATGATACCCATCGTTTTTGTATCGAACATTCGATCAATCGATTGTCCCGTCATTTTCGTAATTGAAATTCGTGATAATAATTTCTGCGCGAATGATTAATAATAATAATAATAATAATCGCCATGAAAGAGGAACTGGAACGTCATTGACGTAAAAAAACACGATAAAATGCGATTTAACACACGATTTTCATTGCATCACCATCGTTCATTAATTCTTCAAACGAGGCATGACGTCGCAGTATTGCAAAAAAAAAAAAGTAGAATTAAAAATAGGAAAAAACACAAGCATAGACAAAAATTAATCGCGGCATGGGGAATAAAATTAGGACGCTTTTTTAGCGAAGCATGATCGAGGCACACGGGTACTTGGATTAACTTGCTAACATCGATATATAATTTTATAAATTAGATGGTACGATCGCGTTTTCCGCGTCATTTAGTCGCTTCATCCGTTAATGGAGAAGAGAGGGAAACCTAAAAAAAATCACATTAAACATAGAATAATAATAACGGTAAAATTTAAAAAAAAAAATCAATCGTATGAGATACAAATATAGTTCACATACGATTTAAGGAGAGTTGGAATGAATTCTTAGATAAACAACTAAAACACACATTCAAACACGATCATTTTTTTCGGTATATGCATAGATTGAAACACACAGATACAAAAAATCGCAGCGTATGATATAATACAAATAGAACTTTTAAAAAATTGCATATTGCCAGTGATCACGAGTGTGAAAAAAATGAAATATAAATAGTAGAGGCGATATACAGGCACAACACGCTTAGTGAGAATTGAAAAATTTTTTAATAAACTTCGAAAATTTAGCGTACCTCGAATATTCGGCGGAGCTTGCATGAGGATAATAAAAATTAGATTAGATTTTTTTTACTTTAATTCAACCTGAGTCAAAGTTCCCCATGGATAATTGTCAAAAAAGAAACCAAAGATGAGAAGAAAAAAAAAACTAATGAATCGCAAACAAGTCCGAGTGGTGTTCTGGTATATTAGTTCATATAGACGAGATATAATTCGTAATTATGAGAGGAAAAAAAATAAAATTTAGCCTTGAGAAAAAATACGATAGAAGAATGAGTTACGCAATCGCATGACATAAATAATCGCGTGAATACGAAACGAGGAAGAAATGAAAATAATAAACAAAAATAGAATGTGGAGATGAAAAATGAAAAGGCCTGGAGCCTCGAAAAAGTGAAGTCTAGACAAAACGATGGCTTAGTCTCTTAGAGCAACGTATATATATAGTGAATTTGTTATTCATTTGAAACAGAATATAGCTTTAATCGTTGTTAGAGTTATCTGTGCTAATAATGTTTAAAAAAACGTTTACAGTACAGCTAGAGCCAGCGCTAGCTCCGAATTAAAATCATCGTTCTTTGATGACGTTATTTATTTGTATTTATTTATTCATTTATCTCGACAACGTAGGCTTATTTCTTAGGTAGCGATTACCTTAAATAATTTGTCCAAGATAAATGTCCCAATAGTTGACCAACCAGCTCATTTCTTTTCATAATGAAAATATTGTGGATGTTTCTTTATGTGAAATATCCATTTCCTTTTACTTAATTCTTGAAATTGTTTGCTTGTTTGCTCATTTATTGAGGGATTTCTCCCACTTTAACTACATAGCGCCACGCCCATTTACCCCCACCCCTATGCGCCGTGAGCTCCTGCTTCACTTCCCCCCACTATTTTTCTCCGGCGACAGGACACGGTTGGTGCGTGCAATTGGTGGGAGGGGCCTTCCCAAGGGCCTCCTTTGATAGTTGCGCACACGAAATGTATGCTGTAACGGAGCTTCTACTGTCCAAATGTTTCAGGAACATTTTTTTTCGAGCCTCTCTGGTTACTAATTGGGAAATGAAGCTTATAGACGGCTTGAAACTCAACAACGTAGATAAAGGTACAGTTTTTGGTAGAATTTACCTGGCTATTTGCCTGGCTCACGGAAGATACAATGGTGAACAAAAATGATCGATAATAAAGATTTAATATCATGGAACGATCGAGTAATATGTGAAATTAATAACCAAAACACATGGCAAAAAAATGTTCGCGTGCATAACATTATATTCCTCTCGTTAAACCTGTCGGGCAAGAGTCCAACTGCAAAAAAGCTGACATTCCAGTCGCACATGAATCTCATATAATGTTACGATAAGGATAAATGTATAAAATGTTACGATATTCATGGTTCACGGTAAGAAAAAAAAGAATTTACGGTAAGTATTACATTATAAACGTGCGAGAGAGAGAGAGAGAAAGAGGGGAGTAACGATCAGAGACAAGATACCTGCGGCATTTCCTATGTAAATAAAAAGAAAAAAATTATTTCGTCGATTGGAAATCGTTTGAATTTAGCAAAAATAATGCATGCAGGCGTTTTTTCAAAAGGCTTTGTCACGCGTATACAACGATCCGAAAACCTAACTAGATTATTATTTTTTAGTCCATCGAATCATATAATCCTTAAGAAATATTGACACGCATATTTTTTTTTTCCGGCAAAGTTGGGCAAACGATGATTTTTTTCGCCTGCTCAATTAAACCTTCGTAATTTTTTCGCTATGTTACAATTATTACTCTTAATTATTTTATTTTTTTCGTATTTAAGGCGTACGAATATATTGTATATAATATTATACATAGATATATGAAATTAAAAATGTATGCTGTATGATTTTATGAAATTTTATCCGATAAGGGCATAATGAATTTAATTGAAATTTGAAGCGAATGAAAATGCTGAATTTTCAGAGGGAAAAAAAAACACTAAAATGCAACAAACACATTTATAAAATGCATTTGGTACACTCGATTCACAAAATTAACTCTCTGTCGTTACAACGATATTAACACATATATTGAGAAAAAAAAAAAACAATATTACATGTATGAATTGTACTATATGGTGATTCGCCATATACCTAATATGAATTATTAATGACGAATCAGATAAACCGATACCTTAAATCAGTAGAAATATGTAAAAGTGCCCTCTTCCCTATTCCTCCCTATTTGTAATTATACGATGTAATAGTCTTTTGATGCTTTATTTCGGGTCTGTGCGAATATACGTTTATTGCGATTTAATTTAAAAAAATGAAAATAAAATGGAACAAAAAAGGCAAAATGACCACCACGGTAAAACGATGTGTGGAACGAGTGAACAATTTTGCACAACACTCAAAATTGTTAAATAGTTGTAATGCAATCTGATAATATAAATATAATATACAATTATATATATATATATATATATATATATATATATATATATATATATATATACACGATACACTAGAGATATGTATATTTGGGCTGATACGATATTCGCACGTGGTCCTACCTTATTTGTGATATACGCACTATTGAATAAATACAATTTGGAAAATGTTGAAAAAATTCGTAAACAAAAAAAGAATTCATTCAACGATGCAATTTATTTTAATTTGCGTGTCCATGAGAGATTTAAAAGTTTGAAAAATCGAGAGTTCCCGATTGGAGTGAAGTTTGGTTATTTTTTTGTTTATCAATATAAAATTGAAAAAAAAAAACGCTATAATCGATAACGTAAACGTGTTATTTATTTTACGATAAATAATTCAAATACGAAAATAAACACGCTGAACATTTTTCAGGGAAATGTGTGAAAGGCAAATCCACCTTTGAATATCCCGCGTAAGTTCCCAATGAAAGTTCCAAAGTTGACCGCGTCAAATTCTATGGCTGCATGTATACCTGTACCAGTGACTTCACCACGGCCTTAACATCATTATGTATATATATATATATATATATATATATGTTATAAACACACGAAACATTCCTTATCTCGGTTCATATTCCATCGTTTCTCCGTTTACTATTTGCGTGACGTGGTATCGCGCCGATGGCCGATGCAGAAGACGCCGTGTGTCCAGATTGTCTAAAAAAAAAAAGCATTACACGCGCCGGTCGTTTGCTAGTCGTGTCAGCGAGACCCACGTAAATTTCATTTCAGTTTTTCGACAATTTTGGATATCGTAATTTTAGACAAGCCGGCACAATGTTGCAAGGCGTGTTTGACGATGTCAAACGTATGAACAAGCGCCAGGTAAAAGAATCATTATAATACAGAATAATGTTTTTTTTTTTTTTCAAAATTTCGTTCAATAATACAACAGAAAATACTTTGGCTCGTATCGACGAGATTGACATATGGCTCTTCGGCGCTAACGTGGACAACGCCAATAATGCTTATTTTTTTTTTATTGTTTGTTTTTGCAGTTTCTTTATCAGATACTGAGCTTTGGAATGATCGTCTCATCTGCCTTGATGATATGGAAAGGTTTGGTCGTTGTGACCGGCAGCGAAAGTCCAATTGTCGTTGTTCTCAGGTGACCATACGTTAACCTAACTTTTTAGTAAAACAAAAAAAAATGATTTCACTCGATAATCCAGTGACTTTTTCTATTTTCATCACAATAATATAAACACGATGTCTCACTGATTAACTTTTCTTCTTCTTTTTCATTATTCCGTTAAAAAAAATCTTCAATTATAAAAAAAAACATCTTTTTGTGATAAAAAAAAATTATTGTTAATACAACAAACGATTTGTTGCTTCGAGTGGACACAGAGTTTTTACAATTTTTAAATTGAAATTTCTCATAAACTATTGGACACCTACACATAATATTTTACATTGACATTATAGAATAGTATCCAGCTATTACTCTGCTTTTACTTATCGACGGTGGTAAGTCAACTCGCCCTAATGAAAATATTTCCCATCTTTCAGTGGAAGTATGGAGCCCGCTTTTCACAGAGGAGATTTATTATTTTTAACCAATTATCAGGACGAGCCTGTCAGAGTTGGAGAGATTGTAGTTTTCAAAGTAGAAGGACGCGACATTCCAATTGTCCACAGAGTACTCAAACTTCATGAAAAGTGAGCCTTTTAAACAATTTTGCAATTTAATGTATCGGTTTTGGGCTAAATTTGGGCTAAAATACTTTTTCATTCGCTCAATATTGGGAGAATTTGTTTTTTTTATCTTGCATGTCTCTTCTGGATTAAAAATGGTGGGTGTCACGACAGAATGACGAGTCACGTTAAGAAAATCCTAGTAATGACGATAATGACTTGTTTAACAGAGAAAATTGAATAAAATTAACCACCTGATCAAAGATTTATCGAAAATCAGGAAAGAATCTTTAAAAAAAAACAAAGCTCGGTCAACAAATTATCTCAGGCTTAAAGTTACGGTGCCAAAAAAACTGTGAAAGTTGTAAAATTCACTTACATTTTTTCTTGAGAAATTTCATTTAATTTTAATGAATTTGAATCTAGTCGATATAATTATTTTTTCGTTTCGCAGGGGTGACGCTAATCGTACCATCAAATTCGTAACGAAAGGTGATAACAATTCGGTGGACGATCGAGGTCTTTATGCACCGAATCAATTGTGGCTGACTGACAAAGATATTGTCGGCAGAGCGAGAGGTTTTTTGCCCTATGTAGGAATGGTCACTATATATATGAATGAATATCCAAAATTAAAGTACGCGGTTCTCATGTGCCTCGGTTTATATGTACTTGTGCACAGAGAGTAAGGGAGGGCTTTTGTATAAAAACTTAATTCCACGATCATAGACTCTCGATTTTTAAGTATCGAAAAAAAAAAAAAAAAAAAAAAACCGGACTACAAAAGTCAAAAACCATCGACGCTCATTTGCTATTTGTATATACGGGTAAACATCAATATACGTTTTAGTTGTAAAATTGTATCCTTACGCAACTTTACATATTTGTGTTGATTATTTGAGACAAGAACAAAATCCAAGAAATCTCATGGATGATGTGTCAAGGAATTGGCGATGCGAATAAATCTAAATGGATCGTGTAGTCCGTAATTTTTACTTATGATTTCGTGTATGTACTTGTATTATTATTATTATTATTACAAATAAGTTTGCGAGCTTTCGCCTGACCGGTACAGCCGGACTTCGACGCATTCCTCGAAAGCTTTTAATTTTTTTTAACTTGTGTGTGCCCTTAATAGAACCTTTGGAATTTAATTACATTTTTTTTAGATCCTTGAGATTATTATTTCTCCTTCGTTTTTACTTCTGTCTGTTTTTGCCAAAATATGTTCCGGGTGATCAATCGTGAAAATTTGTTAACCTTTTTTCTACGACGGGCGACTATAGTCGCTTTTTACAAAACGCCACTAACACGCGATATTGTCAAAGTGGTGTCATCAAGGTGTCAGACATAGCCCCAAACGCTCAATACAGTCGGCGCGCAACGTGTACACTTTTGGCGCGGCGTTTCGTTCAACGGAAGCGTTCCAGCAAAGAGGATCACCGTGGTGATCAACCCTTTCCCAATTTTAGGTCTCTATCTTCGTTGATAATAGCAACGAAGATTGAGGTCTATAGAAGCACAAAGCCTATAGCCCGCTTTGTTCCAAAAAAGTTGGGGTGCTAGGACAAGCTTTCACCCCAACGGTAGGATGTCGCTAGCGTCGAGTTTACATGTGTGCGCTCACGTACAGAACTAACACACGTGAGCGGCTGTATAACTGCGTTGGCTCCACCTACGGAGTCGGGGTGACGATGCTATTTCACTCGCACTCGCAGCTAGGGTGATGGGTGCGCTCTCTCGCACAGGAGCGATACGGACGTAGAGTGGGGGTTTAGGTTTACATTGCTGATATCGACGAAGATAGAGCTATTCATTGGAAATACTTTTGCATTTTAATGACCTCTACGTCGAGACAAACTTATTTTTTTAATTATTTCTTTATATTTACGTAAACTAGGAGTTAATTAACCCAACCAAGTAAATCTAATGAAATCGAAATCCGAGCGGGGACACGATTTTTATACGTAAAAAGTATAATTACAATATACGTATCCAAGTTGGGCTAATTGGTACGGCGCTGCTTCTGTATGTGCAAGGTCGGTAGTTCAATCCCCGGCTTCATAACTTTTTTTTTTTTTGCAATTATGCAATTTGCGATATACACAATAAATAAAATATAAAAATGAGCGAAAAAAGTTTTTATAAGAGAGAGAGCAACATGTTAATACGAGCAGGTCACGCGTTGGCCCCTGCTCGTACTGAGATGTAATGATGATATTGGACTGTCGCTATCTCTCGCAATCGTGATCGGCTTGACAGCGCTGTCTCTCGCGCATTCACGATTAGGTCGATGATGCGATCTCTCTCGCTCTGCGAGTAGGGGCTGATGAACTCCCCACGTGTTCGTGTTTAAAGTCCTCAGATTCTTGTTTTGCCGGTCTGGAATAGACGTTTTGTCCGATACATCGGTAGAATTTTGTCAATAAAGACATCATTGCATGATTCGCCTTTCATTCTTTTCTTAATTGCACGCGCTGTGTCTTAGCCACATTGAAAATAATGATAATATTATTTTTAATAGTAATAAGACCAAGTTATTAAAAAATTGGTTAAAAATAATTTATTCAACAAATTGACCGAAACATTATTTTTTCAGTTACGAAAGACATTCCCTGATTTTTCTGAATACATTGATTTTTTGAGAATTTTCTCTCAATTTCGAAATATCAGTTTTAGCGTATTATAACAGACTGCATTTAAATAACTGCTTGTTCAGTGATCTTGAAAATTAAAATGTGTAATATGACATTGCTCTATGGAATCATATCCGAAATTTGCAACGCTGCATCAATTTTTCGATTTTTGAATATAAAAATTTTAAAATTGATAAAAACATCTAATGTATTCAGAAAAATCAGGGAATCCATTTGGTGAGTAAAAAAATATTTGTTTCCGGCAAATATATTGAAATAATTTTTTAAAACTAATTTGACGATAAAATTTTGGTATTATTATTTAAAATTGAAGTCATCTTCAATACGGTTACTTTCCTCAAGATTTTTATCTTATTTCAAAGTACTCAAAAGAACTGAAAATAATAACCTATATTGTAATGCCTGCAAGCTCACCAGAATATTATTTTTCTATCTGAGCAATATCTGGCGGTCGTTGTTTAATGAAACAACAAAACATTCCATGCATTGTATTTTCTTCCTAGATACATTTGTTTCTATAATGTTATAAAACGGAAATAAAAATTCCATACTTCACACAAAAATGTCTATGTTCAATGTAAAAAGTGTATGAAAATTAGTGAATATGTGAAATCGTTGGCCGAAAGACAATCAAGACAAAAAAAAAAAAAAAATATCCGTGTCTCGATCGCGCGCAGTCCGACTCGTATCTTATCGCTCTACCAACTACGCTAGCGTAACTGATTGAATATCGAATGAGCATTGTAATATTTATGTTGTGTACCCCGCTTGGATTAGCTGTTCTTAGGTTTGGGTTTCAATAATTTACTCCGGTTTACACGTACGTTGTTAATTCGAGTATAATACGCTATTTACACCGCGCATTACGCTCGATTTTAGTACATCGATGTTAGTAAAATCAGAATAAAGCTCGTCGTGTGGATGTAGTCATTGTTCGTAAAAATAAGTCCGCCGCCGCGCGTCGTCGAGCGGTGCAGAATGAGGGACGGTAGGGGTAGCCACAGAGAGGGAAGTCAGGGGAAGCTACGTGACCCCACCGTAGCCAGATGGCTGCGAGCATCGAAGCTAGAAGGCGGAGCATATCGATTGGTCGACACTAGAGCCTCCTAGCGTATGTTTGACTCACTAAAAAATTGGAACCAAGCGGGCTATAGGCTTTGTGCTTCTATAGACCTCAATCTTCGTTGATAATAGCAACGAAGATTTAGGCCTATAGAAGCACAAAGCCTATAGCCCGCTTTGTTCCAAAAAAGTTGGGGAGCTCGGATAATCTTTCTCCCCCAACGGTAAGATGTCGCTAGCGTCGAGTTTACATGTGTGCGCTCACGTACAGAACTAACACACGTGAGCGGCTGTATAACTGCGTTGGCTCCACCTACCGAGTCGGGTTGATGATGCTATTTCACTCGCACTCGCAGCTGGGGTGATGGGTGCGTTCTCTCGCACAGGAGCGATACGGACGTAGAGTGGGGGTTTAGGTTTACATTGCTGATACCGACGAAGATAGAGCTATTCATTGCAAATACTTTAGCATTATAAATCTTCGTTGATTAAAACGTATGATACTTCATAATCGGCCTCCGATAATGGAAAACATACAAAACAACGGATAGGTGCAGGCTTCGATCTGTTATTTATATAATCTGAAATTAACAGCTAAACAATTGTCCTACTTTCTCAACTAATTTTATTCTATCCCTTCGCAATTAGATAATAGATATTTGCCGATGATTAATGATCTAATTAAAATATGTAAATGAGTATCATTCATTGCACGAGATGAAACAATTACATAATGTATCCGGCGATTGTGCAGAGTGCCGCAAGAGCTCTCTTATCGGCAACGATTATCGGTCACTTGCGATCAAATTTGACGTCATTTCCGGTTAAATTTGACGTACCTTCCGGTCGCAGAGACGTCACTTCTGGTCGCTTTGACGTCACTTCTGGTTGCTCTGACATCACTTCTGGTTGCTCTGACGTCACTACCGGTTGCAATGACGTCACTTCTGGTTGCTCTGACGTCATTTCCGGTCACTTCGACGTCACTGCCGGTTGCTTTGACGTCCCTTCCGGTTGTTCCAACGTCATTTCCAGTTGTTTAGACGTCACTTCCGGTTGTTCTGACTTCACGTCCGGTTGTTCTGACGTCACTTCCGGTTGTTCTGACTTCACGTCCGGTTGTTCTGACGTCACCTCTGGTTGCTCTGACGTCACTTCCGGTTGCAATGAGGTCACTTCCGGTCGCTTTGCCGACACTTCCAGTCACTTTGACGTCACTTCCGGTCGCTCTGCCGTCACTTCTGGTCACTTTGACGTCCCTTCCGATCACTTTGACGTCACTTCCGGTCGTTTTGACGTCAATTCTAGTCGCTTCGGTGTCACTTCCGATCGCTCTGACGTCATATCCGGTCACTTTGACGTCACTTCCGGTCGCTCTGACGTCACATCTGGTCGCTCTGCCGTCACTTCTGGTCACTTTGACGTCATTTCCGGTTGCTTTGACGTCAATTCTAGTCGCTTTGACGTCACTTCCGGTTGCAATTTCGTCACTTGCGGTCGCTTTAACGTCACTTCCGGCTGCAATTTCGTCACTTCCGGTCACTTTGAGGTCACTTTCGGTCGCTTTGACGTCTCTGGTCGATTTGACGTCACTTCGGGTTGTTCTAACATCACTTCCGGTTGTTCTAATATCACTTCCAGTTGTTCTGACATCACTTCCGGTTGTTCTAATATCACTTCCAGTTGTTCTGACATCACTTCCGGTTGTTCTGACATCACTTCCGGTTGTTCTGACCTCACTTCCGGTTGTTCTGACGTCACTTCTGGTTGATTTGACGTCACTTCCGGTTGTTCTGACGTCACTTCCGATCGCTTTGTCGTCACTTCAGGTCCATCTGTCGGTAAGTTCGCGAAGCTGCAAAATTTCAACGCGAAAATTTTAATTTTTCCGTCACGATGGTGGATCCATCTGCCGGCGAGTTAGCGAAGCAGCAAAATTTCTAGGCAAAAATTCGAATTTTTCCGCCACGACGGTGGTGCCATCAGTCGGCGAGTTCGCGAAGCAGCAAAATTTCAAGGCAAAATTTTAATTTTTCTCGCCACGACGGTGGCGCTATCTGCCGGCAAGTTCGCGAAGCTGCAACATTTCAGGACAACGTTTTTAATTTTCCACCCGACGGTGGCGCCATCTGTTGGCAAGTTGGCGAGGGTGCAAAGTTTCAAGGCAAAAATTTGAGTTTTCCCCACCATGACGGTGGCGTCATTTGCCGGTAAGTACGCGAAGCTACAAAATTTCAAAGCGAAAATTTTGATTTTCCAGCCACGATGGTGGCGCCATCTGCCGGCGAGTTCGCGAAGCAGCAAAATTCCTAGGCAAAAATTTGTATTTTCCCGTCACGACGGTAGCACCATCTCCCGGCGAGTTCGCGACACTTCCGGTCGCTTCGATGTCACCTCCGGTTGGGTTAAACGTCACTTCCGGTTGGATTAGACGTCACTTCCGGTTGGGTTAGGCGTCACTTCCGGTTGGGTTAGACGTCACTCCCGGTCGCTTCGACGTCACTTCCGGTTGGGTTAGACGTCACTTCCGGTTGGGTTAGATGTCACTTCCGGTTGGGTTTGGGTCACTTTCGGTTGGGTTAGACGTCACTTCCGGTTGAATTAGACGTCTAACCCAACCGGAAGTGACCCAAACCCAACTTCCGGATGGGTTAGACGTCTAACCCAACCGGAAGTGACGTCTTACCTAACCGGAAGTGACCCGAACACAACTTCCGGTTGGGTTAGACGTCTAACCCAACCGGAAGTGACGTCTAACCCAACCGGAAGTGACGCCAAACCCAACTTCCGGATGGGTTAGACGTCTAACCCAACCGGAAGTGACGTCTTACCTAACCGGAAGTGACCCGAACCCAACTTCCGGTTGGGTTAGACGTCTAACCCAACCGGAAGTGACGTCTAACCCAACCGGAAGTGACGCCAAACCCAACTTCCGGATGGGTTAGACGTCTAACCCAACCGGAAGTGACGTCTAACCCAACCGGAAGTGACCCAAACCCAACTTCCGGTTGGGTTAGACGTCTAACCCAACCGGAAGTGACGTCTAACCCAACCGGAAGTGACGTCTAACCCAACCGGAAGTGACGCCAAACCCAACTTCCGGATGGGTTAGACGTCTAACCCAACCGGAAGTGACGTCTTACCTAACCGGAAATGACCCGAACCCAACTTCCGGTTGGGTTAGACGTCTAACCCAACCGGAAGTGACGTCTAACCCAACCGGAAGTGACGTCTAACCCAACCGGAAGTGACGCCAAACCCAACTTCCGGTTGGGTTAGACGTCTAACCCAACCGGAAGTGACGTCTAACCCAACCGGAAGTGACGCCAAACCCAACTTCCGGATGGGTTAGACGTCTAACCCAACCGGAAGTGACGTCTAACCCAACCGGAAGTGACCCAAACCCAACTTTCGGTTGGGTTAGACGTCTAACCCAACCGGAAGTGACGTCTAACCCAACCGGAAGTGACCCAAACCCAACTTCCGGTTGGGTTAGACGTCTAACCCAACCGGAAGTGACGTCTAACCCAACCGGAAGTGACGTCTTACCTAACCGGAAGTGACCCGAACCCAACTTCCGGTTGGGTTAGACGTCTAACCCAACCGGAAGTGACGTCTAACCCAACCAGAAGTGACGCCAAACCCAACTTCCGGATGGGTTAGACGTCTAACCCAACCGGAAGTGACGTCTTACCTAACCGGAAGTGACCCGAACCCGACTTCCGGTTGGGTTAGACGTCTAACCCAACCGGAAGTGACGTCTAACCCAACCGGAAGTGACGTCTAACCCAACCGGAAGTGACGCCAAACCCAACTTCCGGTTGGGTTAGACGTCTAACCCAACCGGAAGTGACGTCTAACCCAACCGGAAGTGACGCCAAACCCAACTTCCGGATGGGTTAGACGTCTAACCCAACCGGAAGTGACGTCTAACCCAACCGGAAGTGACCCAAACCCAACTTTCGGTTGGGTTAGACGTCTAACCCAACCGGAAGTGACGTCTAACCCAACCGGAAGTGACCCAAACCCAACTTCCGGTTGGGTTAGACGTCTAACCCAACCGGAAGTGACGTCTAACCCAACCGGAAGTGACGTCTTACCTAACCGGAAGTGACCCGAACCCAACTTCCGGTTGGGTTAGACGTCTAACCCAACCGGAAGTGACGTCTAACCCAACCAGAAGTGACGCCAAACCCAACTTCCGGATGGGTTAGACGTCTAACCCAACCGGAAGTGACGTCTTACCTAACCGGAAGTGACCCGAACCCGACTTCCGGTTGGGTTAGACGTCTAACCCAACCGGAAGTGACGTCTAACCCAACCGGAAGTGACCCAAACCCAACTTCCGGTTGGGTTAGACGTCTAACCCAACCGGAAGTGACGTCTAACCCAACCGGAAGTGACCCAAACCCAACTTCCGGTTGGGTTAGACGTCTAACCCAACCGGAAGTGACGCCAAACCCAACTTCCGGATGGGTTAGACGTCTAACCCAACCGGAAGTGACGTCTTACCTAACCGGAAGTGACCCGAACCCAACTTCCGGTTGGGTTAGACGTCTAACCCAACCGGAAGTGACGTCTAACCCAACCGGAAGTGACCCAAACCCAACTTCCGGTTGGGTTAGACGTCTAACCCAACCGGAAGTGACGCCAAACCCAACTTCCGGATGGGTTAGACGTCTAACCCAACCGGAAGTGACGTCTTACCTAACCGGAAGTGACCCGAACCCAACTTCCGGTTGGGTTAGACGTCTAACCCAACCGGAAGTGACGTCTAACCCAACCGGAAGTGACGTCTAACCCAACCAAAAGTGACGCCAAACCCAACTTCCGGTTGGGTTAGACGTCTAACCCAACCGGAAGTGACGTCTAACCCAACCGGAAGTGACGCCAAACCCAACTTCCGGATGGGTTAGACGTCTAACCCAACCGGAAGTGACGTCTAACCCCACCGGAAGTGACCCAAACCCAACCGGAAGTGACGTCTAACCCAACCGGAAGTGACGTCTTACCTAACCGGAAGTGACCCAAACCCAACTTCCGGTTGGGTTAAACGTCTAACCCAACCGGAAGTGACGTCTTACCCAACCGGAAGTGAGGCCTAACCCAACCGGAAGTGACGTCTAACCCAACCGGAAGTGACGTAGATGCGACCGGAAGTGACGTCGAAGCGACCGGAAGTGACGTCTAACCCAACTGGAAGTGACGTCTAACCCAACCGGAAGTGACGTCGAAGCGACCGGAAGTGACGTCTAACCCAACCGGAAGTGACGTCGAAGCGACCAGAAGTGACGTCTAACCCAACCGGAAGTGACGTCTAACCCAACCGGAAGTAACGTCTGACCCAACAGGAAGTGACATCCAACCCAACTGGTAGTGACGTCTAACCCAACCGGAAGTGACATCCAACCCAACCGCAAGTGACGTCTAACCCAACCGGAAGTAACGGCTAACCCAACCGGAAGTAACGTCTGACCTAACCAGAAGTGACGTCTAACCCAACCAGAACTGATTGAATATTGAATGCGCATTGTAATATTTCTGTTGTGTACCCGCTTGGATTAGGTGTTCTTAGGTTTGAGTTTCAATAATTTACTCCGATTTACAAGCACGTTGTTAATTCGAGTATAATACGCTATTTACACCGCGCATTACGCTCGATTTTAGTACATCGATGTTAGTAAAATTGGAATAAACCTCGTCGTGTGGATGTAGTGATTGTTCGTAAATATAAGTTCGCCGCCGCGCGTCGTCGAGCGGTGCAGAATGAGGGACGGTAGGGGAAGCCACAGAGAGGGACGTCAGGGGAAACTACGTGACCCCACCGTAGCCAGATGTCTGCGAGCATCGAAGCTAGAAGGCGGAGCATATTGATCGTTCGACACTAGAGCCTCCTAGCGTATGTTTGACTCACTAAAAAATTGGAACCAAGCGGGCTATAGGCTTTGTGCTTCTATAGACCTCAATCTTCGTTGATAATAGCTAGAGTGGGTGCACCAGAGAATTGAATAAACTCGAGTGAATGAGCACTTAACTCGAAGTATATTTATGTGTATTATAGTAATTTTAAGATTAGGGCATATTCACTGGGGTTGAATCTTGAAGCCCTAATTCACTGGTGCTTTCACTTTGTATAACCAAAAATGGTACATGATAAGCATTGTGTGTGCCATTTTTGGCCATCCCCGAAATTGATAAGAGAATTTTGAGCTAAAACCAGTCAATGCCGCTTCCTCCGCTGTATTCTTTATGGAAATTATTAAGACCTTAAATGCCACGGTGGTCCCTATGGACTGACATACTTCGTATTAGGGACCTGCGTGGCATTTTAACGTTCTAATTAGCATTCTAACAAAAACTCGTCAGATATTGGGTGTACTGATCCTGTATAACCAAAAATGGTACATGATAAGCATTATGTGTGCCATTTTTGGTCATTGAAGAAATTGATAAGAGAATTTTGAGCTAAGACCAGTCAATGCCGCTTCGTCCGCTGTGTTTTTTATGGAAATTATTGAGACGTTAAATGCCACTGCAGTCCCTATGGACTGGCGGTCCCTATGGACTGACGTACTTCGTATTAGGGACCTGCTTGGCATTTTAACGTTTTCCAAAAATGGCACATTGTGTGTGCATGGCAATCCTAATCGCGCAACCTAAGACACGTATACACAGATACATGCACACTTTTTTATGGTACCTTCCGGACAGCGCTAAATAGTCAAAAATGGAGTTCCAACATGAAAACTACAATCTGAATCGAAAAATGTTTCCCACAAAAGTTGTTAGTTTTAACGCAATGCATTGTTTTTGTCATAAAAAAAAGTTAGGTTCCCTTTAAAAAAAACATGTCAGCCATCGTAACGTCGCCATTTTGAATTTGTGACCTTCAACAATATTTTTTTTAAACGTCCCCCTTCGAACTCTAAAACTTTTGTTTTAAACAAAATTTGATCAGAGCAATATTTTTCGAGATAATTTAGGTGTAAGATTAAATCTGGACACCCTGTATATTGGGAATCGCGTAAACAGGCTCATTAATTATTATCTCCGGGGCTATATAAAGAACTATAATGCATTTGATAAATTCGGCAGGATTCGAGATGCAAAAGAAATATAGCTGAAAAACGTCAAGTTTTATTCAAAGAGTTAACATTTGCGCCTGTTTTCTCTGACGTTGATCAGAGCTTAAACTCTGGTCAACCCTGTGTTAAAATTCTATAGGTGAAGAAAAATTGGGTTTCGGTTTAAACTATGTCGGAGTAAAAAAGCCTTGCTTGAAAGATCCTATATATAAATTCATATATACTCAAACCACTGCACACCAATTAAATTTGAATTGGAATAAATTGCCTATTGCCATTAAATGAGAAACAATAGGATTGAATCTGCATCTTAAATAAATAGGATTGCGTTGTTATGGACTGATAAATAAGTATTTTCAATGGGTATCCTCATACTCAAAAGATCTATTTCCTGTTTGAATAGGATCGATTTAGGAAGAGGAATACAATCGATGCTATTATAATGGGATATATCCTGGACAGAAAACTCATCCGTTGCGATTGATTTTTTTTTTTTTTTAATTGATTTCAATGGGATCTTTTAAGCAGGGAAGCGTTATGGTGGTCATAAAACTATCGTCCGTTTCCTGTCACGAGGATTAAATCTGGTTCAATTTATTATTCATATAGTTTCGAGATAGGCTAACCAGCAAATGGCAGCAAATAGGGTAACATGGCAAATTATTCGAACAAATTTCAATCATTCTGCTGGTGACACGTGCTCTTCGGGCATTTGCCCGAATATGTCCAATAATAGCTACATATGATTATCTAGTCATATAGCTATTATTGCGGCTTGTTTACGCGCTAACTTAATTTCTTAAGGGTGGTGAGAGCGAGAGAGATAATCCTTCTGCCGCGCTTCAACTCACGTATTACTGTAGTATAGTACAGTATTACTTTTACCAACGGAGATAGAGACCTCTAACTTATTACTATACTTTGGTAGTCCCGTAAACTATATATTCGCCATTATCTCATAAAAAGAACTATATATATATTTATTTATTAAATACATATATATATATATGTATATATATTTAATAAATTTAATAAAATGTATTTAATAAAATCGGCAAGATCCAATAGGTAAAGAAAATATAGCTGAAAATTGCCGAGTTATAATACTCGAAAAGTAGAATTTACACGACTATGTCACGAATACGACCACGTGTTTCACCGCCAAATCACCCTCATAAGTATCAATTTTGAAACTGCAATGTCACAAAATTTGGCAAATCAGCACAAAAAAGTATGAATTAAATGAAAAATGATGTAACGGAAACATAGAATTATTTATAAAAATGTTGAACCAAGTCGATTCGTTTCATACACAAGAGATCTCTGTGTGGTAAAAAAATATTTCATATATAGGTATAGGTAGGTATATTTTTTCCACGTGCGTAATGTTTATTGATTTGCCATGCAAACTGCAGGACTTCCGGGAGAAAATGGTTTCGTCAATAATGTGCGTTGTGCGACGTTTTAAATCCTATATGGGACGAGGAAAAGAAGAAAAAAAAAACGCTCATGGGCCGGTGTTGCCGTTCATTTCGATCTTTGTCTCGTCAATACGATATATAGGTCAGTTGGCGTGTTGACACGACTAACGTTATGAGTTTTTACGTTACGAGTAACGTAAAAAGTATAATATCGGAATAGTGCGCGGTGGTATGAGTACCAGCGCGAGTACTATTCCACAATATTCTTGCATGAAGAGTCAGTTCGTCAGTCAGGTGAATACTAGCGTGCATCAAGTATCGTGAATTCGTAACGACAGAGAAAAAAAAAATGAACATTTATCAAGTTTTGTTACCGTCGCAATATTTGCCAAAATTGACTGGCGCTGCGCCTTTTAGTCTTTCGAAAAATTGGGTAAGATTCTCGAGATGGGGACAAATTTGGCAAATGTCATTATTGCCGGCAATCGGTGTACTTCTCTATATGGACCACAAAAAGATATCAACCAATTTGGAACACATCAATACGTGGCTCGCCACAACAGGCATTTTCGGCCATATTGGTCTCATCACCTTCAGTTTATGGAAGGATGGTTTTCAGCAAGCAGGGATAATCAACTTTATAGAATCGATCGACGCATACGACAAGCAAACCGGCTACAATGAGGATGTTTCCAGCAAACGTGAGAGTGAACGAATTCGATTCTGGGCCTTCGTGTATATGTTGATTCAGCTGATTTTTTCGGCTTGTCGATTATCCTTTTGGAATTTGCCGGACGTTCAGGTGTTCAACGAGATGATTGCGATTCATGTCGAAAGCACGGTTCTCATGGTAGTAATTTTTAATTTTTAGTCGTTGGCTTTAACGCCACGTATATCGAGAGAATTTTTAAATCCGAAAGTCCCTGTAACAATAAAAAATTATTGCGATACATATATCTATCAATTATAATTTGACACTGGCATTCTCCACGGTGAATTTCTTTTTCGAATTAAAAACAATGGTGAGAAACTGCCTGTAAGACTAAAAAATTATTGCAATATTTTTCTATTCTTCATTATATCCATATATCAAGTATAATTTGACATTGCAATTTTTCACTGTCGATTTATTTTTATTATTTAAAACATTGGTGAGAAATAATTCTTTTGCGTTTATTGTAGCCTTAATGATAATAATACTGTATATATTTTTTAATGGCATTTTTCATTGTCCCATGCATATTCTTTTAACTTAAAAATTGCCGAGGTCAAGTTCACAGAGACGTGACCTCAATTTTTTTCATATTTCTTCCCCCTTAAATGTGCCATGGTGCCAAATAATAAGAGTATTCTTATGCCCAATTTCTTTCACCCGGGTTTATGGGGCAGATACAGATTTATCCATCGGATAACCAATGCTTTTGGTATAGGATATCCGGCAGATAACTTTTATCCAGAAGTGAAGAAACTGGTCATTAATCTATTTCTCATCCATATCGTTAAATGTGCCATTAAGATAGAACGCTGCCAGAACGTTACCAAGGCCGGGTGGGGATGGACGAGCGGGTAAGGGCGGGGAGCGAAATGTGCGCGGACGTCGCGTCGCTAACGTGGCCGTAACCAGTCAAGTAAGAGTTGCCAATTTCATGTTATGTGACATGAACGGTGAAATTGCTACAAATTTTGCTGGAGTGATCTTGAGAGTTTATTTATATACTTGTGTTAGTTTTATCAAAAAGTGGCTGTTTTAAAGTCACTTTTTCAATGTTTTTTTTTTTCGGCTTTTACCCTTTCCCGTAAGTTCCAATGTAAACAACAAATTTAATTTTTTCATAAACGGTACGGTCAAACCCGTTGAAATTTTTCGAGCAAACATTTTTCTCAGTTTCTAACGTATCTACCATTTTTCATCAAAATCCCTCTGTTTTGACATATGGTAGCGTTCTATCTTAAGGTAGAACGCTACCAAGGCCGGGTGGGGATAGACGAGCGGGTAAGGGCGGGGAGCGAAATGTGCGCGGACGTCGCGTCGCTAACGTGGCCGTGACCAGTCAAGTAAGAGTTGCCAATTTCATGTTATGTGACATGAACGGTGAAATTGCTACAAATTTTGCTGGAGTGATCTTGAGAGTTTATTTATATACTTATGTTAGTTTTATCAAAAAGTGGCTGTTTTAAAGTCACCTTTTCAATGTTTTTTTTGCGGCTTTGACCCTTTCCCGTAAGTTCCAATGTAAACAACAAATTTAATTTTTTCATAAACGGTACGGTCAAACCCGTTGAAATTTTTCGAGCAAACATTTTCCTCAGTTTCGAACGTATCTACCAATTTTCATCAAAATCCCTCTGTTTTGACATATGGTAGCGTTCTACTTTTTAAAGATCATGTAAAAATCTCATCCCTCAATTTAGTAATTTTACAATCGCATCATAAAATCGATTGATCGATTGATCGAGAATTTCATTTCAGTCTTCGATTTGCTGCGTTCTTCTTGGTATGAGATATCGTCACTTCAACTTGAAACTCCAGCAAGAACGTAGAATCGAACTACTAGATAACTACCCACCATACACATTATCGGATGTCCGATATGTCCGAATCTGGTACGGGAATCTCTGGTTCATAGCAAAACAGCTGATTGAATATTACGGATCTCGTATGGTGCTCTGGTCGGGTCGAGCGCTGCACACTCTAGTAGCGTATAGTTATTTCGCACTGACATCAGACGTATCACTGATCCATGTGCTCCTTATGTTGAGTCGACTGGTGCCCATCTTCATTGGATTGGCCGTATTTACCCTTTGCGGCAAATTCGCCAGCGAACAAGTACTATATTTATTATTTATTATTATTATTGTTATTACACTATTTTAATTGTATGTTGATAATTTTAATTGACTATACTGTAATATTTTCAGACCCGCTACACTGCGATGGTTATGTTGGAGAAATATATTCATCCAACTATTTATCAGATGAGTGCATTACAGTATCAGGTACATGTATAATTTTTTTTCGTTCGTCTTATATTTTTTTACAGTATAAATTTATTTTTCTTTCAGCAAGTCTTTGTATGCCGTTCTTCGAAACGTTCTTACACACATAAATTATACAATTTTTTGTTGTTTCTTTGCAGCGACTATTAACGGTGGTACTGTACATAGCTGTGCAGCCTTTTGTCTTAACGGCTATCGGTTATTACGCCCTCGAAGTGTCCCTAATTTACGAGGTAAGAGGCTTACTGCGAGGATATATATTATTATTTTTTTACTCTCTGCTACACCCAATCTAAAAATATGAGAACGATGCATTTTATCGAGTCCAAACTGATGCCTGCAGAGGATGATAAGACAAGCATTTACGCGATTTATTGTGATCGCAGTTGATTATAAACAGAATATTTGGCATCCCAATTCGTTTCTTAAAAGGGCAAAATTGACAAAATTTGTTACATCGATCATAAATACGAATTATGACCAGTGCTTGAGGCGTTCAAATGCTGTGAGATCAGATGCAAACTCGTATACATAAAGCCTTTGGAAAAAAATAGTGAAATAATTTGTTTTTCAATATATCAAAACTTCAAATGACCAACTATCATACAATTGATCGTAAATGTTTTACTACATCAATTTAATTTATTGAATTAATTAAAACAATTGAAACTACTGACTTAATGAATAATAATTAATATTTTTTTACCTCCTATTAAAATATATATATATATATATATGCCACAATGTACAATAATTAAATAGAATTTTTTTTAATTGCGAAACCGTTCACGTTTTCGAGATGGCTGATAATTTTTCTGTTTAACAAAGATCGAAAATTTATATTCGTCGTTGAATTTTTTTTTTTAATTCCATTACAGCTCATCACCTCAGCAACAACATCCGTTGCATTATGCTTGCAAACAGGCTCCGTGTGGGTTCCGAACAAAAAGCAATATGAAGAAGGAATGCGTGTACCCAAGCTGCTATATTAGTCGGATTACGAGGAGGAGAGAACGCGATTATTTACTGTGACGTTGGATATATTTTTTTTAACACCGAAATCCTCAATTAAACCATTCGCGATTAACTAAATTTGTGGGTTCCTGTCCTAAGACGTCACTTGCCACTTGACTTTCCGAATCATCACTTGATGTGATGGGAACGAAAGTGCGAATTGTAAAATTCACATTCGGCCACGAATGTGCCACGAGGGCACATTCGATAAAAAAAAAAGTATCTTCAAAAAAATTGTATATTGTCTCGTATTGTCAGAGACGCCTCTTTCTATTCCTTAGCGGACTTGAATTTATGAAATGTGACTTTTGGGAGACGAGCGTTCAAATGGAGAAGTAAAGAATCAAATTACGAATGGATAACCGAAATTTATTGAAAATTATAAGGGTCCAGCCGATGTACACATCTTCAGTATTCACTTGAAGTCTTAATTAAGAGCCGGACTCAATTCGGTTGAGAGTGTTCGTAACGACTATGAACACGACTGTGAATCCAATTCGTCTCCACGTGATTTTATGGACTGTCACTTGAGGCACGTGTCACTTGTAAAGCAGCAGTAAAGAACGAAATTAAGGTTAGTTTGGCCGCGAATTTCCTGGTATATTGAGGTGGCATCCAACGCGCAATGGGAGTCTAAAGTGTCTATTCACTAAAGTCTCACTTCGCTTCAGTACAAACTCGTAAAAATTTCCATAAATACGGGCAAAACAATAAATGAAATGTGATACGTACTATTCTGATCCATTGGCTACAGCATTCCTTTCAGGGATGATTTTTTACTATTTTATCTAATTGTCCCTTATTCTTATTCCTATTTTATAAATTATCATAGTTAAGGTGGAACACTACCATATTTCAAAAAGCGTGATTTTAACAAAACTTTGTAGATAATTTCGAAAACGAGTTAAAAAATGACTATTCAAATTTCATCGGGTTTGACTATGCAGTTCTTAAGATATTGAATCTTATAATTGTGATATTTAACCTTATGGATAAATTTTTCCAGACTGGCGTATAAAATTGGTTGCAAATTATTAACAAAGCGGGATTTTGATGAAACTTGGTAGGTAATTTAAAAAATGAGGAAAATGCGTACTAGAATAATTTCATTCGCTTCGACTGGTCCATTTTCAAGATATTCAATATTAATGGTGTGACATGAAGTTTTTAACTGTTATTCAACTGGCTGCGGCCACGCATTGTCCGCGCATACCTTAAGTTCTACCTTAAGTATCCGGGAACTTTTTCATGGTGATTTCGGTAGCTTCAAATACCAGTTCGATGACAATTAAAATCACTGGCTGGCCGGGGCTCTTTTGACTACCTACTCTTCCCTGATGAACACGTGGGTACGAAATTCCTCCTTCGACTTATAGATGTCGCTACTTTTAATCCAATTTGTCTCTCTGGAAGGAATAACAACCAAACCCTTCATTACTGTAAACATTGATTAATATAATTATTATACATCTATATGTATTAATGTTAATATAATGTATTTTTTCATAAATAAAAAAAAAATAATATCCCTGTTTATCCTGTCGTCTAACTCTTTGTAGATTCATGAAAATAAACTTTTCACTTTACCTTCAGATCATGAATTTATTTATGCCCATTTCTTCTGACGTTAATCGGAGGTTAAACTCTGGTTATCCTATATTAAAAGTAAATAAAAAAAATTTAACCCAGGTTTAAACTATTACGTCGGTGAAAACGGGCCTTATTGTCCATCAGTTTTCAGTGTAAAAGTTAGCATCACTTGTAATGTTCGTAATTTTTTGCCAAATTTCGGGAATTTCTGCCAAAAACTACGATTTTTTCCATATTAGCTCGGGAAACGTCCGCAAGGTGGCTATGAGGCTCTAGGCGTTTCTCGAAGCCGGATTTACCAGTCAACAAGTTACTTATTGGACAGTTTCATTACTTTTACACCGATCCAATTTTTACCAACGTACTCGGCGTGGTGACCTTTGATCCGTCGAATATTGAAGTCGAATTTCATCACTTATACATATGCAATCAGCCATATCTCTCTGGCTTTTATCTCGTAACATCTCAAATGCGGAAAAAATTCATTTGGCTCCACAATTTTCTCGCTATTTTAAACTATTCCTTTCGCGGCTTTGTCAGCTTTGGAAAAAATTTACTTTTTTATATTATTACACTTTGAGTATTTCTTTTGAGTTTACCAACTATCAGAGAGAAAAATTAAATAATGAAAATCGAGTTCGTACGCATGGCGCTTTATTACGACAAGATAACCATATGTAATATGGAGACGATTCTTCGAGAAAACGTGATAACGGAAAAAAACTCGATTTTGGAGCTTCGTGTCTATTCAATCGTTTTAATGGATTTTTACCATACATCGTTTTTGCTTAAAAACGAGCGATCGAGCCACGACCAAGCTGGTCCCCTGCGGATGAAACTTGCAGCTCCGATAATGTTTTGATGCCACTAAATATAAGCGAGGAATAAAATATAAAATCATACATAATGTACATATGTATGTATAGTGGGAACGATAATGTTTTTTATTTTTATGCTTTTATTTTTCTTCACCGGAAACACTGCACGAGTGATAAGATAGCCACGTGGGTCGTGGTACACCCGCATTCTCGAAAATTGCGATAGCTGTTTTGCGAATTGTCTGGAATGATCCAATTATCAAAGAGCATGAGAGAGTAGCACGGAGAGGGGGGGGGGGGGGAGAACTGCCTCATGGAAATACTTTACATGACGACTCGCTGAAAATTACATTAAATATATAAGCTGCAAAAAATAATACATCAAAAATATATGACGAAATATATATATGACGCATCATGTGTGCAAAATTAATATATTTAATACGTAATATATGCAAGTGAAATATATTAATTATATTCCGCAGAATAATTTGAGTCAAAATTTTCCATATTTCAGAATATATTTTTACACAGACATATTTTTAATTTGTGTTTGGGGGGTATAAAATAAAAATATATTTATAATATATTTCCCGTCTGTATATTTGTTCTGATCCCTCATTAAGATTATTATCGAGGAACAACGCGAATCCACGTTTCCTTTGGCGTGACGATTAATCCAGGAAGAACATCGTCCAATTTTGTGGGCTGTCCGTCGACAAATTCGAAATTGAAGTTTTGCGCCAATGCGGCAAATTGAGCAAAGAGTATGAAACGTGCGAAAGTTTCACCGGCGCACAGACGTCGCCCTGAATGTTAAAAAATAGTATAATTAATAATTTAAAAAAAAAAAAAATACAGAGATAAATAAATTATTTTCCAATACAAAAAATGTAACAGAATATGATTAACGAAATAATGTATGCATTGTCAGAAATTTTTCATCGAGCTTGACTAATTTTTTAACAAGTATATCACGTAATTTATGTTATGAAATTTTATTCACCAAATCCAAATGGAAAACTGAAGTCTTTGGCCAGACGTTTGCCATCCTCCGTTAAAAATCTTTCGGGTCTGAAATTTTCTGGATCACCCCATTGATCAGGATCGTTGTGCATATAAGCCAAATTGGTCACTATAACTGTATTCTCAGGCACATCGTATCCCATCAATTTCGTCGCTTCTGTTGCTCTGTGAAGAACGCTCCAGGGTGTCAGAATTTGCATTCTAAAACACTCGCGTATCGTCGCTTCGGTATATGGCAACCTATGGTCATAATACAATATTTGAAAAGACAAAAAAATAAAATTTATCACCTCTAATAATGGACAAATTTATAGGTTTGGCGAAAATGTAAATTAAAAATTTCTAATCTCTATAAAAAATCGTATTGCTCAATTTATTAGCGTTCTCTTGAAATTAATTTATTCCAAAAGTGATGATGACGTAAAGTGAAAATTTATTGTTTTAAGAATTTTTTTCCAAAATACGATTTTTTTAAACGTTCCTTTCTTTTATTTTGGTTTATTTTTTCTTTTCCGGATCAATTAATTTAAGGTTGCGGTAACTTTGACTAATGGTAAAATGATTGAATTAATATGCGTTTTGTCGGAGGACTAAAAATGAAAAAGTACATTTGACTGATAAAAAATTCTAGGAAATTCCAGCATATGAATATTTTTTCAAAATACGATTTTCCGACTGTTTAGCCAGCCATTTCAATACTTTTAATACAAGATGTCTGCGCTTTGAAATTAAATGTATCCCAATGACTTTTGTACGGTCGAAAAATACTACAAATTTTTTTAAACGTTCCTTTCTTTTATTTTGATTTATTTTTTATTTTCCGGATCAATTAATTTAAGGTTGCGGTAACTTTGACTAATGGTAAAATGATTGAATTAATATGCATTTTGTCGGAGGACTAAAGATGAAAAAGTACATTTGACTGATAAAAAATTCTAGCAAATTCTAGCATATGAATATTTTTTCAAAATATGATTTTCCGATTGTTTGGCTAGCCATTTCAATACTTTTAATACAAGATGTCCGCGCTTTGAAATTAAATGTATCCCAATGACTTTTGTACGGTCGAAACAAACTACAAATTTTTTTAAACGTTCCTTTCTTTTATTTTGGTTTATTTTTTCTTTTCCGGATCAATTAATTTAAGGTTGCGGTAACTTTGACTAATGGTAAAATGATTGAATTAATATGCATTTTGTCGGAGGACTAAAAATGAAAAAGTACATTTGACTGATAAAAAATTCTAGGATTTTTTTTCACATATTTCTCATATGAATTGTTCTCATGCGGAAAGTACTCCAAGCACCTTAAACACTCCCGCATTAATATTTTATAGATAATATGAAAAAAAGAAAAAAAAATATCGTCAATTTTTTTGCAACACATTTACTCTCAATCTGTACTTACTTGTTTCTATCGTTCCATTCAGGTAGGCGACTTCTTCCCACAACATCGTCAATCTCACGCTGTACTTTTTTCATTACATCGGGATTGTGCATCATGAATTTGATAAAATGTGTTTGCATACTGGGTACAGCAGAAATTGCAGGAAACATAACGTCGACAGCAATGATGAGCAATTGTTCTTCCGAAAAGCTACAAGTTCCTTCGGATTCTTTGAGTTTGTTCATATAAACGTCTATGAAACCTTCCATTTCATCTTCATCAGTGAGCGAATGAGATTTTCGCTTATCCAAAAATGTCTGCCGAGTTGAAAAATCGATATGAAAATTGTGGACATTTCATCGACTGGTCTTGTGTAATTCATCCCCGTACTTTTACGAAATCGACCATGCGATAATTTCCTCTCATAACTCCTTTGAATCCAAAACCATCGCCAAAGTGTCTCAACCACGGAGTTAAAGCAATAGCACCACCCGTGGTATCACCGTGTCTCTGAAATATCATCGCTGCGCCGCACAATTTTCTCAAAATGTCGTGTTCCTCGTGATCATAAATCTCACCGGACATGACGAACCAAATTGAATTGGCGCTCGAGGCGTAGAGAACATCAGGAAATAATGCTAAACCATCTTTCGCTACTGCCTTGAAGAGCAGAATTGAAAAAAAAAATAATTAAATTGTTGAAAAAGAACGAAAGAAATGGTTGAAATATATTCATACACCAACTGTAAAAAATTTGGTGTCAAAATTAAGACCATCCTGCTTAAAAAGCTCAACTGGATATGATAAAAGCGTAAGAATTTCGATTCCGAATAATTTTGTCTTCTATCATTTTTATGCGGGTTTTTTAAACAGGGTAGTTGGGTATTTATTTGTTTAGAATAAAGATCCAAGCATTGACGCCATTTTGAACTTATACATTTACAATGGCGGCACAAGATTAATAACTGGTGCTGAACAGCACGTACCCATTTGCATTATAACCTCAAAACTTTTAATCTTATTTTTTCTCAAAAATGGCTGAATGAAATTTAATGAAAATTTTAGACAGTATGCCTGCCATCATTGTCCATAGATTACCGACGATTCATTAATTTCAATTCACTCGTGTCTGAGCAAAACTTATTACAAATTTTGAAGTGAAAACACAATAATCTTAACTCAGTCGGTAATTTGTGTTTAACACAGCAAAAAAAAAGCCTGTTGTATCGTTATAATATCGAATAATGCAAAACACACTTGCCATCAACACCATTTATACTTAACACACACTGATGGATATTTTACTGTGTAGGAAAAACGTGAAATTGAGGAAAACCTTATCCAATTCATAGCTTGGCCCGTTTTTAAGAATATCCACGAGGATGGAGATTTGATATCCAATGACACCCTCCAATTTCGCGTGACGACGACCAAAACCAAAATCACGCATATTTCGAAGTGCGAATCTTCGTTGAACGAGCCATTCGGTGTCATCGTTAAAAAATATTCCTGAATTGAAATTTCAACGTCAAATGAAAAAAGTTTCGCTATGACGTGGGTGAGCTTTTGTCGATTGTAAATTGAGTCTGTGTATGCATAGATTAATTATGTTTTTTGTTTTTTTAAACAAAATACAAAAGTTGTTTGTTTTTAATTATAGTTTATATACCGGACGTGCTATAAGATTTATCATACCTAATTTTTTTCCAAAAGCCCTTGCTCGTGCAAGATATAATTCGTTCAATCTCCCGTCGAATTCCTTTCGCGAAAGCACTTCCTTGATACTGGCATAATCGTTCGCCACCACAGTATAAAATTCGCCCATGTAGAGACCGATTATCTTCGATTTGTATTTCTTCACGTAATACGCCATGGTTTCATGTGGAAATTTATAATTACCCCACAACAGCAACCAATAAGATCCCCAAATTGGGAGTCTTGAAGGTCCTACATGGATCAAAAAATTTCACACGTATTTATTATTCCGTGAAATTTACACCATTTGATTAAGGCCAATGATTTATTTTACCTGGTGGGGAGTTAGGTGGTTTTCCCGTTACAAAATAATAAATTTTATACACTATGAATATTGTTGCTGTTATCGCAAATATGGAAATCATTATTGTATGATTTGCGCTGATATTCCAAGCTACGAAACGTCGATGAGACTATCGCGCTGCTCGGCTACTAAACAATATTATAGCGAATGAAATAAGAGTCTCTTGTCGAGCCTCGTGTGAAGTGATATTACAATCCACTAGGGGTCGAGACGCGTCTGCGTTTCTTGATTCTTTTTATCACTGATAACCCGTTTTCGCTTCGAAATTTCACAAATAAGTGGGTGTGGAGTTAGTTTTCATGTGTGGAAATCGTCGAACAAAGGATTTTATCGAGGACAATTATTCATACGTACAGGATGTGTCGTAAAATCTCTAAAATATTCTTACAATGTATTATTTATAGCACTATTTTCATGTCCACATGATGAACACGTAAAAATCAATATTTATCATAATATGTTTCTTATCTATGTTATATACCGACGTATACTTTTTTGTTTATTTTTACGACACCCTTTTTCTTATTATAACAATTCTCGATTTTTAACTATCATGAAAAATGGGGTTAATTAGTCTGTCTCGATGTAATTACGAAATATATTTTTTTCAAAGTTGATTAAATAATCTGTTTGGTAATTCTTAAATGCCAAAAATTAATACTTCTCGAAAAGATAATTATATCTAATAATACTGGCTAAAGATTCGAAAAATTTTGTGAACTTTGATAAATGTTGGGACAGCTCGATTTAGGGTAACAAATTTATACGAACTGGGATCGTTGGGTTTGGGGAATGGAGGGAAAAAAAACGGAAGATATTTGGGAGGCCCCAACTATTTTATAACTTTTATTATCATATATATAGATAGAAGTGCTATTTTTATGGGTCAAACTTAGCACTTATGAAATCAGTGACTGATAAGTAAACCTTTATTAATCATCTATTACGATCTACTGGTCAGGCCGTTTTCATTCGCGGAAATTCATATCTCACAATTCTGCTGTTTCATCTTGAATAAATTTTCGTTTATCAATATTATTTCGACATGCCCGCTAATCTTTTTCATCGTCTGCATCATTAACAAAGATAGAAACAAGTATTTCGTTTCATTTTCTTACTTTTACTTCTATGTTACAATATTTCGTTTATCGTGTTTTATCTTCAACACGTGTTTCACTCTCAATTTCTACAAAAAATCCAAAGAATATTGAGGAGGCACAAATTTAATTTATGATAAGACACTGATAAAATTAATCATTTTCCTACAGTCCTCTATATCTTGTTGGATTAATTCTTCTCAGCGTTAAGACTCAAAAAATATTTGTTTCACGCTTCAAAGTAACTTCGAGTATTGTAAAAGGATCGTACTATTTCAATTAACCAGCGCATGCTGGTTATATGGCCCATTTTAATTTCCCCAGGCCGATATCTTCGAAATTAACCCCCGTTACTCACGTGAAAAAATAATCCGGTGAACCCTCACGTGGGGTGTACCCTCCAACACCCCAACTTCAATTATATATTTTTCAATAAGAAATTGAACTTTTCCAACAAATTTGATTTTTGTTATTAATCTTACGGCCCTCAGAAACATGATTCATTCGTATTTGATCCGAAAATGAATATTTTATAAGGAGATAATTGAAAATGAAGTTGACGGGAAAAAAAAATTCTATGCGTAGTGCCAAAAATAAGAACGCCCTACACCCCACGTCAGTAGCAGAGGAGCACTCGACTAGTCGGAAATTGCCAAAAGGTTAAATAATTCGATGTCGATGGTTAAGGGTCGTGGATAAGGTCAAAGCGATAAAATCAGTTGGGGATGAATATTAGTGGGTCAAAAATTAAGAGCACTCGAATAATGTTTCACTCAAAGCATTGCCAGTTTTTAAATGAATGATGAATCATTCATATCCTCATAACTGAACAGAACAATAGAATCTATTCATTATTTTTATGTATAGTTTGTGGCTTGATTGTAATATTGCTTTATTATCGTATATATATACGACACTAGAATTATTCTTTTCACCTTCTAACGCTTAGCTGGTGTGAATGTCAACCCCACGCGTTTCTTGTTCGTATAATCGTTCCTACAGTGATAAAGGACCTTAATAGTACATGAATTTCTTCGTTTTTTAATAAGGAAGAGAATTATGTGCGAGAAATATTATCTCATTGGATTTTAGTTAATGAAAAATCCATTTAGACTTTCAAATTCCGAAAATTAGCAAAATCCTCATCTTTTCAAAGTTTATCTGGGATGAATATCCACCCTAGTCTGGTGTTCTAAGATTGAGTCGTAAGGATCTGAAAGGATCATATTTTTTTTTTTTTCGTTACTTCGACAAAAACAGCACCTCGTGATAATAATTACATTTTATTGTTCAAGTACATACAATATAAATAAAAATCTTTTATTGTTTTAAGCACGACCCGTTCGGTATAATCTCAGTCGTAATATTCTAAATTATACAACAAAATAATGTACGCTCATCTTTAATCTAACGACCAGATTCACTCGGGAATAAAAAGTTATACATTTGGGTCTCCGTGTACTCGTATCTTTCTTCAGAGATTGTTTTTTTTTTTTTTTTTTTGCTATCCTCGTTATCTCAGTTGCAATACTTTGTGTCGCCGAAACATGCGAGATGAACGCTGTTTTTTATTATAGATCGCATGCGGTCATCGCGCATTATTGCAGAACCGACGTTAGGCGTTAATTTGTAAAGCAAATATATACAACTCTCCAGTGTCTGATTAATTTCTTTATCAAATACGGGAGTTTCCGTAAGATCGAAGTGAAGCTTCAAGAATGCCGTGTAAAGAGCATCGCAGTGCGGCGGAATTCTCAATTGAAACATCGAGAGAACAGTCTCGGCAGTCTGATACAAAACATAAGAAAGTTTTTAATGCTTTCTACTCTTCATGGATTATTCGGAAAGAAATAGAAAATAAAAAATATTATTTACCTGCAAAGTCGTTTTTAATGTTCTCAGATCGGTGTGATTACCGCAGTACTCGGCAAGTACTCGGGTCAAGTACTCGCACCATTTGGCACAGCCGACATTTGTCAGCAATTGCGGTAAACTCAACATATAAGCATGGCGAAGTTCCAAATTTTGCTCGCACTCCATATTGGCCAATAATGTTACTATTATATCGTCTCGCTTTGTCCACTGAGTATAAACAGTCGATTCGGAAAAACATTATTTTAGTCAATTTCTTTGATTTTCACTCTCCTTATTTTTTTTTACAAAGAATTTCAAATCTTACCCGATCTGAAAATCTCACTTACCTCAAAGCTGTTTATTGAATTGGTGAAAAATTCCATTGTCGCGAGTATGTTTGTGAGACAAGCGTACAACGGCAATATATATCTGACATCTCGTTGATGAGTCAAACGCTCAAGAGCATCGTATATCACTTCGGCATATCCATTTTCCATCAATTCTTTTTTCTGTCGGAAAAATATCATTGATTGAGAATTATCGCGATAATAGAAAATACATGCATAAATTTTACTCGTGAAAAAAAATTATCGGTAGGTTTTTATAATATTTTATATGTCGAATTTTCGTAAGCAGAGTTTGAACTTTTGTTGGAAATACTGAGATACATTTAAATTGTAGTGCTTCCCACGATTTTCACACATTTACGAGAAAAAGTTTCCTCTATGAGGAAAAGATAGAATTGAAAAAGCCATTGAGCAAAATCTTTGGGTGGCTAAAAATCACTAGGGCAAATTTCAAATTTGCACGCTTTTTAAATTATTATTTTTTTAAAACAATTTTTAGGTTAAATATCGTTTGAGGTTATGTTTGTTACAAAAATTAGAAGAAATCAATACTAATCACGAATTGTAACTATCATTTTTTTCATTGTACCATTTTAAACAGTACAAAGAAATATTTTTAATGATAATAATGTAGGATTTCCACCCACCATGTAAGAATGTTGAAGAATTTGATAAATACATTCGAGCCCGACAATTCTGTTCTCGGGCACATAATCATCGTAAATTATGAGCGCAGTTGGAAGTACATCGCCAATGTGCCACGACAAAATTGGTTCTGGTACTTGTCGAAGCAGCCATTTGTAACAAGTAACAGCTGACGGATATGTTTTCCATGTTTCTCTCAACAATTTTGGTCTCAGAGCGATTAATAACTCAGTCAATTGTTCATCGGGCGTCGTTATCATATGAGACAAATTCGTAAATTCAAACAATCCACAGAGCTCAGACTCAATTTCTTTTGCCAACGAGACAGATTCTGCATTGTTCCAAATACTTTTCGCACTCTGCTCGCCAATTAGCAATATAACGCTTCTTCCAAAATGTCTCACTGCAGGGAGCTCGCGAGTTACGCAAACTACGCCCTCATCGCGATTTTGTCGCAAAAGACGCAAAAGCGTTAAAATATTTTGCAAATCTCTACTAACGACGCTACGATATTGACGAAAATCTTTTTCCTCGCAGGGTCTGTCCGATCCTGCAACAATTGAGGGTACCCAAGCTCGGCGTACGGATTCGATACATTTTTCCCAAAGTCCTTCGTCTTTTACGACGCTACCGGAAATCTTGAACTCTTGTAGCTCTCGAACGAGATTATCCATTTTTTTAAACGGTCCGTTTTTTTTTATTATTTTTAATTCAATTAATTTTTGTAACGTCTTCGAATGTTATAAAATATTTTTGTAAGACTTAAAATGTGCTCCTGTGATCAAATTCACGGCCAAACGGAAATGTACTCGTCATTTTTCTTCGGGCAAAGATTGATTTTTGAAGTGGGCATATTCTCGATTCTATGTCGATTGTTGAGTGGAAAATTTGAGGTTAGATTTGGAGTAAAATTTAACTTGCGTTTCCGATGAATGTTGTGTTGATATTTTGATGGAGAATATTACGATGCGATTTGACGAGACGAACGAAAAAAGTTAATGGAGCAGGACGAGTGTCGAGATGGAAAGTTGCACAGATTTTATCTTTGGAGACGCGGATAAAGAATTTGCGATACGAGCGACAATCTCTAACATGTTTTTGACCAGTTACGGTGACAAATTGATCGCGGGACTTGTTACTTTTGGAGAGTTACGGAATAATGAAAAGGAACGACTGAGCCGGTTCGTAAATCTGCAAACTATTTCTTTCTCTTTTTCACTTTCTCGCAGCTTACCATTAGAGTATTCGTTACTGAAACTCCCTCGGTCGGTAACAAAAACTGTCATCATCCCTTCATCGATTCGTTGGTTGTATGGGATTTTCAATTTGTTTAATTTATTCAAAAATGTGGAAGGAGCTCCTACATTGGTACCTATTGTAATCATCTTGAAGATGCGCGGCGAATTTGATGACAGTTTTTTTGCAAGTAGTAAAAAAGACATCAATGGTCAGTATAGAGAATTACATTTCGAAATTCGTTGTCGGAGATTATTGATTTTTGGGAAAAAAGCAGAATATTTGTAAACCATCGTAGTTCCAATTAAAATAATTTGATATAAATAATTTAAATCCCAAACGAACATACAAAATAGCTTTTAATAATTCACATTGTACCAATAGTTGATAGTGCTCATGAAAAAGTCTCAATCATTTTTATTCCACTTTTGATATACAGAATTATATATATATATATACATATATATATATATATACATATATATATATATATATACATATATATATATATATATACGCATGTTACAAGAGCTAAATAACATCGAAAATGTTCAATGCTAAATATTATGAACAATAAGTGCCTAAAATCTTCAGGAATCTTACTTTTTCTTGCAATGATTCACGTCATGTTCGTACATTTTACCAACACACGAGAGACAATAACGACTGATATACGATCGTTTGAAATTTGCCCAAACGTCATTTTCTCGGACAACGACCAAGAATTAGTAATAGAACGTTGAAATGTTTAACATGTCACAGCCAGGTTAAAAAAAAAAAAGGTTTCTTAACTAATCGATCACCACATATCGCAGATGCTTCAGTTAACTTTTTTTTTTTAATTTTTATTATTTGATAATTACAGTCTGAATCATCTGAAAATGTGGTCAACCGGTCGCTCTTCGATCGAAGAAAGGCTACTCCGGCAACTTGCCAGGGTATTAACCAACGAAGGAGACTGACAATGAATTGTCACTTTGATGAAAATATAATAATTCATAAATGATAATTTTTTAAAATACAAAAATAATTATTTTTCCAATTTATCACTGATTTATGACTTTAAAGTGATGTCCATACCACTTTAATGAAAAACAGTTTCTCCCTCGATAAAAATGCTCGTAGAAACTTCATTTTAGCCTTGTTGCCCATGGAATGTTTGAAATATCAAATTTTTCGAATTTTTAAGTAAGAAATGAATTTAAATGACATTTTTTTTGCTTTTTTACTAGTAATTCATCAGCGTCACAATAGTTGTATTTCGTTTAATGCACATAGTAACATTGGCGACTTTTTCGTTCCTCCCCACTAGTGCGTGCTCTCAAACGCTAAAAAATGCTCTAAAATCTAAAAATTCTCAGAGAATCTTCAAGGGACAGTAAGAACTTGTAAATATTACTACGATGACACAAAAACTGTGATAATATTTCACTGCGACGGTCAATTTTCGAATTTCTGTCACACTCAGCGAGATGAGTTACAAAATATCGATTTTTAACGTAAGATTTTTAAAAAATGCACGACGGAAATCGTACACTGAGAAAAATAAAACTATTTGCATCAAATCGAATCTAGTTTATTTCGAGATAGAAACGATTTGATTCAAACAGGTCCTATTTGATTCAAATGGACCTTCATAGGGATCGAATGGACCTTTATTTGAGTCAAATAAACGACTGCAAGAAGCTTCTCGGTGTGAATAAAATAAATCAATTTTTTTCCCAGAGCATCAAACTCTCGATTAAAACGAAAAAATAACGACGTTAAAAATCCTAGTACATTTCCGCCATTATCATAACAATCAACGAAGACCATCCGGCGAACGGATGGCTTCCTTTTCCCTCGCCATGACTGTCTCCATAATTCTCCCAAACGTAGCCCGTCCGTTTGTATTGTCCAATCATATTCTTTATCAAATTATCCCTCAATTCGTTATAAATACTTTTCGCTCTTGCCTTGTGTGGTCCCTCGACAATCGAATAATGATGCAATGCCCTGAGCGTAAGGTAATTAAGATTGATCCAAATGGCGCCCCGCCAATAAGGCGGATCATGCTCGGTGTTGCGTTTCATGTAAATCGGCGATGTTTTCGCAAGTGAGCGCAAACCATATTTGGTCCAGAGAAGTTCCGTACTCGTGATATCCTGTAATATCTTTTCGAGTTGCGGTGAGTCGGGCTCAACGACATGAAGAATAAATGGAAACAGTGAGACATAACCGAACGACGAGTCGACGAATTTCAATGTTGGATCTTCCAGTACGTATCTCATCATTTCGGGGGACGACGCGTGAGATCTCGGCGGTGGGGACGATCGGCGCAATTCAACGCGATCCGTATGAAGACCGAAATCTGCATAAACCTGGGCATTTGGTGACCAATGGAGCTTGTTCAAGAGCTCATTGTCATAAAGATACTTTTGAGTATTTCGATACTTGTCCGCTGGTTGATGAAGAATATCCGCAATACGAGCCATAACACCTGCGGCAAAACCGATCCAGCATCGAAGATCAACGTGTCGCTCATCGATATTTGGATGTGAAGCGCGCGGATAATCGTCCAGGCCTGAAGTCAGGGTTTTCGGATTGAGCTCGCGATTAGTCGTCGAGTCGCGACCTCGCCAGCGATAAGTACCGGGGGAATCTCCCGCCTGGGTCGTGTTGAACCACTCGAACCAGGCCTGTAAACGCGGATAGAGCTTGTCGAGGAGCTTGTAGTGACGAAGGAGCAGCTCGTCCTCCCGATTATCGAGGATGAAGTTGAGCGTCAGGAAGAACGTTGGGGGATTTGCATTTGTGTTGACCTGAGTCACAAATTCTTCGGGCACTTTGGCCAATGCTTCTTGGCCGAGTATCATTTCTCGTGGTATCCAACCTGTGGGAGAATATTTAAAAACGAGATCGCTTCATTAGAAAAAAAAAGTTGAAATGTCAGAAGTGTGCTTACGGAAAAATGGAAGTGAAATAGCCCAGTAAAGACAGTAATGCAATGAAATATAACACGTATTCTTATCACAATATTACCATGTTAGTTGTAATTTTCTGATTCAGCAATGATTCATATCGCACCAATACAACGATAACAGTGTAACATTTTGTACGGTAAAATTATAAGGGATGTTACACTCTGATAGAGCTAGTGGGATTCTCCAATGGTTTTTATTCCCGATACATTTAATTAATATGGATGATGGACGGTCATCCATATAGTACAATTCCAATTTTATTTTAATGACAAAGAAAAAGCGCGAGTTTGAATGCAAAACGCTTTTTGTTGTGATACTGTCACAGAATTTAAATTTGAGTATTCAGTTTGAACTTCTTATCCGTAACTGATACAAATCATCCGTTCGTCGAGGCTATATCTATACTCTGTATACATTGCCGAGAAAGGCGAAGCGCTGTAGCCACGTAGCGGCTTGGTAGGGAACTGTTATGAACATCGTAAAGACTTGTAAGTATGCGGCACGATTACAAAAACTGCATGAAAATGACGCGAATCATTGAAATTTCTGCACGAATAATAACTTTTTTGAATGTTTATCACTTATTTGTTTAAAATATTGTCTATATATTTGTAATAAAATAACTTTATGTAACACTCATATTATCTGCGCATTAAACGATGTTAATTTACGTTTTCTATACGTTTTAGACACCACCATTACTAAAATGTAAAATGCCAAAATTACTCGCAGCTTCACGATGTTATATTGCTGTGGCAAAACGAGTTTTCTCTCTGGGAAATTTTATTTGAGATCTACCCTCCCAATCACGAATCGCGATAAATAATTCAAATTTCACATCTTTTAGTCAAAATTTTCGACGTTTACATCCGTACATTTAATATATTTTTTTTACAAACCCTCCACATTCATGAGATCGAACCAATGACTCATTATGTCCATTTCGATATCAAGATCCCAGGCAGACAGAAGAAAACCATGAAAACCTTCGTCCCAGAGAAAACCACGTGGAAAGAAGCTTCGACTCGGCACAGCTGTGTAAAGGGGTGCTTTCCAATATGGCACAGGTGTCTTTGTGTAGATACTCTGAACCTGCGAATTCCCGTAAAAATAGCCAATCCCACCTATCATATTGGAGAACGCCATTTTTGCGAAATCGACAGCATCCTCGTTGTGACCTTTTGCTCTCAGCTTGAAGATGTGCTCGAATTTAGCGTCAAAACGACGACGATGATCAGCGAGCGCCTCGTCGTAAGTTTTTCCGACGATCTTTTCCGTACGATCGAGAAAACTGCCGGACTCAAAGTTTATCTCAAACTCAAAGGGAATTTTCGCTGTTACTTGGGTAACAACGAAATTTGCCACGGATTTTTTGCCATCGGCATTCAGTGGCAACTGTTCACCAGCTAGAATGATGTGCTTCTTGGACGATCCCTTGTGCGAAGCTATTCGCAAATTATGAAGTACCGTTTCTTTCAGAACATGCAGTCCCGGTGCGGCGGTCGCAAGATAAGAATTTTCTTCGACAAAACCTTTCGTAGGATTTAAAGTTATGCGAAATGTACCGAGACCCTCAGTGTATCCTTCGATTCCCGATAATTTGCTCTCATCTCCCTGACTAATTTTTACGCGTCCTCGCGCTTTATCATCTATCGCCGTGTAAAAAAGTACCGATATCTCCTCGCCGTTCCGATTTGGATTTTCCGAATTTACGCTCACTCGTGATGTCCAATCACCGCCATTACTACCGCCAAGTTTCTTCACGAAACTCGTTCCAATCACGACTCCACCGTCAACGATCTCCTGCATACCAAAATTTTTGCCATCGTGCTCTTGCCAAGCGTATCTGTCCAGCCTGTCGCCCTGCTCGCACCAGTGACGAAAACCCTCGCCACCCTGACGCAAGTAATGCGGAAAGTACCACATCAAACCGGTAACCAGAGAGTGAGGATCACGCGTCTTAAGACCAAAGTAAACGCCCGGTCTGTACGAACCCCAAAAACGATCCGGTTCATTCAGATTCGCCACCGTAACTAGCTAAATTTTTTTCATACATGTGTCATTAGGCGTTTGATAAATCAATTTTTCAAAAAAATATTTTTCTTTTAAGGACATGAGTGAAGGGAGAACGACAAATGGAAAATGGATTCGAACGCAAAATCAATTTGATGCATTTTTTGTGGTTTAAACTGTTTTTTTTTTTTTTTTTTTGTACCACCATACGTAAATTAAGGTCTACTCCATTACTAATTCTATTTATTATTTTTCATTGAGATCAATACGTTTATCAATTTTTCGGCATATTCGCCATATTTTTTGGCCAAGATCTATGTAATCTATGAATGTTTTTTCCAAATATTTATTTCATCAGAGTGAACTTAAAATCGTATTCTACCTTTCGATTAAAAAGTGTTTTTGCAACCTGTCTATTAGCATACAAATGAATCGTTGAAGAGACCAAATTTTCCAATTATAGGAATTATAAATGGTTTAAAAAATTATGACATCGTTCTTTTTTTAAATTATTTCAAATTTTATCGTCCTTTATCCCTAGAAGTGTTGGGGTTCTCTGTTCTAGTGCTTTTCTTTTAAATACCTTTTCCACGTCGTAAGGTGTGTTCACTCTGGTCTCCAGGTATCCCTTGTAACTGAACCATGCTGCTACCGCTATACATGCAGCTGTGAGAATAGTCTTTAATACGGGAATTTTAACGGTCGTTTCTTCGATCGAATCGTCACTAGTGACAATTTTTGCTCTCGATCTAGCCGGTCTCTCGTGGACTTTTGGTTTGGTCATTTCGTTAGAAAAATTTACAAAATTTCAACCACTAATAATCGCGTCGATGTGTAAACATCACTAAAAATCTTACTATATCGCGTCTGCGTTACTATATCGCGTTACGCAGAGCCGGTCGACTGAATAAAGATAAGCGATCATCCGGAAATTGCCACGACTAAAGAGAGACGATGATGAAATTTACAAATCGGCTAACAATGATTTTTCGTCTGCTTGAAAGATAATTTTATTTACCGGTACGTTATCGTTAGGTTATGTTTTTCTGGAATTAAAGGGGATACTAATGGGGTTGAAATTAAAATTATTAGGGAAATGAACTAATGTGATATGGACGCTATGGTTTTGCGTTGAGAATTATTTGTACGGTAACGTGATTTACGGAGAGTCGGAAGTGTTATTTTGTAAATCTTATGAATTTTTATACGAATTTACGAATACACTGAGGACACTGAGGAAACGAATACTGAAGAGATTTAGCTGTGATAAAAGTATTTCGTTGTTTTGCGGCACTGAACGCGGGGATAATAACAGGTTACGATTTTATCAACATGAATATTTATGCCGATAAGAAAATGTTTTTTCGGCTTGTATAAGAAAATAGGAGATTATTGATACTTTTTTCCTTGTAATTTTTCCCCTGAGATGAAAGAATGAAAAAAAATATATTAAGGAGATCAGACACACCGACGGCCAGTAATAAATTGTATTTGCTATTTTATTTTCCTTCCGAGACGGTGATTAATTGATTAGAGTGCCAGGGAGCTGTTCGGACCAAAGTAACTCAGGTTTTTGTGTAGAATGCAATAGACCTTCTTTGAGTTTCGGCGGAAAATAGGGGAAAGGCATTGTGTTATCATCGGAGTCATAGCGTCGGTATGTCGGTAACAAAGGCTGTATCCCATTTTATTTCATATGTACATACTTGGAGATTTCAGAAAAATACAAATTCTCGTCACATGCGAATGTTTTAAATTTTTCTTCAAGGCAAAATATTTTCTTTTTCCTCAAATTTTAACGTCCCGTTGAAAAAAAACTAAATCGTAGGTGACGTTTTTATAGGGCTTGTTGATTTGGCGTGGCCCCTCCGGTTAAACACAAACAAAGATGACCCTTCCATCATCTTCCCTATTTTTCTTTTTACATCTAACAATTTATTTTCCTCAAGGTTTTTTATTTTATTAAACTTATCATATCGTATTTGTATTAATTCTTTGTATCTTTGGGTTATTTATTCTGAGTTATATTCCAATACAATTGCAATTTGGCAGCAGAGCTTTATTTTTAAAGAATTTTATAATCAGTAAATTTATAAATATACTTTGACTCTGATATAGGAAGAGCGTCATTTATCATGATGAACGTTAGTGTAAAGACGTCGAGTTTTGGCACTTTTTCTCGCGGTAATTTCTATTGTATATATAGGGGAGGATTTCGTAAACGAGGGTGGAAATGAAACCAATTGCTTCGAGCTTGAGCCTTCCTGAGTCACGGGTTTTGTCGTCACCCACATTTTTGTCATCTGTTGGCTGTTTCTTATCTAACTTCCTTCACTTATTCTTCGCTACTATCACAATTCGTGCATGCCATGGAAAATCACATATAGTTTCGCAAAGTAGAATGTACGGTGGATCGTTAGTTAGACAAGAAAACTACGTCACCAGCCTTAGGAGGATTGTTTGTTGGTTTCCTCTCTCTTTTTCGTCTCTTCTTCTCTCTCTCTCTCTCTCTCTCTCTCTCTCTCTCTCTTCCTTTCTCTTTCTTTCTGTCTTTTTTGTTGTAGAGAAGTCAAACGATATGCCTCCTGCTGGGAGAAAAGCCCGTCTCTGTAAAAACTGCGAGAGGAGAGTACCTACAAAGAAAAATTTCTCCATCGAACACACGTGTACACAACTCAAATTTTTTTGGGGGATAACAAACATGTATACACATATGAAGAAGAGGAGGAACGAAAGGAACTGTTAGAAATTCCTCAGTGATGCTGCTTTGAAGATGAAAATCTTTGAGAACTGTATGGAATAGTATATATAATAATATATACGTATATACTATACCCTGGTATCGTATAGTATATATAGTATAATGGTATAATATATAAAATAGTATATACGTATATACTATACCCTGGTATCGTATAGTATATATAATATAATGGTATAGTATGTAAAATAGTATATACGTATATACTATACCCTGGTATCGTATAGTATATATAATATAATGGTACAGTATATATAATGGTATATACATATATACTGTACTCAGTTCTCAACTGTTCCCTCGAACGAAAAAGCCCAACATCCCCTATCCGTTTAGTACATGTCCTTAAGAACGTCGGACTGGAAGCTTTGCCGGGGTTTAAGTTTACCAGCTCGACTTTGTACAGTTCTTATTGTTAGAATGGCTCACTAATAATCAAAAGAATTCTCTCAATGAATATTCTTATGTGCCCACGTGTCTCGCGAATCCTCAGCAAACCATCAGCTTGTTGCAGTCCGGGCTGGGCTTAAGATAGTCTTTTCTCGAGAACATCAAAGCTACCGTTTCACAAATATCGATCAGAGAAAAAATAAAAAAATACAAAAATAAATATACTCATAGACAGATAAATAAATAAATATTCCCCCCTTTTTAATTTTTTTTTTAATATTTTTAACAGAGGATCTAATTATTTTAGGTCAAGGATTCAACTCCAACTTCTCTCCCATCGCGATAAAACTTTATTACGTAAAGGGTCCTGTAGAACGACGAAGTATTAAGATTTTTATCTCTTAAGATGAAGCTCGAAAACGAGAAATCAAACAAAAAAATCGTCTGTCGATTCTGAGAAGATTATTATTATTATTATTATCCCTTTGGAGGAATTAATTTATTTTTGAGCCATACCAAGATTCATCTCATAATGAATAACTACAAATGGATACGTTTTTTCACCATTCTTATGCGAAAAAGAAACTTAAAAAAAACGTATGAAGACTTTATGGGGTTGAGAATAAACTCATTGGATTTTCAAAGTCACTCGAGTAGCTTAATGAAAATTCTTAATCCGCTGTCAGACTCAGCCGAGGTAACTTACCGCGGTAAATTACCCTGCGGTTTTTCTCGATGTTACGGAAAATAAGGTCGCCTTTTATTCGAGGCTGATTCTCATGTATGGGAGAAAGGAAATAATGTAAGAATGAATGATAAAATTGGATAAAAGTCAAGTGGTCGATGTTGCTCGATTAAGGTTAAATGTCTCCGTCGTATCGTCTCGTAATTTTGAGCGAGTAAAATTTTCATTGCAAGGTGAAAACTCGATGGAGAAAGCAGAAATTATGTACGTATTGTCACTCGAGACGAGAAGGGAAATATGAACGAGAAATCCCTTCGTGCAATCTCATCGTCAGCTGAGAGTCAATTAACTGGGGTATTCGTTGAAAAAAAGCAATATCATGGCTTTTGTTGCTTCCACTTGGCCATACGCAGTTTCATATTTGTCTTATTAAGCAACAAACTCCACTGTAACATTTAAATTATTCGCATTCTACCCTTTTTGCAACGATGAAAGACTCTCTCGACTACAATATTCTTCCATTCGGACATTCCTCTGAATCGAGTCTCGTGTTTTATGACTGTTGATCGAGATTGACGTTACGTTCATTCTCCGTTCCCGCTCATTATTATCGCTCGTTTTACAAATGTGTCTTTTTAAAACGATTTATAATCCGAACCCTTTGCACTCTGATGTCCCCACTGAGGGGACTCTGGGTGTCATTCGAAAAATATCTCCGAGTTGAAAAGGGTAATTATAATTTATACGATAATCATACGAACGATAATAACGATAACGATAACGATAATGTACATTTGTTAAAAGAACGATAATCGTCAACACTTCGGATTTATGGCTAAACTTACGAAATTTTCGACTTTACGAAATTTTCGGTTTATCCATTTTTACTCCAATGGATTACTCGTTATCGAGCTCGATATAAGAATCAGTCTAATCGTTTGGGTTTTATAGAATTTAGAATATTGGAAAAAATTTAGTTTTTAATCATTAACCTCGTGCTAACTTTAAATAGCCCAAGTTTAGTTGTAGAAACTGTACATTTCTTGTCACTAAATCGATATTTGACGATGAATTATACCAAATTTATCGAAGATTCATCTATGGTTCTCATTTTATCGAATTTACAATTCGTTAAGAAATTTGAACAAAAATCAGATTCAAGAAAATCTCACCGTGTTTTTATACCAAATTTATCAAAGATTCATCTGATTTTATGAAATTTGGAACTCGTTGAGAAATTTGGACAAAAATCAAATTCAAGCAAAAATTCCCGGTATTTTTATTCCCCACCTCAATAAGGGATGGAAAAAGCTGTAGATTGTAATTTACACATTGCTTCGTGATCCTTTTTATTCATTTATAAAAAGTTTTTTTTATGAAGAAGTCAAATTTGGTGGTGGTACTTCGGAGTTGAACTGAAATGTGGCATGTGGTTAGGATTGCTCATGGCTCTGCATGTTAATATGGCGGAGGGGGGGGGGGGGGGGCAGGACAATGAAACAATATGACCAAATTTGACACCGCAACTATTTTTTTTTCGCTGATGATTGCCGTTTAGAGAGTCCAAAAGTTATCAAGCCGTCCTAGTTTGCAAAGTGGTAAATGTGCTGTTTGGAATTCACACGAAATTTCGCAGAGTTGGCGCATAATTAGTACCGAACTACACATAAAATCATAATGTGTTGTTATTATTATTATTATTATTATTATTATTATTATTACAATTAGAATTAGAATTATCATGCATTCCCTAGTATTTAGGCTTCCCTTCTGCTTATCAATAATTCGGTAATAATCCGATGGAGTATCCGTTGAATTTCCTGCGATGGACGGAGAATAGAGAATTAGATAAATTGAAGGGGAAGTCTCTCCGCGCGGTGCTGAGCCTTCGTAAATTTACTTCACCTCTGTGTACCGAGTTTGCCCTTAACTTCATGGTTCGCCCTTTAATTTCGTCGAAACTCTCGCGTATCTCCCTTATCCATTTATCTCCAAGCTTTAAGAGTAAACCATTCTGAGCCACTTAAAACACCGAAAAAGTCATTTTAAAAGTTCTTAAAAATTTCGAGATATTATTTCAACAGTTTAACATCGTTCGAATTTTTTTTTATGCATGAAACAATTGAAAATTTGTGATAATATTTGTTTTCAATACGTTGTACCATTCTCGAGACGTCATGGCTTGATATGAAAATTGAAAAAAAATACTGGTATTCGGAAGAAAAAAAAAAAAAAAAAAAAAAAACAGAATTGTGTCCATATTGAAAATTTGTTATAGTCGCTGAAATTTTTGAGTCGTTGAACTGGAATGCCTCGTACGTACATTATTTCACATTCATATCACGGATTTGTGTGGATACGTGAAATTCATTCAATGCCACGCTTCAATCGAGCTCTTGATTATTATCGTACAAGCCAATACAATCAAATACGCTTGATGAACCTTTTTCGGATTTTGGATTGGAACTTCTTGCCCATGGAAAATAAAATTACGTATGGTCAGTTATCGTGTAAATTAAGGGTGTTTTTTACTTTGTTGGGTCGAAAAAATCCTCCATTTTTCAGTATTTATAATGAAATAATAAATGATTAAATATAAAAAGGCGAAATTTTTTATGCTGATTGAGTGATCTTTGTTATCTATGAAAACATTTTTTGATGAAAATTCGTACGGCTTTTGCTAATTTGCGAGGGATTATTTATCTGATTCGGATTTTGGATTGGAACTTCTTGCCCATGGAAAATAAAATGACCTATGATCGATTATCGTGTAAATTAAGGGGGTTTCTACTTTGTTGGGCCAAAAAAATCCTCGATTATTCATAATTTGTAATAACAAAAATGTATACATATATAAAAAGGCGACATTTTTAATGCTGATTGAGTAATTTTTATTGTCCTTCGGCGTTTGCCAATTTTTAAGGGATTATTTATCTGATTCGGATTTTGGATTGGAACTTCTTGCCCATGGAAAATAAAATGACTTATGATCGATTATCGTGTAAATTAAGGGGGTTCCTACTTTGTTGGGCCAAAAAAATCCTCGATTATTCATAATTTGTAATAACAAAAATGTATACATATATAAAAAGGCGACATTTTTAATGCTGATTGAGTAATTTTTATTGTCCTTCGGCGTTTGCCAATTTTTAAGGGATTATTTATCTGATTCGGATTTTGGATTGGAACTTCTTGCCCATGGAAAATAAAATGACTTATGATCGATTATCGTGTAAATTAAGGGGGTTCCTACTTTGTTGGGCCAAAAAAATCCTCGATTTTTCATAATTTGTAATAAGAAAAATGTATAAATATATAAAAAGGCGACATTTTTAATGCTGATTGAGTGATTTTTATTGTCCTTCGGCATTTGCCAATTTGTAAGGGATTATTTATCTGATTCGTATTTTCGGGGTATTTTTGAAAAATACTCGAGTCCTTGGGGCTCCTTCATATTGCACTCTATTTCTTTGATGATCGCGTTCGGTCTGCCGGCTTGCCTTTCACGAAATTGCTGTCCAGCATGTACATAGGGCCAAACAAATCCTCGATTTTTCATAATTTGTAATAACAAAAATGTATAAATATATAAAGAAGCGACATTTTTAATGCTGATTGAGTAATTTTTATTGTCCTTCGGCGTTTGCCAATTTTTAAGGGATTATTTATCTGATTCGTATTTTGGATTGGAACTTCTTGCCCATGGGAAATAAAATGACCTATGATCGATTATCGTGTAAATTAAGGGGGTTTCTACTTTGTTGGGCCAAAAAAATCCTCGATTTTTCATAATTTGTAATAAGAAAAATGTATAAATATACAAAAAGGCGACATTTTTAATGCTGATTGAGTAATTTTTATTGTCCTTCGGCGTTTGCCAATTTTTAAGGGATTATTTATCTGATTCGTATTTTGGATTGGAACTTCTTGCCCATGGAAAATAAAATGACCTACGATCGATTATCGTGTAAATTAAGGGGGTTCGTACTTTGTTGGGCCAAAAAAATCCTCGATTTTTCATAATTTGTAATAACAAAAATGTATAAATATATAAAAAGGCGACATTATTAATGCTGATTGAGTGATTTTTATTGTCCTTCGGCATTTGCCAATTTGTAAGGGATTATTTATCTGATTCGTATTTTCGGGGTATTTTTGAAAAATACTCGAGTCCTTGGGGCTCCTTCATATTGCACTCTATTTCTTTGATGATCGCGTTCGGTCTGCCGGCTTGCCTTTCACGAAATTGCTGTCCAGCATGTACATAGGGCCAAACAAATCCTCGATTTTTCATAATTTGTAATAACAAAAATGTATAAATATATAAAGAAGCGACATTTTTAATGCTGATTGAGTAATTTTTATTGTCCTTCGGCGTTTGCCAATTTTTAAGGGATTATTTATCTGATTCGGATTTTGGATTGGAACTTCTTGCCCATGGAAAATAAAATGACCTATGATCGATTATCGTGTAAATTAAGGGGGTTCGTACTTTGTTGGGCCAAAAAAATCCTCGATTTTTCATAATTTGTAATAAGAAAAATGTATACATATATAAAAAGGCGACATTTTTAATGCTGATTGAGTGATTTTTATTGTCCTTCGGCATTTGCCAATTTGTAAGGGATTATTTATCTGATTCGTATTTTCGGGGTATTTTTGAAAAATACTCGAGTCCTTGGGGCTCCTTCATATTGCACTCTATTTCTTTGATGATCGCGTTCGGTCTGCCGGCTTGCCTTTCACGAAATTGCTGTCCAGCATGTACATAGGGCCAAACAAATCCTCGATTTTTCATAATTTGTAATAACAAAAATGTATAAATATATAAAGAAGCGACATTTTTAATGCTGATTGAGTAATTTTTATTGTCCTTCGGCGTTTGCCAATTTTTAAGGGATTATTTATCTGATTCGTATTTTGGATTGGAACTTCTTGCCCATGGAAAATAAAATGACCTACGATCGATTATCGTGTAAATTAAGGGGGTTCGTACTTTGTTGGGCCAAAAAAATCCTCGATTTTTCATAATTTGTAATAAGAAAAATGTATACATATATAAAAAGGCGACATTTTTAATGCTGATTGAGTGATTTTTATTGTCCTTCGGCATTTGCCAATTTGTAAGGGATTATTTATCTGATTCGTATTTTCGGGGTATTTTTGAAAAATACTCGAGTCCTTGGGGCTCCTTCATATTGCACTCTATTTCCTTGATGATCGCGTCCGGTCAGCCGGCTTGCCTTTTACGAGATTGCTGTCCAGCATATGTACATAGTAGCCTGTCGGAATCCTCTTTGCTTCTCTCTTTTGAGATGACTCTAACCCTCCTCTCGATTTACTTTTGAACATCCAGGATGTCCATCTCTTTATGCCCGTCGATACTTCCGCAATTCGATCTCTATCCAGCTTTGTATCACTTATTGTTCATCACTTCCTGGACGGGGTCGCCATTCAGTCCTCCTCGAAGGCCTTTCGATTCTTCTCGCCAGTATAGTCCCATCCAGATTTACCAATCATTCTCCTTCCTCCATTTTTTTCGATTGATCTTTTCCATCCTCTTGAATATATCTCTCCAGCATCCATCGCGTTCTCTTTTGATCATTCGATGCGTCTCTTGGTTCACCAAGATAGACGTCCCAGTGGTTGGACATCAATATAAAAATAAATCGTCTTTCTCGTTTTTTTGAGCCCCCCCCTCTCGTCATTACAAAACAAAATAAATTAGACACAAGAAATTTTTACTCGATGCAAATAAATTTTTGTGGCTTTTTGTCCCAGTGGTTGGACATCGATATAAAAATAAATCGTCTTTCTCGCTTTTTTGCATACACGCTCCGCTCAGTAATTGAAATTTGTCCGGCCACTGGGATTTTATTTGAATTTTTAAAGGTAATTTTGAGCCCCCCCCCCTCTCGTCATTACAAAACAAAATAAATTAGGCACAAGAAATTTTTACTCGATGCAAATAAATTTTTGTGGCTTTTTGTCCCAGTGGTTGGACATCGATATAAAAATAAATCGTCTTTCTCGCTTTTTTGCATACACGCTCCGCTCAGTAATTGAAATTTGTCCGGCCACTGGGATTTTATTTGAATTTTTAAAGGTAATTTTGAGCCCCCCCCCCTCTCGTCATTACAAAACAAAATAAATTAGGCACAAGAAATTTTTACTCGATGCAAATGAATTTTTGTGGCTTTTTGTCCCAGTGGTTGGACATCAATATAAAATTAAATCATCTTTCTCGCTTTTTTGCATACACGCTCCGTTCAGTAATTGAAATTTGTCCGGCCACTGGGATTTTATTTGAAATTTTAAAAGTATTTTTGAGCCCCCCCCCCCCCTCTCGTCATTACAAAACAAAATAAATTGGGCACAAGAAATTTTTACTCGACGCAAATAAATTTTTGTGGCTTTTTGTCCCAGTGGCTGGACATCAATATAAAAATAAATCGTCTTTCTCGCTTTTTTGCATACACGCTCCGTTCAGTAATTGAAATTTGTCCGGCCACTGGGATTTTATTTGAATTTTTAAAGGTAATTTTGAGCCCCCCCCCCCTCTCGTCATTACAAAACAAAATAAATTAGGCACAAGAAATTTTTACTCGATGCAAATAAATTTTTGTGGCTTTTTGTCCCAGTGGTTGGACATCGATATAAAAATAAATCGTCTTTCTCGCTTTTTTGCATACACGCTCCGCTCAGTAATTGAAATTTGTCCGGCCACTGGGATTTTATTTGAATTTTTAAAGGTAATTTTGAGCCCCCCCCCCCTCTCGTCATTACAAAACAAAATAAATTAGGCACAAGAAATTTTTACTCGATGCAAATGAATTTTTGTGGCTTTTTGTCCCAGTGGTTGGACATCAATATAAAATTAAATCATCTTTCTCGCTTTTTTGCATACACGCTCCGTTCAGTAATTGAAATTTGTCCGGCCACTGGGATTTTATTTGAAATTTTAAAAGTATTTTTGAGCCCCCCCCCCCTCTCGTCATTACAAAACAAAATAAATTGGGCACAAGAAATTTTTACTCGATGCAAATAAATTTTTGTGGCTTTTTGTCCCAGTGGTTGGACATCGATATAAAAATAAATCGTCTTTCTCGCTTTTTTGCATACACGCTCCGTTCAGTAATTGAAATTTGTCCGGCCACTGGGATTTTATTTGAATTTTTAAAAGTATTTTTGAGCTGCGCGTCTTCTGGCAAATTTTTAGTGGATTGAGTTATTTTTCTTCGCTGGCCGATTTTCGCGGGTTTTCATCCTCCACCTATAATTGGGTTTTTATCTCGTTCGATGTTATTTGTAAGCATCAATCGAGGTGTTATGTAGGATTTTGTCTCCAATTGTTACTGGCTGGTTCGGCTCATCCCGTCGCTTTATGTGCTCGTGACTTACGCTCGCGACCTACACTCCCCCACTATATGCACGAAAGCTCGCCACTGGCGATCTCTCGACTCTTCTCCCCTACCCAAAAGTTCCCAAATATATATAATCCTCCAGCCTTCTTATCTTTGGGACTTTTTGCCCTTTTGGTTTGTTTCATCAGCCTGGAGGGTACGCGCCTCTTTCCCCTTTTCCCACGATCTCTGTTTCACCCTCCGATGTGTCCGGTGCCATTGAGAGAAAAAGTTTAATTGAATTATGACAATTTTATTTGAATTTCGGACTACTAAACTTTTAGTCAATTCCAAATAAATTATTTCTTTGATTTAATTAAATCGTTTACTTTATTGTTTTTATTGGGTATCCAAATAAGCTAATTGAGGTCTACCTAATGTATTCCTTTAGTTAAACAAATAATTTATTTTTAATCAAGTAAATGATTCAAATATATTCATTTCGTTAACTCGAACTAAATTTTTTTTCTCATCCCACATCGACGTCCATTCTCAGCGGTCTTTCTGATACCCCATCCAAATGTCTTGTCAGTCACTTATAGTATCTCGATGCCGAGTAATTAAAACAAAACCAAAAGTTTAATTACACATTTATATATCTTGTATCGGCACGCTGCCCCCAATTTTCGTATTTATAATTAATGAATTAATTAATTCGTATAGTCCAATTTATTCCAAAGGCGTGAAGCTTTAATCCCAAAGCTCTTGTTGGAGCTTCTTGCCAATCAGTGAATAGTCTGTTGATTGTGATTTTTTCAAAGCGAATATTCGTATTCCTTTAACAGTATGTGTGTGTATATATATATATATACACACATACTGTTAAAGGAATACGAATATATATTTAATATATATATGCCGCTTTGCAAGTGTTCGTTATTGGCACTTTGCTTAGATGGTGGCTTTAATTTCAAAGCTTGTGTTACAACTTCTTGTTCTGGGTGCAAATATACGCTCGATGGCAGGGAATCTATGTATATTGACCCCTTGTAAAGCGAAGCTCGCTTTCATGTCCTGCATGTCATCCCAAATTCCTCTCCCCGCTCTTTTTTTTTCTGTCGAAAGCTCCCAGGGTAGAGTCTGCAGAGTGCGACGAGAGGGAATCACTTAAGGGGCAAAGATTGTTGGGGTTAGGGAGAATATTGTAAAATCGGAATTCACCTGAGCCCCGGGCGAGCGGGGCATATCATAAAATCCATTTGTGTCTAATACGTCACAGTTCTGGCACGACAAACGACTATGACACATGAAAAAAATTAATAAAATTACATTTGTCGATCGTTAAATTTGATAAAATTTTATTTGAATAATTATTCTTCAACATTGTGTAGCTTTTTTTTACCGATCAAAAAAAAACGAGCTAGGATATGTCGACAGGGGAAAAATTTTACGGTTTTAAATACGAATGTTTTATTTGGCAAATAAATTTTTTCTTTAGATAATTACGTTGATATTTCACTCGATAGTCACGCTCATATTTATTATATTTATTATTGGCGGTTGACAAGAGGTGGGATTTTCAAACAATCGAATTTAGCTCAAGCTTAGGAGATCGGTACGTTTCGGACGAGGGGATTTCTTATGTGGAGAATTCGGATTTTCTCGATATCCTCCTGTCGAGATAATATTCTATACGTCGCAACCATATATCCCACCAGCCCTCTCTTTCTGGTGGTCTTTCTCTGTCCTCCTGCCAATGCATAATTATCGCTTCGATAGCCGATTACCTGCACCAGATCTTCCAGGAAGTTCAATTTTCCTCAGAAAGATCTTATCCTGAGGGCTCCCTGTATTATTTTTACATTTTTTTTTTTTTTTTTTTCATAAAACAATCATTACGATACAGTTTAACATAATTGAAAAACTCAGACGCTTAGTACCTCGTCATTAAGTTTAGATCACTGTAGATTGTATCGGAGCAAGCTTCGAAAAAAAAATAAATAAAAAAAACCGAAACAGAAATGTGCACGAGCGTCGTCATTTTTGTACACGGGGGAAAAAATAAACATTTCCAACAATATATTTGTCAGCCGGATGGCTTGGGACAACTCATCTTAAAAATTGAAATATTCAAGGACTCCAATAAATAAATAAAAAAAATACACAGAACTGCAAAAGCACAGGATTTGCAGGTTCGTTTATTTTCTTTGGTTTGTCTTTTTTTTCTTTTTTTTTTTCATTGTACGTTCACTTGGATGGATAACGAAGCCCCATGAAACAGCACAAACTATCAAAATAAATTGGTCATAGCGCGGCGACGATCGAGCAGAATAGTAGATGACGTTGTCAATGAAATTGACGATGGGCAACGTTGAACTTGGCGGAAAAATTAATTAAAATCGCACCGGTGACAAATTCTCTCGTAGCCTATATCTACACCAGTTGGAGAACTAGCCAGAGTCTGACGATGAATTGCTTTCATGATGGAATCGTACCCCGTCGACATTGATGGAAAAACTGTCCCATCTAGCGTGCACCTTCATACGACTTGGATGGCGAATATAAATATTAAAGTATTAAAAGAAAAAAAAAAATCAAAAATAACTAGCACGTGTAACTATCATTGCTCGTCAATATTGGTACTAGATAAAATTGGTTTTCCCTTCGTTCAAATCAATCGACCAGGTGATTCATTCACTTCTGTATTTCGCATCCCTGGAGAATTTCACGAATCGATCTTGTTGTCGGAAAATATTCGTCATTTGAATGCAATAGAAAATTTTTGCAATTCTACAAAAATAATGGATCGCTCGATGGCGAGAATGTAGTACAAAATTTACATTTTTATTCATACCGGAAATTGTACCGTTTGCTTTATTACTTTGCTTTGTGATAAGAATCCTTTTTATTTTCCGGGAATGAATAAAAAAATATGAGAAAAAAAGACTGCGACGTCACTTTGATTAAACTTTTACCTTTTACGAAATGCATCCAGCTCGAATCCCTCGGCGCATCTTCATATGTGTGATGAAGAAATTATATATATATATATATATATATATATATATATATATATATATATATATATATCTATATAGCACGCGTGCAATGTTTTTATCAGCATTGCGGGTTGAAAATGAAAAATAGTTCCGAAAGCTTTTTTTTTTACTGAGTACGTAAAGTGGAAGAAAAAAATAGCGAAAACCGGACCTGTGTTAAAAAATAATAATAACGAGTTTCGCGAGTCTGAGACTCGAAAAAAAAATCATCCATCGTTTTCAGGGATTTGGAAAATTTTTAATGTATTTGAGCGATTTTTGATGTAAAGCAAACAATATTTACTGACAAATTTGAGAAATAAACAAATTTGGGAAATAAAATTTTATGGAAATTTTCACAAATCTCTACTCTTTTTTGATGTTTTTGAAAAAAAAAAAAAAAAAAAAAAACATTATTTTCTATTCAATATCAATTGTATATGGCAGTAGGTATATCGATATATGGAAGTTACAGGGAGGTGAAGAATTAACGAAAGACCAATCAGAATGTGTGAACGTGTCAATGAAAAAAGATTCTCAAAGTATGATAAAACAACATATTTATTTGAACAAAGATCTTCAATATAGTAATTTTTACATATATTATTAAATATATTACGTCATATTATTATGAATATACATATACATCTTAACCACATTTATTTGAAATTTACATAATCTAAACATGAATCACCGTATTTTCTTTCAACGTACATCAACTTTATGCTCTTTTCTTTGTGGCTGTTAGACCAATATAAAAAGGCAACCATGAATAAATTTGTACGAATCACAGCTTTATATTCGAATACAGTGAAAAAACCGTTAGTACCCATATTTCGTCTCAATACCAGAACTTAAAAAAAAGTAGGCCTTCTCTCACCACAACCTTTTTTTACTATTAATTTTTGTTCCAATTGAATCACTGTTTTGTTGATTGGGCAATTTTAAATTTCGCAATTTTCACACTGAATTTCGAATAAAGTGACCTTAAATACCAAATACCCTTCATATATACAAATTTCCATAAACACCAGATGGTTATTTTTTTATTTAATACAAATTTTCTGACTAAATTTGAGATGAGCAACCTAAATGACCAAGCTGCTGATTTTCACCGAAAATGCATCATTTGCCAGCTTTTCGATGAGCCACACATTATGTTCACCATTTTGAATTGTAGTCCAATTTATTTTTAATTGGCATGGGTCAGTGAGTTAAAGGTTAAGGGATAAACTTGTCAAATTGAATTAAAATTCGCGCGTTCGGCTATAATTGTGGAACAAACGCGGATAGATAGAAAGAACCGAATGCCGAGCGGTTGAATTGGAGGGGGATCACGCTCGCTCGTTCGACCAATCGCAGGAGGCATTGATCGAAGGCCTTCTCGGAGAGAGCGCAAGGTGGGAGAAAACGAGCAGTGAACGAGCAGGTGCCAACGGAGTTTCAACTATATGTACTACGGAAAAAAAAATATATATAAATATCTCAGCGTAGCAATCAGTGAGTTTCGCTCCATGATGTATTAATTGCAATAATCAAAATCAATCGGGACATTTATTCGATGTAGAGATCTCGCTGGAATCAAAAATTTGTACGTTATACAGATGAGCGATAAAATAAAATTAATATTCTTTCATTCTCCCAGAAGAAATCATTGAATCCCATTCGTCAAAACAACGCTATCATTATCCACAAGGTGGAGTTTTAATGTCAAAAACTTCGCACAAACTGTATGAAAAAAAATATATATATATTCGCACCATCAGCCACGAGGGTTTTTATGTTTTTTTTTTATCGATTGCGTATAATTTCATTCGTGTTATATTCACTGCACACACGAGTGAGTTTGCACTCATCCATGCTATGTCCAACTTTTTTTCTATTAAAGACACTCGCTTTGTCCTACCGAAAATATTCACCACCACAAGAGGGTAACGAAAATTGATTATTGGCATCGTGCACAATTCTTTCAAACCTATTTTCAAACATATATTGTCCTTGGCTCAAAGCGCAAATGGAATTTGTGCCTCTCGAGATACATTTAATTATTTACACTAATATGCTTATTCTATTAATTTGATCTTTTTTTCCCTCCACTCTGTGGATTGTATATTAATCGTATTTCGTTGCTAAAAAATCTTCCAACACTTGCAATATAAATTTAGTAAAAAATTATAATATACAGTATAGAACAAAAATGAACCAACAAATTAATTAAGCTAACAAATACATCTAATATATTTAATGCATTTGTCTACTTAAGATGTTTCATACAAAATTCAACTAGATACACGAAATTATCACTTAATGCAAAAAAATTTTTGTGGCTTTTTGAGCTTTGCTACGTTTCTCCGATTTTTTTTACATTTACCAATCACTATGAGTATAATTAATGATATACACAGATTACAGTCTTATTCGCTCGTAACGCTAGTGTTTCATTTTATCACGAATTATCTCATGATACTGTAATCATACGATTTATCGAATACGAAACTTGTAATATCCAAATGGATACTTTGAGAATGTTGGTTCGTCGGATTATACTCAATTGATAATCATTCAAATATTCGAGACATTTTTTTAAACAATCAACAGGTGAAAGCATATTTTTTTGTGCATTGATCGTTAAAATATGTTTTGCTTTATAAGATCCGTGTTTAAATTTAGAAAAAGTCCTAAAAAAAATTATCTGTCAAATCATTGATAAGTTGCGTTGAAATCAAGACTGTGGGATGCGTCATTGTCATTCCTACAGTCGCCACAGTCAAAAGCTGTCAGCACAAACTTAAGTTTAAATAGTTTGAATTAATGGCATATTGAATTAAAATTTGACCTAAATTTAAGGTTCACAATTGAGCTAAAATTTGTATTAAAACTTGAGTCAAAATTTGTTTTAAAGCTTTAGCTAAAAATTAACTTCGTACATAGGCCTATATTATTTGGCTTTACAAAAAAGTTCAAAGTTATTTTTTTAACTGACACGCAGCTGAGCCTGAATTTAAATTTGAACCCGAATAAGAGAAAGCCTTGAGACTCTAAATTTAAATTTGTACTCAAATTGAAATTGAAACGTGGCGTGAGTCCCACTGCGCAGTTGAAATTCGGTGGAATCAATCGTTGTGCCAATTTCACCTACATATTCTACTTGGTTCATTACAATTTTCCTATTATATTTATTCCCCTTTTTTCGATATTATTTATCCGATTTTCTTCTCTCGTTCATATAATAGATACATTTTTTTCTCTCGCGTGTATTCTCTCACACACGGAACGTGAATCCATACGTAAAGTTTGCACGTGACTGTCGGCCGTACTGTGTCGCCATCGAATAGAAGTTGATTTTAGCCGACCTGAAAGCAAAATGCAACCACATCGTATGATATTCCGTCAAAATGATAAGTCACATCGTTCAAAGCTTACGTAAAATATTCATGAGTATTTGGTAATCACGATAAAGCTGCTGTGACGATAAATGGATTATACACATTATTAACAGCGAGACACACTCAGAATTCAGTCGATATCCGTATTGGAAATACCCCGATAAATATTGTATCAAGGGACGCAGCATTGTATCGTAATTTTTATCTCGATTTATGCATTATTCCCCCTTCTCCTCAATACAAAATAAAAATCAAGGTACAAAAAAATTTCACTCGATGCACATAAATTTTTGTGGCTTTTTAAGCTTTGCTGGCCCGTAGCAACCACACCAGTGCAAATTTGCACCATCTAAAATTTCTTCTTTCTGACTCTTTCTAACGGCGTTCCGTAACGGTCTCCCCCCCACTACGACAAATATGACATAGCACTCTTGTGTACTACGGTTATCGAATACTTTTCAATTATTTATACGAGAATTTTAAAAATCCAAAATTCCCAAATCGCACTAGTGTGGTTAGTATGTTTCTTCGATATATGTGTGGTTACTACGGGCTGGTCATCTTCGATTTTTCACATTTACCAATCGTTATGAGTGTAATTATTGATATATACAGATTGAATTATTATTATTCGGTCAGAGCACTAACGTTTTTTTTTTAATCACGGATTATCTCATGATACTGCAATCATATGATTTTTCGAACGACATATTTGACAATATTATATCGGGAAACGCAGCATTGTATCGTAATTTTTATCTCGATGTATGAATTAACCCCCCCTCCCCGCCCCCTCGTCATTACAAAATAAAATTCAATCAGGCACAAGAAATTTTTATTCGATGCAAATAAATTTTTGTGGCTTTTTGAGCTTTATTAGGCATCTCCGATTTTTCACATTTACCAATCCTTATGAGTGTTATTAATGATATATACAGATTAGAGTCTTATTATTCGGTCGGAACGCTAACGTTTTTTTTTTTATCACGGATTATCTCACGATACTGCAATCATATGATTTTTCGAACGAGATATTTGACAATATTATATCGGGAAACGCAGCATTGTATCGTAATTTTTATCTCGATGTATGAATTATCACACCCCCCCCCCCCGCCCCCTCGTCATTACAAGATAAAATTCAATCAGGCACAAGAAATTTTTACTCGATGCAAATAAATTTTTGTGGCTTTTTGAGCTTTTTCCGATTTTTCACATGTACCAATCGTTATGAGTGTAATTAATGATATATACAGATTACCGTCTTGTTCGGTCAGAGCACTACCGTTTTTTTTTTTTAATCACGGATTATCTCATGATACTGCAATCACATGATTTTTCGAACGAGATATTTGGCAATATTATATCGGGAAACGCAGCATTGTATCGTAATTTTTATCTCGATGTATGGATTATCCCCTCCTTTCCTCCCCTATAGTATTTCCCCCCCTCGCATTTTTAATTTTTTTCTAAGCAATAAGATTTTCTATTTTCCCGAATTTAACTTTCAATTCCACATAGAGCTCTCCTATGGAAGAACTTTCCGAGTCCTCTCAGTATGTTTCTTCATTTCCTCCTTATAGTTCTTGGCAACAATTTCCAGATTGTCTGCGCACTCCAGGGTGCAAACTTTTTTCTGGCACATCATCAATCCTGCTCCATGTACCTCTCTCATACCAGTTCTCCACGTTTATACTGTACGAAAGTGATGAAAAGCATCGGGCTCATCAGGCAGCATCCCACGACCACCTCGGTCCTCTGTCCGAAAACGTCTTCGTATTTTTTCCATTTATTCTGATCTTGCTCCTTATTTCTAAATCGTCAATCCACGTGTTGTCCGTCGATTCCCCTCCTTTCGATACATCTCCATACTTTTTCCTTGTTAACCAGCATCGGACAAATCGAATGCTGACTCAGAACTCGCGAGAAAAAAAAAACCTATACAACTTGCCTCTCTTCGGCTCCAGACTTCTGCTCGTAATTCATTCCAGCACTCTTAAATTGTTCGTATCTCTTTTCTTCTTCCTAATTCCTGCTTTTCCCTCTGGCACAATTTCTTTTTCATCAATCTCTCTCTTGAGCCTTTGTTCCTGATGTATTTTATATTTTTTACACTGAGTCCATCACCGGTCATTCTTTGTTCCTGATGTATTTTATATTTTGTACACTGAGTCCATCACCGGTCATTCCTCTTCTGCTTTCCACTATACGCTTTTATCCTATTTCTTGTAAATTGGGAAAATTATTTAGTTCTTCTGCATTTTTCAGGTCATCGCTCTCCTCTTCATACTTTGCTCGAGATCTACCACAGTCTGCTCATCTCGACTTCTTTCCTGCGTTGAAGAAATTATTCAGTTCGTCCATGTCCCCGGTCATTCCTTTCCTCTTTGTACTTTTTTTATGCTCGGGGTCCACCTCAGTCCGCATATCTAAAATTCTTCGCCTGTGTCTGTCCGCATGCTTCGCATTTTACGTCCTTCCTTGCTACTTTTTATTGCTTCAATCTGCCTGAATCTGTCTGAATCTCTTTATCCCATCGACCAGCTTCTCCGCGCTGATGTCTTCTTTCTTCTCATCCTCTACTCACCTCCTGCCTCTTCATTTTCATTCTCCAGCGGACACTCCTCCTGCCCCTTTAATAGTTCTCTCTGAAATGTGCTTTCGATATATTGAGAGGACATTTCAGTGTTCAAAGTATACTTCGAGCACTGCGTCATTGTTTCTCTCGCGTCTTGTCTCTTTCTCCACTTTTATCATCCTCGATAACTCCTTCTCGTGTTTCATCTCAAGAGATCCCCTTTAAAGAGACCCTTTTAAATTTCATATCCTCTTCCTCCTTGTGACTTCGTTCGCACGTCAAACTGTAATTTTGTTCATTCTCAGTCTCTTTACTGACTTATCCCGTCGACATGGTCCAACTCCTCCACGCTCATATCTATTCCGTTCATTTTCCGCCCACACCAGGTCTATTCTTTCTCATTCTGGACACCCCATCCCACCCCGTGGTAGTTAATTCAGAGATTTTCCCGAATGCTTTCAATACTTTGTGCCCTGCGTCATTGTTTCTCTCGCATCTTGTCTCTTTCTCCACTTTTATCATCTTCCATACCCCCTTCTCGTGTTTCATCTCAAGAGATCCCCTTTAAAGAGACCCTTTTGAATTTCATATCCTCTTCCTGCTTGTGACTTCGTTCGCACGTCAAACTGTAATTTTGTTCATTCTCAGTCTCTTTACTGACTTATCCCGTCGACATGGTCCAACTCCTCCACGCTCACATCTATTCCGTTCATTATCCGCCCACACCAGGTCTATTCTTTCTCATTCTGGACACCCCATCCCACTCCGTAGCAGTTAATTCAGGAAATTTCCCGAATCTCTTACCTCTTGTCCGTTTCTCCTTTTTTATCATCTTCAATACCCCCTTCTCGTGTATTATCTCTTGTACTCTCTTAAATTTCATATCCTCTTCCTCCTTGCGACTTCTTTCCCACGGCATTCTGTGACTTCCCGTTGCTATCTATGACGTCATCCTTCCTTTTTTTTATCCTCCCTCAGAGCTTTCTTCACTTTTCTCCTTCTTATCTTGTACACTCTCTGTTTCATTAATTCTTTTACCCTCTTTTACCCTATTTTTAGTATATTTACAATATTTAACCATTCCATTATATTACATTTCTCAATACCTTCTTCCGACCAGTTTCATACTTCCATAATTTTCCCATTCTTTTTCGCCTTATTCTTCTAACTTTTATTCGCTCACCTTCATCTCCAATGGCATGTACTCCGACTCTTCTCCTGCTGTGATCATAAACTCTCAAAGTTGGTGCCTCGCTTGTTCATTCCACGAGCTTCCTCTTCCTCCTACGTATCTTAGTTCTCCTTCGTTATTTGCTTCCTTATTACCGTAGAGAACTCTTCATGCTCTGCTTTCCACCATTTTTATTAATTCTTCTTCTCCTTTGTATATATTTTTTATCCTATGTATTTCTTTCTTTTTACACCCCCATTTTCTTGAGTCTCTTTTCTCTCTTCCTATCCGGACGTTCAAGTCTCCTCCTAATAATAGGATCTTTTCCTACTTTCTTTTACTTTGTAAATATGTGTCTATAATAATTTTATGAAATAACTTTCGTTTTTTAATACTTTACACTATATTATAATTCACTGAATGAGTTTCTAAGAAACAAAAAAAAATCGAGAAACTTTATCAAATCGATGATCGATACTAGGAAAATAAAAACTGTAAGACCTTCTGACAAATTAGTAATAATTGAAGCAATCATCGATCGCTAAGAAAAAAAATGTATAATTTCCCGAGTATTTCAAATTTTCAACATCTCAACGTTTGTGAAAGACGTTAACTTAAACATTATATTATGTAATAATAAAGAACCTTCGGAGAAAGTAATCAATGTTGGCGGTACGCAGAGCGCGGACGAACCACAGAATCGAGCGAGGTGGCCACGATACCACAAGAAAACCGAAAAACTTGATGGATATTATTTCATAAACTCAAAATATAATTATCTTTAGTCTGTAAATGTCGGCTCGTCTCTCTCTCTCTCTCTCTCTCTCTCTCTCTCTCTCCCTCCCTCTCTCTCTCTCTCTCTCTCTCTCTCTCTCTCTCTCTCTCTCTCTCTCTCTCTCTCTCTCTCTCTCTCTCTCTCTCACCCGTTCGTGTGTGCGTGCATGCATGCGTGGGCGCGTGTCGGATGAAATGGGAGGTGATGGATATATTGTGTTCTGAACTACACGATGTGCAAGTGAGGCTACTTCCGGTTACGGCTTACCTGAATGGGAACGTCTGAGATCGGAGCGTTGAAGATCTGCCATTTCTTGCATCTGACGGCTTCTAACATTTGATCGTCCTATCATGCAGCAACATTTACAAATGATTTGCTGAAAGTATATTCGAAACCTGTGAAAACATGAAATGTAAATTTAATCAATGGTCGGAAGCTCGGTTAGCCTGTCGTGTTTTTGGCAGAAGAATAAACCAGCCTCGTGGCAAAAAAACAGGGACAGTGAGGTGTGCACCTCCGAGCGGATAATTGAAGTAAACGTGTCTCCGAGGGCATAACGGACTTCCGGTGAGAAAAACACACTTTTGGGGAATGAAGATTCTTCCAGGGATGGTCAAAGTTAAATTGATGTTCGTCGACATTGAACGTGCACGAATTGTTACACGGACAAATTACCTTTCGTTTCTGAGCCCCTTATAATTTTCTATTGCCTACCCATACCCACAAAGAGAGATGGGTGGGTGGAAAAAAAAAAACGATTCCTCAAGAAGAAACAGATACGAATAATTACGCTTGTCTGGAAATTTATCGTATTTGTAGAGAAGGGTTGATGGTCGCCAACCATCCAGTTTAACAATAAATCATTCGAAGTCACATTCGATTGGTTTTTTATCAATATGCATTTTTAAGCCTGTTCAATTATCGATATCAAACGATGACTAATTGAGTATTTTTTATCAATCGGTTCACGAGATAATGGAAATTTTGTGAAAATGGGGTTTTAGGTGTATTGAAAAATCGATCGTCAAAAATTGACGATAACTTGCCCATCGTATAAAGAAGCTTTATTGACGGAGATGTTGGCCGTAAGCAAGCTGTACATTGGCAGAGTAGAATTTAAATAAAAAAATTTTGCTCTCGCATTTCTCATCGATCATCTCCAAGAGGCTTCATTTTTCAAGTGCCTGTAATATTTGTCAGATAAATTGGAGAGACAGCGAGAAATGGATAGAGAAGGAAAGAGTAAACCATCGAGTTGATTGGAGATGAAATGGGTTAGATGGAAGAGCTTCGATGTCTTGAACGAGACGTTATTATGAAGACTAAGTGCTGATTTCTTTTGGGACTTCCAGTCGAAAGCCAACTGGGAATTTGGCGTAACACTCGGGTCAGATATGTCAGAAGAAAAACGCGAAAATCATGTTCTTGAAATAATTAATGAGCGAGAGTTCGAGCCTGGAAAGCTGCGAGTATCGCAAAAGTTTTTCAAGTTAATTTTCACCGCATACATCCCTGCTCATTTATATAGCTATATACATGGATCTGAATTGAAGTTAATTTTCCTTTTATTTGTTTTTGGACTCAAGACAGCCGCGGTAAATTACTTTTCCTTCCAACTCTCTCTCTCTTCCTCTTCAATGCTTTTTCCTCTTTCACCTCTCGCTCCTTCTAGTGTTTTAATAAGCTCCAATAACGTTATACAATTGCACAAAGCTGCTGTAATACCCGCCCAGATGAGATTTGTGGTAGAATTTTGTGTGCGAGACAATGTTGGCTGGATGTAAATGGAAAATTGTGATAAAAATATCCGATGGTTTGCTCGATCGTGATTGAGTCTTGATGGGCTATGGCGTTTTTGTATTTATTTATTACTGAGCAATTTTAAGCGATTGGCGTCATCAAAGGACACCAATTCCTCGAATTGCCGATTCCCTCGAATAGAGATAAGAATACGTGCACAGAGCGAGAAGCTTATGCAATGATTTTTTTTTTTTTTTGACGACAGCCAGGCCCAAATTATTGTAGTAATTTTTATTCGTTAACGTGATGAAAGTACCTGTGCAGCTTCGATTTGTGCGAGACGATAGTGATGGAACCCAGGTTGAAAATTATGACAAAAACATCAGTTGGTTCGCTCGGTCACATTTATTTGAGACTAGATAGGCTGCTCGTGGCCTTTCTGTATTCATGCTGATCGATTTTAAGCGATTGACGTAATCAGAGGATGAATTGTCTCGAATAGAGATTAGCATACGTGCACAGAGCGAGAAGCTTATGCAATGAAAAATATTTTTTTTTAATGGCACTAAGGCCCAAATTATTGTAGTAAATTTTATTCGTTAACATGGTGAAAGAAGTATCTTTGCTGCGATGAAAAATGGCACGTTTAAAACTCAGCTAAAAACTACAATGTCAAATAATAAATTTACTAGAATTTATGCTGCAGAATTTATGAGAGCTGTCGCGTAGTTGACTTGTAATCGGGTTTATAATTAGGAAGAAAAGCCTCTCCCCCCGAATTAATTACAAAACAAATAGAACAAAATTGTTACGAGGTAGAAATGTTGCACAGCGAATTCCTACCGACACAGCAGATCAATTTTTTGGTGGAACAAAAATGCTGCTATATACATGAAAATGTAAATGACTAGTATTTTTTTTTTGCTGAAGAAAATCATGTTCCTCGAATTAATAAAAAAAATAAATAGAGCATAATTGTTACGAGATCGATATATTGCACAGCAAAATCCTATGGACACAGCAAACTCATTATTTGGTGGATCAAAAATATTGTTGCAGAGGCGAAGAAGTATAATCTCAGCAAAATAAATAGTAAATCGCCAGGCCACTCCGTCGTCCACTCCAGAACGCACTCAACTTCTCCTGGTGTTCCGCGCGATCCTCAACTTCGAGCGATGATATTTCTTTGTGCCCAAGTGAATGATGATATGATGAAAAACTCGAACTTATATACAAAGCAAAGAAGGAGAATCTCCGTAAAATAATTACAAAATAAATAGGAAATAGGCACTCCACTTGGCCGTCCATTGCAGAACGCACTCAACTTCTCCTGATGTTCCGCGCGATCCTCAACTTCGAGCGATGATATTTTTTTGTGCTCAAGTGAATGATGATATGATGAAAAACTCGAACTTATATACAGAGCAAAGAAGGAGAATCTCCGTAAAATAATTACAAAATAAATAGGAAATAGGCACTCCACTTGGTCGTCCATTGCAGAACGCACATAACTTGTCCTGGTGTTCCGCGCGATCCTCAACTTCGAGCGATGATATTTTTTTGTGCTCAAGTGAATGATGATATGATGAAAAACTCGAACTTATATACAAAGCAAAGAAGGAGAATCTCCGTAAAATAATTACAAAATAAATAGGAAATAGCCACTCCACTTGGTCGTCCATTGCAGAATGCACATAACTTCCTCCTGATGGTGTTGTGCTCGATTATCCAGGTGACTTAATGGCAGCTGAGCTTCTCCCTCAACTTCGAGCGACGATATTTCATTTTACTCAACTGGATTATAATGAGGAAGAACTCGAACTTACACGAGGCAAAAAAGTTAAGTCTTATCAGCAAATCTTTTAAGCTTCCTCAAGTTTTACCCGGTAGTTTTTCTTCTCGCAACCCCTCCAGTAACTCATTCGATTTGTGCGAGAACAGCAATTCCGATAATCCGGCGACTGGATCGACCAACACGCTTCGTTAATCAAAGAAAAAGTCCTATTGGAATCTACCGAGTGTCTCGCTTAAAAGCAAAGTTCAATGATCCAGTAATTTTAGTCTCTGACGCGAGACGCGAATTTTGTGGTTAGTTAAAATTGCTTGAAGCGCGACCAAAAATTATCGAGAAATTCGGCACTCTAAATTAACAAATGGCGAAGAGAGACTCGCTGTGAATAAAATTCATCAAGGTGTGAAAATTAATCATATCAGCCTTTAGAATTAATAAATTCTGTTTGATCGATTCACGAATTATTTTATGGGCGTACAATTTTAGCCTAATCACGACAAAGGATTTTCGCTCCGTGTGAAAATTATTTCCATTACGCAATAAAATCGATTTGTTTATCCAGAAAATCCAAATTGACCCATAAATATTTTCACTATGGCCAATTTTCGTCTGCTGAGAATATATTGATTTTTGTTACATTTACGATTTGCCGTTACAACGGATACGCGTTTAGGGCGAACAATTAGCACACGTTTCGTTCCAATGACACGAGGATTTCTCTCCACGAAGCGCGAGCGACGAGGGGGATGGCGGATGACTCGAAACTGTCCAAGTGAAACAAAGTGGTTGGCTTTCATCTTTCAGAAAAAAATAATTTCCTTTTGACAAGTCAAGTCCCTGACAACGAACATGATGGAATATTTCACCAAGATGAGAACTGGGGGGAGGGGGAGGGGGGGGGGGTTAGTTTTTCACATTGTCATTTTAACATTCCTATTTGTCTTGCGCAATTTTTGATTGCTGGGATCCAGAAGAATTGGAATATCGATCGAAGGAACGAGTGGAAAAACTCATAAATCGTGAGTAAGCTCACGAAAGGATGTTCTGATCAATTGTCCTGATACAATTTATGTATTATATATATATGTGTGTGTGTGTGTGTGTATGTATATATATATGAAAAGCTGCCCAATAAAAACTCACCTATTGTTCAACCAGTAATAGATATATATATATGTATGTGTGTGTGTGTATGTATATATATATGAAAAGCTGCCCGTAAAAACTCACCTATTGTTCATCCAGTAATATATTATTGGATTAACCATCGCGTTTGACATCGCGAGCCAGTAAAAACTGAGATAAACGTGCTGGACGTAAGTTGTACCCGTAAAATGTCGATGATGGTAGAGAAAGATAAAGAAACCGTGATAAGGTAGCCAGCATACGGCGAATATTGTCACGATTATGATAAACATTTTCACAACCTGCAAAAATAATACAGAAGACAACTGCTGAGGATTTACATAGCCATGGTAAAAAAAAAAAAAACTGCATGGTAAAAAGTAACCCTAAAGCGAGTTTGTGTGTTCGCATCACTGAAAAATTAAAAGTATAGCAAAAATGCGGGAAAAATAGGAATATTGAAATTTAGACCACATTTAAAATATTTAGTGAAAATACTTTAGGTAAAATTCTAGTTTTACAGTTTCTACTTCTCGTCTTATCGAATTGGACAATCAGAGCTTCTTTACGAGAATTTTGGCTCACTCTAAATTGTGATATTTGAGGGTTGCTTAAGCTGAGTTTTTGTGTTCGCATCACTGAAAAATTAAAAGTATAGCAAAAATGCGGGAAAAATAGGAATATTGAAATTTAGACCACATTTAAAATATTTAGTGAAAATACTGTAGGTAAAATTCTAGTTTTACGGTTTCTACTTCTCATCTTATCGAATGGGACAATCAGAGCTTCTTTACGAGAATTTTGGCTGACTCTAAATTATGATATTTGAGGGTTGCTTAAGCTGATAAATATATGGAAGTTTCTAAGTTTCATGCGCAACATAACTCGATTAGTATTGCCGGTATTATGTGCACTAACGTTTTACAAGCTCGATTAAACGCCAACATTTTAATTATTATCAAGAGACGGCACAGCGTCTCGACGCCAAGTAATTAAAAATAAAGTTTATTGCCACACGTGCGCGATTTGACAGTTTACAAAAATCTAAAAATTTCAACTCAGCCTGAGCTAAAAATCCGTGTAAGTCCGTGCAACATTTTTTTTATTCATCGATTTATTGACTTTTTATTATTTTTTGATTCTGGATAAAATTAGAATTTGAAAAATTTGTAATTTCGTGCTACAATTTTTTACGGTGAAATAATTTTTTAACCTATGACCCCGGTGGCCCAGCCTCAACCAGCTACTTTCGATCGATTTGGACGATACAACTATTAACATGGAAATTTTATTTATGCATTTTACCTTGCGTTTCGACTTCATTGATTCCCTCTGATACTGGGTGTGCTCCCCGATCGATTTTGAACCCCACAATTTACGCCCCATTAGCGTGTAGCATATTGCCATAACCGTCATTGGTATGAGATATGTTACCCCGAGGAATACCAAGTTGTATCTACAACACACATAAATACAGGACAATCCGTGACAAATGATAATCTAATAAGATATGACGAACCACGACGATTCCGTGGAATTATTTACATTTTTCCATTGTGATCAAGTAATTAATTATTCTATTGATTATAGATTTTTGAAAGTGTATATTTTATCGACTCGAAAAGACCTGACAGTTTATATTACGAAAGTTTTCCACAAAGGAATTCCACAAAAAAAGAATAAAAAACAAAATACCTCCTACTGATGTTAAAATCAAACTTTTCAGGACTTTTCATTTGACTGGCATATAGTACACGATTTTTTCTTGTATTTCGACTTCCAAAAATATATATATACCTTATATAAATATATATATACCTTGTGTATATATTATTATCTTTTTTCAAACACGAAGGACTTAGGCAGTAGAAGGAGCTAAACGTGTCACGAATAAAATACTATCGCAGTACGAACGAGCGAAAAAAGCGTTTGCATATATACGATCAATGGAGGGTTTATAGACATATTATGATTGCATGTCTGCGACGGTAGTAGGCGGAAGGGGCTCGATGTGATTTCCTCCCCAATGGCCTCGGTGGGAATTGTGTAGGAGGTCGACCGCCATTATTGAAGAGTTACGAATATTTTTATACATATATGTAATACATTCCCAGAACTTTCTGGTTTTCAAGGAACAACAATTTCCGGATGTGCATCAAGAAGAAAATATTTAGTTCCGGAATATTTTATGATATGTTTTTAGGAAATATTTACTATCAATGACATTTATATTCTCGCTTTTATCTTACACGACTGTCACAAATTAATTAATTAATTCATAATAATAATAATAATTATTATTATTATTTCGGTTGGAAGTGCATGGTGTGTGGATGCATTTGTAGGGGTTCTGACAAAGTGGGGCAATACTGAGGCAAGTAAGTTGGAAATGGGGGTAGAAAAGCGAAGATCATCAGGTGAACTGCAACGAGTATAGAGAGCTCGGGGAGGTGTTTTGTTCCAAAACATTGGGGAGCAGTAATTAGTGAAACAATTGGTGTTCTCTGTGCTTAGCCGGGGTTGAGGTTAGGAAAAAGACGAAGAAATGTCGGTAAACGAGGAGAGAGTGAATATAAAATGAGCGGGGAATTGACGATGAGGATCAAAGAGAACGATAAATAGCGAGCGAACCCTCCAGAGCATTACACTGAAGTTTTGTTTTTCTTAAGTGCACACTCTTTGCACCTTCCATATACTGGCTCAGAACCAAGAGTATAAAATGTAAGGGCTCCATGACGCCCCTTCTATTTTCGTGTACACTTTCCAAAAAGGGCAGAGAGCATCACACTTAAGATTTATTTTTCTTGTTAGTTGTATGCTCTTTTCCTGCGGTTTCTGAATTTAGTCCTGCGCGAGTGCAGAAAGTGGCAACGAGTCTATATAGAGCTAAAAAAAATTAATAAATTGTATGTCTCGGAGGGGTGCGCGGGCGAGGGTTATTCTAAAGAAGCTTCTAAAAAAAGGAGTTGAGAAAAAAAGCTTCACACTTAAGATTTATTTTTCTTGTTAGTTGTATGCTCTTTTCCTGCGGTTTCTGAATTTAGTCCTGCGCGAGTGCAGAAAGTGGCAACGAGTCTATATAGAGCTAAAAAGAATTAATAAATTGTATGTCTCGGAGGGGTGCGCGGGCGAGGGTTATTCTAAAGAAGCTTCTAAAAAAAGGAGTTGAGAGAAAAAGCATCACACTTAAGATTTATTTTTCTTGTTAGTTGTATGCTCTTTTCCTGCGATTTCTGAATTTAGTCCTGCTCGAGTGCAGAAAGTGGCAACGAGTGTATATAGAGCTAAAAAGAATTAATAAATTGTATGTCTCGGAGGGGTGCGCGGGCGAGGGTTATTCTAAAGAAGCTTCTAAAAAAAGGAGTTGAGAGAAAAAGGTATCAGAATATACGGAAATAGAGATTTTCTAAATAATGATTATTCGATGTTTTGCGAGTTGAATAAGGAAATAAGATGTCAAATAAGAAAATGAAATAAATTGAAACTTGTGCTGCAAGGAATAGGCAAGCTTAAGGTGTATAACACACACACACACCCAAAGGATATAGAACGTGGGAAAACGAGGGAAGATGCGGTGAGGGGGTCTCGCAAGGGGATGAAGCTCGTCAACCCCCGGGTATGTATAAGGCACGTGCGACATAACTATAGCTTGAAGAAGACTTATGAAGTATCAACTATAGATAATATGCGCGAGATATAGTTCTACATCATGGGGAGGGAGAAATTGTTGAAGGATGTGAAAATAAATTATGAAGCACTGGATGGAATCTGTGCAATAAAAGGGGTGAGAAGCTATAAACGATATATATATATATACATATATATATATATATATAATTATATGTGGAAATAATGTTTGCCTCCAACAAATTTGCAGTTTATATAGAAAGTGGTGGCAGAGATTGTGAGGTGGAGATTGTAAGTGATCAAGTGCACAATGCACTGGAAATAAACCCAAATAATAACAACAGAAACAATAATAATAATAATAATAATAATAATAATAATACAGATTGGATGCCGATTGATTGGAAAATGTCAAAAACTTATAATTTTATAATAAGCACTCGATGAATTTTTATTTCATTTCGTTGGATAAGACTCAGAGCCGATCAGTGAAATGTTGAATTTTCTTTCCATAATAATAATGATCGTATCAATCTGGATGATTATCGTTGTCTGCTATGTGGGATTCCGTGTAATGTACATGTGGACTCTGGGGGAACTTTTTGAATGGGGCTACAACGGTTTCTAATTAAGTCGAAGCACTTTTATAGGTCCCACTAGGGTTCAACGAGCGTACAGACGTCGGTAGTCGGACGTGCTCGTATTGGCCCACCTGGACGAATTTATCTCAAGAGTGTGTCCCTGCTTTGACCGCGACAGATTGAAACATCCGTTTCGCTTGTCATAATATGTACATACGTATAAGCACATCGCAATAAAACGAGTGACACTAAAATAGATTTAAAAAATAAATAAATAAAAACAAGCAACATTTATGAATAATATTATATATATATATATATGAGGATAAGGAGAATTTCACGATCTGATAAATGATATATATTGAGCTTACCTTTACTTGCGTGAAAAATTAATACCACAGAAAAATGTTTGCTCGGAATATTATTCGAGGCATCGGGAAACAACAAAATGAATAAGGGATAATAATAAAGCCTGTGATGATAACAAATTTTACCCGTTCTGACTATATATATATATATATATATATATATAAAGTACAATAATTATATTAAATAAATATTTTAAATAATGATTGGATTATGTGTTTTTCACCTGTCATTCAAGTTCTATTATGTAAGTGTCAATCGCGTCTTATGGGTTTTCGAAAAACCAAAAAAAAAAAATTGATCAATTTATGTAATGCTCTTCGAGAACATTGGTCGACCCAACATCCATGGCATTGGAAATGAAGTTTTGTTCCACTCTCCAAATCCATCAGATACGAAATTAATAGTGAAGCACAATCGCTATGTAAACTTAAAAAAAAATCTGCATCGTTACGATGACATGATAAAAGCTCGATTCCCCTTAAAAGAGTATAAAATAAAGATAAATCTTTTTTTCCACCCCCGACTGTTGAAACGCGAAAAAATTTAACTACACCATAACATTTAGATGGATCTATGAGGATCCAGAAAAATGCTAAGGAACTCAGAGCGTGATAAAAATGATAATAAATATTCATTAATTGTTGTATAAAAATTCATCCATAATTTTTTACTTCACTCGAGAGAAATCTTTCTGGGGGCGAGATCCTGAGTCAACGGTATATGTATACGGCCTATATAATTTTTTCCCGTTTCATCGTTGTTTCAACAAACGAAATTCACTATACTGGAGCCGCAAAATGGCGGTATATCGTCGTATATCCACCCCCTGAACACACAAACATTACATTAAATCCATCAAACTGTTACGCCGAGGTATCATCGGTATTGTGTAAAAGAAAATTTGGATTGCAGTAACTGCGGGAGATGCGATGGAAAGGAGTATCTCCCAATTGCAATAAAAATTACGAATTAATTTTTATAATAATTAATTGACATTTATCATCATTTTTATCATGCTATAAATTATTTCGTTTAAATATTTCGAGTGTTATAAATTCCATGAGATTTTGAAATTTTAGACAAAGTTGGTAACGTATAGTTGGCCTCACTTTCGTACATTATTATTGATTAAATGTATTATGTTATTTTTTATATTATGATTTTTTCATTCGAGGGTTTCAATGAAAAAAAAAAATGTATAGAATGAATAAACCATATTTTAGTCGAGGAATTGAGTCGGTATGAAACCATAAAAATTCAGGAAGAGACATGAAGAAAAATCCACAAAGATTGAATCGAGGAATATTGAATTGTTAAGCTTGTTGGCTCAGACATTATATTACTCACATGTACTCGGTTCTACTGTTAAGATAATCACCGTCCGGCCATAGCATATAACAAACGATTCGTGATTTTCCGTTCGAGTACCTGTTAAAATCACAAGAACATAAAATTACTTGATGAAATGATAATGTAATAATGATAATGATAATAATAATAATAATAATCCACTTCAAGTACGATATAATGAAAATTTGTCGATTCGCAAAGTGACCATAACAATGGATAGTGGTATCGAACAGCGAGTAACACAAATTAACCAAAATTTAGCAATATAAAAAAAAATCTATACATCTTTGTGTTAAAAAAAATTCATAGAAAAAAAAATGGTCTAAAATTTGTTCTCTGTCAATTATTACCCGATTTTTTTCCACATTTTCGAAGTTCCTGTTATTAGTTAATCAGATTAGTTTTACGTTTACAGTTAAAAATTGATGAAATTCTTTTGATCGACAATCCCGCTTTGCCATGTAGAATGACCAGAACGGTCAAAAGCTCGATATAATTTTTTTAAAATAGATGGACGTCAAAGTATTGACGTCAAAGAGAATTTTATGATTGAAAGGATTTACGGAACATCTTTTGCACCGTTGCGATAAATCTTTTTTAATACTCAGTTATATTTTATAAATTTTCTGTGTAATTCAAGAGAGCCAAGCTTTCGCAATTCAGCAGCTTTTAAAAATGGAAAAAAAAATATATATATATATATAGCCATATCGCATAGATTGGAGCACGCGAGTGATATTTTTTTGATACATAAATAATAGGGAGATAAATAATAGTTCTGAGTCGACGATATGGATTATAGTACAGGCATAAGTCATAATAAGTTCGTAGTATATAGGCGTAAGTAATAAGTCATAAGGCTATATAACGATTTTCGATTATTGGAACAACGATAAATCGCTATATGGTAATATAATGACTTATGCCCTATATCGCTTGTATACCCAAACTATACCGTTAATGCAGGATCCCTTCCCCGGAAATCGAAAAAAAGTATATTACCGTATCAATCAGACTTATTCTATTGACATACGATACACTCAGCCTTTGAGGCGACGAGCCTTTGAAGATATAATATATATGTAATATTATATCCGATGTATAATGCATCGTTAAAGTAAGATAATTTACTTTGGCTCAAAGATCTCGTATTTTGTCATTACGGAATTGAGTATGTTTTTTTTTACGTATATTTTACTTTTTGTTTCATAAAAAAATGAACCTTTGGGGTCTCCCCGAAATGAGTTAAAAAAAATTGCAATGAAATCGAAAGTAAAAAAAGGTAAAATACCGTTACTACCATAGCATTTGTGTTTCTGATTTCTTTCACGATATTTTTCGCACAGGAATGAGAACATGAAAAAAATACAATGTATACAGTATAAACAATAAAAAAAAGTAACAACTTTGTTAAATAATACCCCATAAAAAATTCGATGTTAAAGTAAATACTATTGAACGGTAATTGAATTAATTTTAACAAATAATATACATTGTAAATATAAATATAATATATAAGAATTTAACGGAATAGAAAACAATTCATTTATAAAAGACTTTACCTTCTGGTCATGGTCGTGGAATAAAGTAGACATGGCATCGCCAACAGCGCTGATGCCAACCATATTAAAATTAGGGCAACTATTGTTCTTTTGCGGGACATGTGATGCTTCAGAGGTCGCATTATTGCCATGTATCTGTAACAAAAATGTACGAAAATTTTTGTTTCATTACAATGTATTCCGAGATTGACTACAAAAAGCTATAGGGAAAAGTTTAATGTTGTAGTGTTGTAAAAAAAAAATGTAGAGTAAAAAATGTTTTAAAAAAATTGTACTGTTAGGAAACGAAGCAGGACCATGAAACCAAATTTAGTATCAGGAACGACCATTCATCTATATTTTTCGCGCTCACGTTCTTGGGCATGCATGATTACAGGCTGTCGCCGAGAATTATATAATCTATGATATTAGGCATTGGCAGGCAGGTTAGCTATGTCATTCTGTCCACGTGCCAGTGTCACGCTGAATAATTCAATTTTCGCTGATTAGAACGATACATAACCTGCGGATTAAAATTTCCACATTTGCTTCCTTGTAATTTTCGGGTATTTACAAACCTTCCATTATATTATAAGTTATTTATAGCCTCTCTCAATTTCGGCCTCCTCGTCCAGGAAGCTTTATTTTATGAGGAAAATTACATAAATTTTTTTCAAGAGCTGTTTGATTATTTTTTGCCGCAAACTTACAAAAATCAGAACATTTGTAATATTTTTCATAAGATCAATTTTCCTTGAATTTACTAACGATTCTATCGCTTTCAGCTTTATTTGCAATCAATAAGCAATACTTGATCATTAATTCGATGTAAAAAGGGTCATATTTTTTTGGAATAATTAAAACTTTCATAAAATCTGAAAATTTTGATCAATTATCTTCAAACGTGTTATCAAATATTGTTTAATAACAGTTCACTTTTGTTGAAAGTTTTAGCAAGATAGCGTGAAAATTGCTCCAGGTAGATTGCAAAAGGATATTTTTTGAAATTTTCAAATATTCGTGAAATTCTTATTTTCTATTAATATTTAAATTGAAAGATAACAGAGGAGAGTTAATACTCCATTCAATTATCTGAAATTAATTTCCTACTTTTTCTCGTGAACAATTTTTCTCGTACCATTTTTTTTTTCTTAATCGACGCGTTCCTTTATTAAAATGATTAATTTTGTTGTCATCGGTGCGCCTTTATTCGTTAGCATTATGAAAAATAATCCCATCAAGCTTTTTCTACTTTGAATCGTATGACGAGCTTTTGCTGTTCCGCGAAAAATCACAGAGTGATTTTTCTACTGGATGGAAAAAGCACATAAAGGGCGAATTTACTGTATTTTGCGCTCCAATGGTAATTCTAAACTTATTTTTTTATTTAGGAACAAAAAATTCAGCATTTTCAGACAGATCGAACCAAAAAGTATGAAACCTCGAACGATTTGTCTCAATCAATCGTATATCACGAAACAGGGAGTTGAGCAAAGCTGGGTATAAGTGGTGGGGTGAGGATCAAGGGTGTTAACTTTAAGAATAAATCAGCGATTTATATATTTTTTTCTGTCCACCTTAAAGATTTATACATACTCATATATATATATATATATATTATATATATATATATATATTATATATATATATATATATTATATATATATATATATATATTATATATGATGAAAACGTTCACTCCCTGATATTGAAATTGGTATCAACATGTCATGAGGAATTTTGAATATTTTTTTCCTATATTTTCTTTTCTACCTTCACGTCGATCCAACACGAGGAGTATAATTTTTTTCCCTCATTTTAATGGTTTTTATACGATACGTAGCAGATATGCAAACAAAAAAAAGAGCGAAGAAGAAAATGTGATTTATTAGATTTTTCGTATCTTTGGCTCGCTGAGATCTTCTCGAGAATATTATTCATCACTCATCTTTAGTAGCCAAGAGTATCATAATCATTGCAATTCCATTTAAAACGCTGGTTTTTCCACCATCATTATGTCGGAGAGGGGAGGGGGAAGGTTTGGACAGTGCATAAGGAACGATGAAGAGAACGAGCGTAGATTTGATATTGATTTATCTCTTTCTTTCAAAAGCAGCACGGACCACTTTGCACTTCTTTTCCTTCCTCCGACCATTCTTCAGATACACTATTTTATATCGCCAGTGCTCAAAACCGTCGACCTAGTTACTTCGATGTGCGATACTTTATCGATGGTCTCTCGGTCGTTTGTATTCTCGTGGTATATGAATTCTATCGAGGCGAAAAGTTTGCAGTGTTATACTTCCGATAAATATTTTAGTAAAAAATATGGGCATAGATTTGACAGTAGAAAATCTTGGGCTGTGGTTAAATTACGTGTATAAATATTATCGCAAATAAAATTATTTTAGTATTTTAAAAGGAATATTCGCAGACGTATTTTACAATTAGTAAAAAATAAATAAGCTCGTAAACAAAAATTTATTCAAATATTTTATCTCATTTACTCATTTTGAACTACATATTTATTTCTACCATGGAAACTGAGCCCTTTGTTCCCTTTGAAAATTTATCGCGCTCAGCAAAAAAAAAAAAATAATAATAATCGTCCATCAGATTACGTTGGCACGACACGTCTCAGTAGTTCTAAACTATAAAAATAATGTTCTGCTAATTTAATCGATTCGCCGCCGTTTCTCTCGTCTGTCGTCTGACTGAATGTGTGATGTACGTCAGAGCCAAATGTGCCCGTTTATTTTTATTTTTATGAATCGATATCGATTCTGATATTTAAAAAATCGAATATATGAAAATTGCTGAAAAGTCAAGAATTTATTAATACGGAGAGAGGCTCTGCGTAACCACTTGCGGAGTTTTAAGCTCATTCAATGCCCGATTTAATAAATAAACTCGTAAATAATCTTTAAAAAATCGCATGTTTGTTAAAATATTCAGCGTGTAATTTTTATAACAAGAAAAAATTATCTGCAAATTTGGAAATATCATTTTGTGTAATCCTTTACGATTATTTTTCCCATAATTATTGTTTGAAATTTATGCATGTAGTATTTTCAATATAATTTATAATTTTCACATTTTTACATTATTGCGATCTATTTAAATTTCCACTGAATATAACTTTTGGTTGGGACTGTATCCGAAAAAAATCCCGCGGGATGAATATAGTGTCCCTCGATCCATTCTATTATTTTTTTTTAGCTCTTTCATGATCATTTCTTTCATGATTGAGTTTTCAAATGATTCCCAGCCATGAGCATAACACGGCAATGTCGTCGTTGAAGTTTCATTTTGGAATTGTGTATTCGGGAGCATGAATGGAATGAAAAAGATCTTTAGTCGTATGGAAATGCTGGATATTATTAGCATTATTTGCGATTCCGCCAGGCATTGTGGAGGTTGCTACCCCCTTGGATGTTATAAAAAGACATCTCGAGCGTGACTCAGCGTTTTCGATTCAGCAGACACCATAAAAAATAATAAAAACAAACCAACAAAAAGTAACTGGTCTCAGTTTTCTTCCAGAGGGGAAAAAAATGTTCACGATATATAAGGGTATATTGGCGAATGTATAAATGGAGCCAATTCACGGTCGTCTGGCAACTGTCTGGTGAAAAAAAAAACTTTTTTCATTACTGAAAGTTTGGCGAAAATTTGTAAAATCTGGCGAAGCACTTATTGTTACAGTGAGGGGAAAAATGAGGCGCAGAAGAGTCAGACCGAGAGAGAGAGAGATAAAGAGAATAAACGAGAAGGAGATGGAGAAATCAAAATCATAAAAAGTTTACTTATTGTTAGGTTTATGACTTTTTAAAAATCACGTATGATACGATAAAGTTCTGCTTTCTCTCACACGTGCTCTATTGTAAATCGGAGCTTTGTTTGTACATACATTATGCTATATGCAGTATGGATATCATGTGCAAAAAATCTCTGACTTTAGCAAAATGTTCCATCGTCTATAGAGGGTCTAATATATAATAATTCATGGAGAGTTCGAATACCAGAGAATATGGGACTGTTTACTTTTTAACGAATTGACGTATCGGCACTCTTTTTTTTTTAACGTTCTTTACACAATTTCAATAGGAGGGGAAAATATAAAATTAAGTGAGTCTCGAACAGTTTCAGCCTGATCCATTGTAAGTGTCAACGCACTAAAGATTTTTTTTCAATTTATATAATTTGTATGTAAATATATCTCGAAAAATACTGAGTGGATAGCTTAATTTTATACTCAATTGAACTAAAAATATACTGAAATGTTTGTGCAATTTTATCTGCTGGTCCAGAATGTTTCATTGAATGTATTCGCAGAGTTATTGTTATTGTTGGTAGCCTGACCATTTTTAAATGCTAAATTCCCGCAAGGGCAAATATAGGCACGTGTGCATATTCCACTGCGATAAGCTCATTGGTCCAATTTTTAATGTCCTCAATTTTTTTCGAAAATGACGTAAAATTAATCAACAGAATTTGGTACACCAGTTCTAAATTTCGCTGTCACGTTTTGAGACTAGAAATTCGAGAAAACCCATAAATAATGTGCCATAACTTTATTCTATAAATCATATATATGAGAAATGTACAATTTATTTAATCATCCTGGAACGGAATGATTGTTATTCTATCAAAGCAGTAATTGCCCCCCCCCCCCCCCCCGCCTGCCCCTGAAATGATACATTTCTCCTACAGAATTGTGTTTCATTTTTCAATTTTACTGGTAATCCGAAAATAATAATTACGGATCATTGTCCGACGAAAATCGTTCGTTAATTGCTCTTTGGAGGCTCCTCAAGCAAATTTTGAAAAAAAGTTACAGCCGTTGAACAAAAAGTATCTCAACTATTCAGAGCTAAATTAATATCGTTTTGAATACCATTTTGATATTCTTCCAAAGAAGCAGAAAAAAAAAATTATTTCTTGGCCAAAACGTCGAGTACACTTGGCCACTGGCAATAGGAGAGATCTCTCATCAATGGCCGCTGGACACCGGAAATCGAGGATCTATAAACGCACCATTTACCGTAGAGTTTCGCGAGAGTTTTTGTGTTTCTGATTGGCCAGCTGGCACGCCTGCAGGCGGATCTCCGAGGGTTCTTTCAGCAGAAATGGCATGAAACTTTTTCGTAGTAAGTTTCTAAAAACTTTGAGGCTTGTATTCTTTTTTTATTCACGAAAAATGAAATAAAAATGTAAATGTAATGTGACATTCGTAGCAAAAAAACCGATTTTTTTTTCCATCTTTGACTTTTGGATCTCTGTCGGAGGCAAATTTAATCATGTCTGTATTTTGAACCACGTGGTGTGCCTGTGTGTGACTCGAATTTGACGAGGCAGCCGAGCTGAATTTAAATTTATATCGATCGCGGTCAGTGCTGGGACGGATACGAGATATTTCGCACCTTCGTCAACAATTTTCAATTTTTTAAAAATATCTCAGTGCATTGTACAATTTTTTACACCCAATTTATTGAGACATTTAATTTCCCCACTAGACAGTTTTTAAAAATTTGGCATGTGGTCAAAATTTTGTTCAATAATTTTTTTTTAATCCCACAATCTATCATCGATGGGAAAAAATTAAAATCTTTTTTTTAGAGGATTAAGTTAAGTTAATATTAATATTTTTTTGGGGGCAAACATTGTTTAGAGTGCTTTTTTATCGAAATAAAATATAAAAATAGTCGAATGAATGTGGTTTGAAAAATTCGAAAAAACTATATTCTTTGAATTTTTATTTTTCATTTTAATGAGAATGAACTTTGAATAATATTTATTGCATCCTTTTTTATCGTCATATATATATCTACATGACAGTATTCGTTTAAATCTGCTGGAGCCTTCGCAGAGTGATCTTTAGAGTAAACATGACTCTCAAGAGGCAAGTATACGCCGTGAGAATAAATATCCATCTTACGCTATGGGCTCTTGAGTCCAATTCGCCCGTAACCTCAATCCCATTTTAATACCCCACAAAGCATATACCGTTGTATATATAGAGATGATGACCTCTTTTTGCTTTGGAATCGGTACACGTTGTTTATTTTTCATAAAAGTTAATTGATATTAATCGTTTTCACTAAACTTTTTGTAACTAAATTAAAGATCGGAATATCTAACGACCCTTAATTAAGACTAACATAAAATAAAAAAACGTATTTTCCGACGAGCATTCCGGAAAAAAAGGGCAAGGTGGAAAGTAAATTTCTCATCATAGCAAAATTTTATGAAATGCAAAATAGATCGATGACATTTTTTTATTTTTTATCGATTGAAACGGTTCCTGCCATCCACAGGTTCTTCACATCCCGTTAATGTTCGATATCGCACACATCATTTGGCCTTCCAATATGGAATTTTTTGCAAGGGAAATAAGATTCGAAAAAAAAAAAAAAAAAAATACAAATAAAAATAAATAAATCATCGAGTCAGGAACAGATGCGTGGATTCGAGGGATGTCATGCGATAGCACATAAAGTCGATATCATTTATATTATGGCTCACGAGATACTCGAGGCACGTGTAAGATGTGTAGAGAGAGAATGGTAGATTTTTCCATCAATATTTAAATCTTTTGGATTTTCCACGTTCACGTTCCACTGTATTTGACGTTTGAGACATAAAAATATCATTGAAACGGGATAATGTTCCCTGCAACGAGCACAAATAAAGAACAAAAGGATTAAAAGAAAAACAATGACATTTCACGATTTATAGTCCGTATAAAAATGGGATGTATCGGATTTTGGGTTTTATATTATATACAGTGAGGGTCCAATTGAAGTGGGACAAAGTGTTGTTTGGCGATTTCAGCAAAACTTGAACCGGTTCAAATCGGTTCAAGTTTCGCTGAAATCGCCAAAAAACCCTTTGACCCACTTCAATTGGACCCTCACTGTATATGGATATGATGTTTCCCTTGAGAGAGAATTTTGCAACAATTCAATTTTATTGATTGACTAATTTCATTGATATGTTGACTATTTTTATTAACGTGCTTCGTTGTGATAATTTATGTTTTTCGCCACTTGGTTGAAAAAAAAATATGAAAATTGTTAAAAATTATTTGAGACCGAAGAATTTTACTCTGGCATAAATTTTTTAGGAACATTTCCCATGTCCATGCTTAAAAAAATCAAAGTATTCGTATGGTTATGTATGTAGAAAAAAGCTCCGTCTAAATTCTGAAATTATTTATTATTCAAGTAAATCAAAGTCGCGATACGTCTATTCATCCGGACATTTTTTTTAAACAAACTTTGTTTAACTATTTGAAACATTTGGAACTCTAAAGAATCACGTTCACGGTCTCAATTCTTTTTTTTTTTTCTTATCAAACAATTAATTACTTGTAGGAGTTTTTGTTGCGTTTGGTTCTGCAAAGTATTAAAAGTAAAAAAAAAAAAAAAACTTTTTCAACCCTTTAAATTTGGTCGTTCCACGTACATTTTTGCATAAGTAGATAAAAAAATTATTATAAATCCATGATGGTCCGTGCATAATAAAAAATAAAAAAATACACAACTCCGACATTTTTTCGTTTAAACGTTCAGGACAGCTAGAAAAAGTTCTACTTGGCTTCTTACGTATGTTATATACGTATTATATAAATAATGTAGTTCGGATACACGTTATTCATTACACACATTCCCCTCTGCATAACTCAAGAGCGAAGTTTTATGAGAATGTCATGGGAATTTTGATCCTCCGGGGTTAAAAAAGTTTTTTCAACTTAGAAGCGTGAATGTGTGACACCCTCGACGATCAGGCTTGCCTCAACTTTCCTTCCGCGGTTCAGCATTCTATTCGTTATCCGTGCAAATCACGAAGGTATGAAAGCACGTGTTCCGAGAGGAAAGCCGATATTCCAAGGCGTGTCTCTTCCGCCACCCTCCTATGCCTTCGGCTATATCTTCGGATGGTAGAATTGCTCCAAGCACGAGAGTTAGTTGTAAGTTTCCCGAGGTAAAGACCCACAACTTGACCCACAAATGTTACGCGAGTGCGCACGCAGCGCATACTTCCGTGTTCTTCAATCTGCGAAGGGAAAGTTTAACTTCCGTGCGATTTCCGCATACAAAAAAGCATCGATTATCCGAAACAGATGGAACCCGAGACACCCCCTTGTAATAATTGAAAACCACGAATAAACGGATTCTGTATAATATAATTTAATTAGCCACGAAACAAAATTATCAATTTATCGCTAGTTTCCTTTTTTATGCTAAATTTTTTGGTTTTCGTTCAAAGCAGATTCAATTTTGTATCTGGCGAAATATATTTTTTTCATTATACATTTATTATATATATTTTGAAGTATTCCCGATTGACAACGTGTCAAGCACCATAAGATCGCGGCGAATAAAACTGTAAAAGTTTTACACAAAAATTTTAATGGTAAAGTTACGATCAAAGAGACTGCAGATCGATGAAAAAATAAACCGAAATATATTTATAATATAAATTACCACAATTTAAAACTCAGTAGAGCTGCTTTCTCGTCTCATGACACACTCGATAATTTTTTTTGTTTTTTTTTTTGCATATACCGATATTATCAAAGTGTCAAAGCTCACACTCTGTGGGGGGAAAACTCGATATTTGATATCGTTAAATTTCATATATAACTGAACTGTTTCAAAATACTGACGATTGAGGCAGGTCTGTTAATATCGTCAAAGCATTCCAGTCGCAGCAGTACTCGAATGGACAGTGTTAATTTTCCGAAATATCGAATAGATTCCTCTATAAATACACTATTTGATCACCCTTCGTGGTATTTGTTTGGCGATACAGTACGGTAATTTTATCTACTTTGTCACGTAACCATCTGTCGAGGTAATTTAATTATAATCAATGGTGTTGTCCATCGTTTGGACCATTAACTGATTGCGAGACGTCAATCACTCATTTCCAACCAGTGGTGAAAATTCGCTTCACACGTGCATTCAAGTCTCGTTCTTTTCTGAGTGTGTAAATAAATAAATAAATAAATAAATAAATGAATAAAAAATAAATAAAAGTAAACGTATACATAAATAAACAAACAAATAAGTAAATCAAAATCACAATCGGTTTACATGCCCTGTCAAAACAATATTTCAATTATTTTGACATACATGTTTCAAAATTTTTTTTCATAACGGTTTATAGAATTTTTTAATATACAATTTTCTGAATATAAATTGGTCTCTTTTAAGATGCACGGAATATTTACAAGAAATCACACAGGAGAGAGTGGGCTCAGAAGTTAAATTTTTTACAAAAAGTTAAATACTTTGCCACGTAAATATAAAAACTCATTACTGATTGGGTACATTATGAAAGATTATTTCATTTCTGTGAAGCAAATAATTAAATGTGAGAAATATTTTTTTTGTTTAACTTTTTTTTTTTTTGAGCAAGACCGATCGTCTCATTTCACCCCGATTTGGGGGAAAAAGGTTATAGACCCTGGGGCAAGTTGTTAAGTACTTTTCAAACGAAGAATCGATATTGACGCTACGTAGGAGAAATAATGGCTCCTTTCAGACGCTTTGGTTTCCGATGATCAACGAGACGACGATAAGACGAAAGAGTCGAAGAGGAAGAGACTCGCTCTCTCTCCGAGGAAAAGTCTCACTATACTGCGAGCTTGAGGCCGAAGCCAACTTTTGTGCAATGATGATTGTGACTATCGAGGCACTTTTCGTCTCGTCTTCTCTCATATTCAAGTGCACGTTAAAAAAAAAAAATAAAAAAAAAATAGTCCTTGAAATTGAAAATATAGCCCTATGGAATCGCTCGAAGGGACTCTCGAGAAATATTAGATAAAATGTTAAGGTATTCATAAAAATTATTTGTGAATCGAAGGTGAATAATAGATATAAAGCTTCGATATAATATAAAATAAAGCCCAGATTTTCTCGGTTTAAATCCCTTGGAATAATTCCCTGTTGCTGGGTCTGAGTGCGTAGTCCCATTGATGGCTCATGGGCCTTATAGATGGCTCGCAAGGATCTATTTGTATTTTACTGTAAAAAAAACTCCGATCGGTTGACGTCAACTACAAGTTGGTTGTTGTTATAAATTAATTAATGTTATACCAGGTTAATTTAAATATCGAAAGTTGATGTGTAACTAAAGTTGCTAATTAGTCGCGATCAGCAACGACACGTGGGTGCCCTAATTAAATGGCGTCCATGGTCCATGTCAACAGAATATTTCGAGGTAATGATAATTAATATTTTACAACAAATTGATTTTCTTCTTTTGACGTCTCGTGATATGAATGTGCGGTCGTTTATTAGTGCGCTAAGGAAATGGACAGTGGAGAAATATCATCGTTGCATGAAACGTGGCAAAATAAATGCCAAAATTTATTCGTCCTTGTGGGGCGATTCAAACTTTTAGCTATAAATATTTTGAGAAAAAATACATTCACGACTCGATGTAATGAATATTTATTTACAACGAGAGAGCCTGAGAAAAATAATGTATCACAAGAAAATGTGTACCAGCTGATGCATATCATAGAGATTTAAGGGTTGATTTATTGGGGGGTGGTGGCAACAAAGAGCGAAGAATTTCATACTTTACAAACTTTTGGAAATTTTTCAATGCTGATGATAATGTATTTTGTAGGCAATTTTGTAAACCGAAGATAGCATCATCCCCTGAAATCCTCCATTGTATAATATAAAGACTTGAGTGTTTATACGCATATACCTAGTTTAGTTATACACAAAAATATTTTTGTATTGCAACGAATTTGGGTGCACCACTGGTAGACCATTGCCCATATATGACGTTTCCTCCATGCTTGGGTCACAACGATAAATTAAATTTGCTGCATACATTTTACAAGACGCAGATACCAAACATTTGAAAATCCATAGGTAAGGCGATAAATGTGAAAAGAATTCATGCGATCATTTGAGAAATTAGCTTTTCGAGCCTTGAGTGTAAAAGACAATAAAATACAAGAATGGGCACGAAGGTACAAAATGATGGACGACCTTTATACTGATTAAAAAAGCAAACCCCTCAGAATGATGCTGTGTTTATCGCATACAGACAAAGTCCAGGATAGATGGAATACTTTTTTCGATCAGCTGTAAATTCCCAAAATTTGTACGTCAATTTGTTGAAAAGTTTCGCAAGTGTCTCATCTATGCTGGTATTCTATTTATCCTGGAATTATCCTATATAATACGAGGTTAGAAGTCACGGGTGGACTCGGGCGATTAAGAAAACATTAACCTGTGTGAACCTCATCAAATGTCAAGGGGAAATTGTTCGTTTGATCGCAAACACTCGATGAAGATGAAGGTGGAAGATCACGCGACGTCCTTTGCGTCTGGAGAGATGATGTCTGTCAGTTAATCACGAAATTAGGGTTCAAGCTAAATCGATCGAACGCGCGTAATGGAATTGATGTGAATAATTTACCCCCTTGCATCAGGACCTAAGGGCGAATTGCGCCGAGATCCCGGTAAGCAGAGATGGTTACGCTGTGTTCCATCTAAAGTGGTCAGTGTGTAACGAAGCATAAACAAGATAAACTTTTCCACTCGGGTATGCCAAAGCGATTAAGGACTTTCACACTTTTCAGCACTTTTTTAGTTCACAAAAAGTACAATGCGAAGATTCTGGACCTCAAAAACCATCTAATGGACATGGACGATGGAATGGTGCGGTAAGACTCAGAGACAAGAAAATACTCTGACTTAATGTTAAAAATTTATTTGACTCGATTTTTTCTCGTTAAAAAACCATTTTTGTATAAAATATTGCTGACTCATTTCAACTTTACGCTACAAAAATTGGGATTAGCGTCGATTTTTATTCCGTCCAGTGAACATTTTCATCACTCAATTCGTTACTCTGCCCCACTCACTATCTGACTTTGGGATTCGCATTTACGGCAAATTTTCCTACTTTCATCCTCGCGAAGTTAATACATTACTTTTTTTTCCCACCAGCCATGGGGCTGGTGTGAGGAAAAAGAAAGTTTGGCGCTGGTACATCGTACTTTTTAAAACCATGATGCAACTACAGTTTATAGGCGCTACGCTCTGTTATATTTCAGTAAAAAAAAATCGTTTCTTCCAATTACCCAGGGTGTTCATTATTAACTAAATAATTGTTAAAACTTTTCTTTGCGAGTTTTGGCGTGAATAATACAGAATATTACATTTATCGTTTCCGAAAGCGTTGGATGAGAAAAACTTCTCGGAAGCCAGAATAATAATTAGCCCTAGTCTAGAATGTATCATGCGTCACACTTTTCTTGTTTAACATCGAGTCTATAGAACGTTTGTTCCTGTTTTTTTGATTGAGGTAAGGGTCAGAGACAAGAAAATATTCTGCCTTAATATTAAAAATTTATTTGACTCGATTTTTTCTCGTTAAAAAACCATTTTTGTATAAAATATTGCTGACTCATTTCAACTTTACGCTACAAAAATTGGGATTAGCGTCGATTTTTATTCCGTCCAGTGAACATTTTCATCACTCAATTCGTTACTCTGCCCCACTCACTATCTGACTTTGGGATTCGCATTTACGGCAAATTTTCCTACTTTCATCCTCGCGAAGTTAATACATTACTTTTTTTTCCCACCAGCCATGAGGCTGGTGTGAGGAAAAAGAAAGTTTGGCGCTGGTACATCGTACTTTTTAAAACCATGATGCAACTACAGTTTATAGGCGCTACGCTCTGTTATATTTCAGTAAAAAAAAATCGTTTCTTCCAATTACCCAGGGTGTTCATTATTAACTAAATAATTGTTAAAACTTTTCTTTGCGAGTTTTGGCGTGAATAATACGGAATATTACATTTATCGTTTCCGAAAGCGTTGGATGAGGAAAACTGCAGCTTCTCGGAAGCCAGAATAATAATTAGCCCTAGTCTAGAATTTCTCATGTGTCTGCGTGTCGTCATACTTTTCTCGTTTAACGTCGAATCTATATAACGTTTGTTCCTGTTTTTTTGCAGTTAACGTTGCGAGAATAGAATATCCCTCGTGACAAGATGAAAACTTTCTTACAACTTTTAATTAAGTGACGTTGAGGCCGTTACATGCATGAGAAAAATGATGGGACTATGATGAAAGAATCTTCCTCGATATTATTTCGAATAAAAAGTAGAAGGACGATATTTCCTCCTCAACGCGAGATGAAACTCCTCATCTTTCTGGATGTACTAAGTTGCAAAGGGATGAATATATTGGGATTCTGTGCCTGTAATTTCAGCATGGAGGAGCCCTTTGATGGGGATGACACGTGAGGGATGAATATACTGCGATTTTGCGTCTATAATTTCAACATGGAGAAGCGATTGCCTTTCATGGAGATCACAGGTGAACTAGCATGGATCGCTTCGCCCCCTCTTGAGGGCTTACGCAGATATGTACAAACTGAAATTTCTTTATGTATCGCACAATAGTCGACACATTTTGTCCGTTATATGGATGATTGAATGGTATATTTTGGACATCGGGCCAACCAGGGGGGATCAGCGATCATTGGAATAATCCGATATGAAAAGGTGTTTGTGGGATTGAACGGCCATTGCGAATGAGTATTTTGATCGATAATCATGCCAATTGTGGAGTCTCTCGCCCTGTGAACCTTCCAAACTTCGTCGAGTGTCGACGAGCTTAAATTTTCCACATCACGAATATTCTTCGGCTGTAAAAATATATTTTACTGTCCGCTAAATATTTCATTGCCGGCGAAAAAATTCGGGAAATTCTACGTTATTTGATCGCCTTTTTTTTGTGTCAAATAACGTAGAATTTCCCGAATTTTAAAACAGTCATAAGTTCGATCGTAAGTTCAATCTCGAATTCATATTTGAAGACTATTGAACTACTGTGGATCATTGAACTTACGTTTTAAAATTTGGGACTTGGACACGATTTTTTTTGTGTCAAATAACGTAGAATTTCCCAAATTTTAAAACAGTCATAAGTTCGATCGTAAGTTCAATCTCGAATTCATATTTGAAGACTATTGAACTACTGTGGATCATTGAACTTACGTTTTAAAATTTGGGACTCGGACACGAATTTTAAAAATTAAGTTCGATCTGAAGCTGGTTCAATCTTACGGTCGTTTTATCGTCAAGTTCGAACTAACGTTCCAGCGCACTTTCTGAAAGTTCGGCACTCGGGATCTAATTTAAAAACGCGAGTTCGATTTAAACGGCTTAAGTTTCGACATTCGGGGCTTGAGTTCGAATTTTAAAACGCGAGTTCGATCAAATCGAAATCATCCCTGATAAATTTTTGACAGCTCGCAAAAAGTGCGGCTATAGCAATGATCTCGATGAAACGCAGGTGTTACCATCCGTTCCATCTAATTGATAAAAAGTATTTCACATTTCCAATTTGCTATATTTTGCAACAATGTTATTGGGGATGGTCAGGGAGTTTTGTCCAAGCTGTCAGGAGCTGTCGAGACAGTTCGTTGAAGACTTTCAGGTCGTGATGTATATATAATTGCTGTTGACAGCCGGGTTACTTCCAAGCCGAGGAACACGAGACTAAATGTTTCATGCGTCAAACAGGCTGTATCAAGGATTTCAAATTGTCCAAAGGACAATACACGTTGTGTCCATGTTTTCATCCAGTAGATAGATGCATATTAGTCAGCATATATATATATATATTTGTCTACATCGCTTCTATATACACACACACATATATTTATATATATATATATATATATAAAAGCGATGTAGACAAATGTTATCTATATATAATATTTATCTCCATCGCACGGTGTTAATGCCCCATGTGATGTATTCATGGGCAACATTGTTGGTGGTAACAAACCTCGTTAGCAAACTTTCTGATTAATCACATGGTTTCACACTGGCTTAGACCAGTGACTGGATGCTCAATACTCTATGGTAAATGTAACAATGGCTACGATCTGCATGCACAAATTCCACCAGGACCTGCGTATTTGCACACGACAGACACTGTTTGAATGATTATGAGATTATAAAGGGATAATATAAATTTGGAAATGGTAAGAAGATAAGAGCTGTGTCACATTTACCTAACGTACACTGAGAGAAATGATTTGTCAGTTCAAAGACATAAATTTAGTTGCCTTGTAATTGATTGACTGAACAATCGCATAGCCTGCGACTAACGAAATATTTATTATACTAGACAAAATAAATGATTCGCCATAATGGTTCACGACACGTAAATAGTTCGTCAGATATCGTTTGGTGAACACATTGATGCGTTGCCAGAACTATATAGATGACATTGGTGAGCCAACTCAAATGAGGTTGAAGCAACACAATGTAATTTAAGTTAACTACAGTTGAGAAAGACAGATGTATGCTGTGTTGAACAATTCATTTGCTTTAACCCTACTTAAACATTTTAGATAAATAAATTATCGATTTGATAATTAATACACTTAGTCTGTAATTGTTTGAACTGAACGATTATTTCGGAAATGATAAATAATGCTTCAATCCAAATGTTATATTTAATCCAACTAATCATTAATTATGCTGGAGCTTTTCAATAATCGCAATCAGTTGAACAATTGAATTAGTTTTATTAAATACATAGTGGCTTAAACTGACTATGTATGGCAAAATAATTCATGCTGTTACTAATATTGTACGGGTTCAACGGTCGCGTCTTGTTAAACGCGAAAAGAGGAAAATTCCAATTATTGGTATACCACATTACCGAACAAAACAATTGGTACAATTTTTTTTTAAATAAAATAATGTGTTTGATTATTGTTTTACAAATCATTTTCTGGAATTAGGGGCACCGGAAAATTTAATATTGATTGATGATTCATATTTCATTATCGATAGATCATTATGAAATAAAAATATGCCCAATGATACATTTTTTCATTTAATTAAATATGTAGTTGAATCGAATTAATAGTGATTAAAAAATCGAGTGAGTGAATATTTATTGATGAATAGGTGATATGAAATGAACAGGGGATAGTCCTTTTTATCAACATGCATACATCAAACTTTTTTTTTCGTATCAGGCACTTTCACATTTATGTCATTCAAAATTTCGTATATTATATACTGTGGGATTAACTCAATATTTTGTTGATTGAAATACATCTTTGTTTATTTCAATTGAATGACGTATTCCCGGCAGCTATGTCTCATTTGGTTAAGCAAAGAATTTTAGTGAATGAAATATTTTATAATTTATTGAAGAATTTTTTTTTTTCAGTGTAAAATGGAAGTGTCGCATATTTCCATAAGTCCAATCCAGATGATGGAATAATCGCTTTATGAGTTAATCGTTGTTTGCCCACAATGAGGTTTAATGAGAGATTACCATATAAATTATATTTACTTGGTTGGCTTTGTTATGACTTGAAATATAGATCAATAACATTCTGCGTGGTTCCATGGATGAAGATAAAGACTCATGGAGCTACAGTTTGTAGCTGTGAAAGTTAATGTGACATTAGATCAATGGATGTTTGTATAAATCTAAAAATTTCCTTCTTGAGTACGTACTGTGGCAAAATCAATGTTACCATTTGATTATAGCCAACTGACCATCGGAAAAATGGGTGGAGCTGTTTCCTTAAGTGGTTTTGAAATATTTTCTGAACTATGAAAATCTTTCGAGGTACCCGAGCACGACACAACAGAGGGTCAACTGTCCGACTATTATCTAATGTCAATGTGAAAAAAAAATGGCCGTCGAGCAACGCTTTTTCTTTGGTTTTTTTATGGACATTCCTGTACTGAAAATGGTCAACATGGCATCCAGTGAGTCCAGTGAAAGAATCATTATTGTTATCATCATTACAATCGAGCCCTTCAGAGCTCTCGCTAGTCGTTAAAGTTTCCCAGCTGGAAAAAAATGTGCATGAACGAAAATTACACGTGTGCACCATAGTCTTTTATTTATTTTTTATTTTCTTCTTCAGCTCTCACACCTGTACCAGCCCTTTTTGTGTCAACAATTGTTAAATCAATTAATTCGGTAACAATTTGTCAAGTTGAGGATCGCATGCGTAGGCATCGAGAATTGTGATGGAATATTATTCGTCAGTCACTTCAACGTGCAATGAGAGCATCGTCTGCTACACACTTTCCTCTTTTTTCGAGGACCAAACAATTTTTTCCATGGATGAGATAAAAAAAGAGATCAACCTGGTGGGAAATGTTTCAATTACGAGGTCTTGACTCATCCTCTTCCGTTATATCGATGGATATTTATATAAAAATGAAAATATTCATGGAGCTGCAGTTTTTGACTGTAAAGGCTGAAAACTAACGTGACATCTGGTGGCGTTTTCGTGTCAACAGTTATATCTATTCGGGAACAATTTGTCAAGATGACCATCACATCCGTTGACGTCGAGAATTGTCACGATGGAACGACATTTTTCAGTCAATCCAACGCGTAACGAGAGCATAGCCTGCGATGCTTTCCTCTCTTTTCGAGGACCAAACCATTCTTTGTATAGACGGGATAAAAAAAAAAGCTCAACTCATGGATGCTTCCGTGGTATGCAATGATAGCAATGGAGAATAACACTTCAAGAGCGGGCGAGTTCATGGTTTTTGTCCCTTCGGAATACATTCCACAAATGGCAAATAGTTTATAATATTAATTCTCACATAATCTTCTGCATTGAAAATTCCTCGAGTGAAATGAACAGTAATTGTTGGTATAATGGAATACTCGTGAAGTTGTAGTCCGTGATATTCGAGAAACTCAGTGGTATACTGTCGAGAAAAGGTGAGCGGAAAGCTTGAGCGTACAATAGAGAAACTTGGGATCCCATTGTTCTCCAATCTCTTCCTCGAGTCGAGAGGCGACTAATTGTTGAAGAAAGAAGACAAAAAGTTGTACTGCGCTTTGCAGAGATTGTATGCGTGAATTCTGCAGCAGTTAAGTAGCATGAGGACTTCAAAGAAATTCCTGTTAATGACATTGACAGGGGGCTAATTTGTGACGAAATTTTCGAATACCTTAGCGGGTTATATATATATATATATATATATATATATATATATATATATATATAAGTGTGTGTGTGTTTGTGCATTTAAATAATAATATAAGTGTAAGATTTAGCTAATAAAATTAGACTAAAAATCATTGAGTCAATTTATTTTTCATGCCAGTGACAGGATATGTAAAAGAAAGAAACTCACATCAGTGGTATATAGAAAAGGTGAGCTGAAAGCTTGCTGGGCGTACAATAGAGAAACTTGAGATCCCATTCTTCTCCAATCTCATCCTGGCGTCGAGAGGCGACTAATTGTTGAAGAAAGAAGACAAAAAGTTGTACCCTGCTTCGTAGAGATTGTATGCGTAAATTCTGGGGTAATTTCAGCAAGCAAGAAGCATGAGGACTTGAAAGAAATTCCTGTTGGCGACATTGACAGGGGGCTAATTTTTGACAATATTTTCGGTATATATATATATATATATATATGTGTGTGTCTGTGTGTGTGTGTGGGCATGCATGCATTTAAATAATAATATACTTGTAAGATTTAGATAATAAAATTAGACTCAAAATCATTGAGTTAATTTATTTTTCATGCCAGTGACAGGATATATAAAAAAAAGTAGATTCTTTTTCCGTAGCGCAGGGGCTTAAAGTATAATCAATGAATTTTATAATGTCTGACCCACCTGTCGAATGATATAACGACGAGTGTGAAGACGCTCGAGGCTACGGTGACATTAGCGACGAAATTATTGACGGTGCAATAAGTAACGCCAAAGGGCCAATTAGAGTCGAGCATAAAGATGAAATTGAAAATGCAGTTGAGCAGCGACATCATCAAATCCGCCACCGATAGATTCACCAACAGATAATTTGTTACTGTGCGCATCCTTCGGTGAGCTGAAAAAAAAATCACAGAAATACAAAAAAAATTAACTTTTGGTAACTCGAAGTTTATACAGAAAATCCGGGGGTGTATGAAAAGGACAACGCGAGGAGAAGACGGAGAAAAAAAAAAGAACAATGAAAAAAATTACGCAGGTTCACAGAGAGGTATGAATGTTAATGGGCACCGTGAAAAGTAAAACTGTGTGCGATCTGGTGGAAAATGTAATTAAAGTTTATCAACGCAAGATCGATAGATCGCTGGAATAGCACTATATGCCCACCGCTGTAGTAACAATTCATTATATGGTCGTCACCAAGCTTAATCCGGGACGGCGATTTTTTTCGAACACGGTCCCCTGGAGCGATTTTTTGTTGTCCTTATAGTGTTCGTATTGAATTATTGCACACACGGTGTGCAATCGGTCTCGAATGGGTTAATGATGAGTTGTTTTGTAGATTTTTTTTCCCAGTCCCAATTAGCTAATCTTTTTTTCGACAGTCGCGAACGCAAATTTATTCAATATAGCAATATTTATGAAGTGAAAAGTTTTTTACAGCCGGTAGGGTAAGTCGAGGCGATGACTCATCAGAGCGTAGCGAAAAGTGCAACGCTAAGGAGTGGGGCGCTCGATGGCTACAGTGGGACCACTCGACGTGGCAGCGTTGAGTGGCGGGGGGGAATATTGAGCGCCCCACTCCTCACTCTCGCGAAGCGTTAGTGAAGCGATTGGTGGAAGCGACGCTACAGTCTACACTGCTCAACTTTTCCTTACGCTGGAAACGACAAAGAGTTTTCTCTTTAAAAATTCATTTAAATTCAATTTGAATTGTGAAAATTTGTATAAACATTTCCAATAGTGTGAGTGTGTTTTTTAATATATTATTGTGTGCTTTATTGTACTTTTATTATACTTTATAGATGACAAATTGAAATTGAAAATAAATAATGATGGAACAATATCGACTACAAGATCCGGAAAAACTATTGGCGCAGTATTTTTTAAATATTTAGATAAACTCCAATCCCGAATTTGTGTATCATATTTTAGCCATCATAAAGCCATTATTTCATTCTTAGATTCCACTGAAGACATGGATACTAGTGAATAAAGATTTATTTTTATCGCGTAATTACATGTGTTTCCAATATTTATGTACCCTACAAATATTCTATCTCTCTCCATCCGTGACGTTTCACTGTTAACGCGAGTGGAGGCCATCACGCACTATTTTTTTTTGAAATATGTATCATAAAAAATTCTTTGTAATTTCTGCATAATTTAAATTTACGATACGTTTGTCCAATAATGTAATTTTCATTGAATCTTCGGTAATCAATTAATTAATTTTTTCATTGTCCGAATGATAAATATCACTCAATAAATATTCTTATGAACATGAGAAACCCTTTTACTGGGTTTAACAAATTTCTTCTTAAATAATATTTCATTTAATCTATGATACTTTTCTTCGTCAAATTGGCTCACGCGCTCTGTTTTATTTACGTTGAATAACACGCAACTCACAGCTTCAATATGATATTCAAAATGGATTTATAAGCGGTATAATTTTTTTCAGACGTTCCGGCGACCCATATCCTTAAAACCTTAAAAAAAAAAACACATTACACAGTATATCGCTGTTATGTATGTGAAGAGCTGATAAACTGCTGTATAGAAGATTTTATGGATCTCCCGGAAACTCCATTCTAACTCATGACCCCTTGAATTTTTTCAACAAGGTGGTGCCTTTCCCATTGAATTTCATCCAACCACGACGTTAATACATATACGGAGAAACATATATATATATATCTATATGTAATATCTACGACAATTTCGTCTCACCATTTCACTCCTCGATCGTTCCGATGACAAAGCATAAAGCAGTCACGCGAATTCTTCAATTGTGAGCTTTTCCTGATCTCATATGTCCCTGGATCGATCTCCAGGCTTAGTGGTACTTGCTTGCCCATATATCATATACCACATATTAAATATACATGTGACACACGTTTGCGAACACGCTTATATACGAGGGCCGTTTGTACGACAAAAGCTCGGGAGAAATAAAGCTATTGTCAATGGGTAATTGAACGTGAACGACGATAAACCGCTATCCCGTTTCATTGAACATCCATTGAATGTCCATCAAACATTACATTTACTTTCAATGGGAAAATTTGCTAGCGCTCGTTTTTTTTTTTTTTTTATACGGCAATCCGCAGCGAATGATGATATGGCATGATAAAAAAAAGACAAGGGAAAAAAAAATACGGAAATAGATAAAAAAAAAATACGGAAATGCGAGAGAAAACGGAAATGGAGGATGGGATGACAGATAACACCTCCCCTTGTGGATGGTTGTGCGACCATTAAGTAAAGCTTTTTGCTACTTTTCGTATGCGCTATCTGGCATCAGGTAATTGTTCCTGAGAGTTGGAACAACTGGCCCGTAAGCAATGAACAAAACTGTCGATCATATCGCGTAATGCTGCACCCAGCCCAACCTGTATCTAACGTTCCTCGTAATACATAAATAACGAACCAGAGCATTAATCCAATTATCGCAATGAATTCATTGAAAAGTACACGTGGAAATTTCCATTTTCAAAAAGGAAAAATTCACAAGATTAAATCGTGCATATTGTTAAATTATAATAATTTACATAATTTACTTTTAGCATTTAATAAGTGCACATCCATGTCCATGTACCTTTCGTAATGGAGGTAAAGTAATGATTTGTTTTCTTCGTTTCCGTTGCGTCCGATATACCATATGGTGAAACACATAATATATCATATCGGTGACTTGCTCAAGAAATAAAAATACTCCCTATCGAACGATTAATCTTATCCATTCACCATTGGGGAGTATGAAATCTTGGAGGGAACTTTTTTCTACCTCACCTTTTCGCTATGTAAGCTTGCATCCATCCAAATATGGTTTTGCTGTACGCAGATATCTAGGGTTTTGTGGGTTCAAAAGAGTGGCAGATTTCACGTTCTTGGCATCATCACTCTTATCTCTCCGGTTCAAAAATAAATAAAAACAAGATTCTTCCTCACGGGAGTATTCGTCCCGGTGAGTACGTGCGAGAGTTGGATTATCCAACGAGAGTCTCCATAGCTCCGTGACGGTGGAGCAAGCCAGAGACCGTCTGTACCGGCAAAGGTTCCCGCCGTTTCCCTATTCTCGTCGCGCATGCATGGTCAATGCGATAGAGAGGGGGAAGTTGGAGACGGTCCGGACTGACGGGGCTGGCTATGCGACTGATTCTATAACTGGCGAAATTATTGCAGATGGAGGGAAAAGCATGACAAAAAATCGTTTACAAATAAATCCTGATTATAACGAATGGATGCCAATGGGTTTCTGTTGCATGAGATTAGCCTTTTTGAGGCGCTGGTAGAAATTAAATGTTTTTCCTCATGGATTCGAGAATAATATCCTATCGGTTTGATCGAAGCAGGTGGTTTCCATGTCAAAGCCGAAATCGATGAATTCACGAGGATCACACGATAGAGATTTCATGGCAGATATTTAAAAGCTCTTCGATGGGTTCATCACAATTAATTTGCCACCACGCGTTCAGTTGTTGAAAGATTATACCACCTGAGAGGTATATTGTCGAATTGATACGATATTTTTGCAATCCTCTTTGCCGCAATCGCCCGAAATAGACATCCCAATTCCTGGACGCGGCAACCAGAAAAAAGATTTAGTTGAAGTTAACTAAATGGGTATATTCAAATTCTTTTAGTTGATTCCACATATTTTAAATCAATTGTTTGATTTAACTAAACGAACATATTCAATACGTCTCAATTACCTTGTCTGGCTACCCAACGCAATCAATAAAAAAAAAGATTCGGTTAAGTTAAAGAAATAATTTATTTGAAATCAATTAAAAGTTTAGTAGGCCAAGATTCAAATAAAATTTAATTGATCCAACTACGCTTTTTCTCCCGGTGTGATCCATATATCAGCAGGGCTTAGTGTTCAATGACGGGAAAGTTGGACGTTAATTCGTAAATTTTTACGTGAACCAGAACACTTTGAGTGAAGTTCTAATCGATCGAGAGGGTCGCGAGGGCTAGTGAGCCTAACTTATTCAGGTCAGTATTGTAGGTGTGGAGCGTGTTATTTACCAATTCCAATAGACGAGGGTCCATATTAAAGTCTACAACTGGGTATGGGATTTCCCATATAGATTCAAATGCCATTAGGATTAGTGCCATTGGGTTTCACGACATTCAATATCAGCAATTCTATGCACATAGAGTGCTCAATTCGACGACGACGTCGTCCTCGTCTAACTATCTATATTCACAACGTCAATGCCTATGTGCCCCAAATGCAGCCCTTTCACTCGTATTGGATGGACACTCGTTCATGGTTAGCCAAGTCAACAATTGGCTTCTAAACTCGTGTGTGCATTCCAGAATCTTCGCTATTCAGTTCTGTATAAAATCGGTGATATGGGTGATATAGTTATAATTATTATTATTATTTTTTTATGTTGATGCTCAAATTGTCCGATATGTGGAGCATCACCCACATATACAGAACTGAATAGGAAAGATTCGTTAATTCGGCTGGTCACTAAAACGCTTTATCATCTATTCCGGCTGAACTGGATTTTATTGAACGATTTATATTACGTTCTCTCGCAAGCAGCCGGAAAAATTTCATCAAAATTCTCGTATCGGTTAGTTCAAGCTGTCCGGTTGTAGGAAACATCTTGCACGATCTTGCCATCAAACTCAACGTTTGTTGGTTGAAACTAGGAGGGGCGAGGGGGGGGGGGGTGAGTGAGAGTGAGTGAGTGGCGGGTATAGGCAGAGCAGATGAGATCATGACTGATCCCATTTACCGAGGGTACTGCACGCTAATTTGAAGTGATACTTTCTACCACTCGCTCGTTTATATCAAAGGGGTAGTTTTAGACATCTTTCGACTGACGTATGGTCACGTAAATTGCAGAAAAGCTGGCAATGTAAAGCTTTTATATCATTCACTCGCGAGCAAAGTTCGACAAGGGATGAGATCCAAGTCTGGCATGAAATAAAATAGTAAAAATTTGTATTTTTTATATCGGCTCGTCTGGTGTAGATGCGTAACGAATACGAGCTGCATTTTTACTGACTTGATTCCCATTTTTGTTGCAAGCATTAATTTAGCTGGAAAAGACGTCTAAAACGCAGTCACTATAGGAATGCCAGATATGTGATATACACACGTACCAATCAAATCCATTCGTACAAATCCATACGTACAATTAAATAATTTGGCAATGTATGCAATTTGTCCATGGGAGAGATTGTTGGAGAGAGGATAATTCGAATAATAATTGAAGAATTCATGACTGCAAGGTTTCATACATAATCCATGAAAATAAACTTTCAATATTCACAAATTATTACGAAAATTTATTCTATCTTCATTCTTGCGAAGCCTTTGTCACAATTATATAAATATATAATATCTTTTTACAAGCTTGATGGGACTATTGAAAAATTTATGATCGATTTTACACTCTTCATGACAGAATGCAAAATATTCGATGTATTTATCGAGCACGGCAAGAAGGCGTGTTTTTCGTTAAATATGATCGATTCGGGTCAAATATGCTACGAGGGGCAATGATGACGTTATCGCATAAAACGCTTGGGGGCTGATTCTCTTCCAGTTGTTATTACAAGCGTTTATTTTATTACAAATGGTGAATTCTATGGTTATCAGTCAGTGATTTTCTGTAACAGTTGAATGGCTCGGAATAATAAAGTGATAATGAAATTCCTCGTGTTAACGTACGCACAACCCAAAGCCAGTTATTTATGCAAATGGATGCATCCTTTCGTGCTTGTATAGATGATTCCATCGTTGAGCACCGGGTGGGTCCTATGTAGGATGAGAACTATTGCGATCAGTTTCGGCTATTTATCTCTGCTGGTTTTTGAGAAGGAGAATATTTATTATTTACATTCATTGCAGGATTTACTTTGCTCCATTATTTTTTTTCGTTCTACCTGTAATTTATAAAATATCGATAAAATATGCCTTTATATAAAATATGCATTTATAATATGCATAATTCATAAAATATGCTTATCGACGTGAAAAAAATCAATTTGTCGAAAAAAAAAATAGTACTCCGTAGGAGTGGTTTTTACGACCATGATTCTTCGATAAAATTGCCTATATTTGAAGTTCCTGAAAATTCAAACTGATTATTATTTTTTTTTGGTTCAATTTCGTATTTTTTTAAAATATAAAAACTGAAATTTATAAAGTGGGATGGGCGGGGGTCGATGTTTAAATAGAAGCTTGAATTTTTGTTTCTTCGATTTAATTTTACTTTTTTTTATTTCAAATACTTCAGATAATTTTATCCGATAGATATTTTGCTATGGAAATGTATATGAGCTGCTATTTCTACTTGAAAGCAATTGAGAGATAAATAATATTTCATTTCCAGTGAAAGGAAGCGGAAAAGGCCATAAATTATTATTTGAGCTGTTGCTCTCGCACCACCTCAAACCCCATATCGTCGACTATATATCTTTGTATTTTTATCTCTGTATGTAGACGTAACGTCGGGATGCTTTTTGCGTCGATCGTTTCTCCGGCTCTTAAATTTCAAGCTGAAAAGGAATCCCCGGTGAATCTCGCGACCTTTCCGCATAGAAAGCATTTCAACCAATCTCTTATCGTTCTAGAGAGGCAAGAGAAAATATATTTATTGGATAAATCCGCGGAATGCAACCAAAAATTATTTGAATTTGCATGATGTTGCAGTCATTTCGGTTCACTCATTTTTTCTAACCTCAAGTTCACACGTAAAAAATATTAAAATATCTTATGAACGTCTGAATGATTTTTCAAAGATTTTTTTTTTGCTAGCGGTAAATGTTTTTTTACTGCAAAATATTTTTATATAAATTTAGGATCTGATTCAACAGTATTTTTTCTAGCTACGACCAACACAACACAACGATAACTGAAACAAACATACAAAACAGGATATATATACAGCGGATATATATTATAGTCTTTTGTGGTGTAGTCACGATATAGCAATGATATATATATATATATATATATATATATATATATATATATATATATATATATGCACATATTGCAATATAGAATTCCCTCTATAACGTCAATAAATTCGAGCATTAAAAATGCATTGACTAGCTGAAGTCGGCAAAATAAATATATGTTTTGGTACTTATTTTTTTTTACACTCTCGCCTGCAAAATGTCACAGAAAAAAATTGTATGTGGAAAATTAATTTAAAACGGATGAAATAAATCACAATACAATGATAATAATATGAATTTTTTCACCCTTTGCAAATTTATTTTTAAGATACAATTTATTTTTATCTTTGTGACATTTCGTAATGGAGAGTAAAAAAAATGAAATCCATTTCATTGCATACACTTGGCACGTCATCATGTCCGGTCTGTTCCTTTTCACTCCATTACACTGTGCATGTTTGTGTACAACAGTGTACGTATTTGCCTATCGATCTATCTATGTATACATGTACCATATGTTCCTATTATTCTAATCGATAATCAGGGAATATCAGCCCACTGGTCGCCATTGTGCTTTCCTTTGTACTGCATATTTAGTGCAATGAGAAATATAACTGATTTAATTATACACGTTTCTAAATTCAATGGCAACACAGCGATACAATAATAAATATTATCGTCGAGTAATAAAAATCAGAGATTTAATTTAATATTCGCTTGTTGGTGCAATAAAGCTAATCAAATTTAATTGCATCGAAGCAGAGTGTGCATAAAAAACGATATTTTTATATTATGATCATATTAATTTATATTACTAGGCTATAAAATACGCAATAATAATAATAAACTATAATATATACATATAAAAGAAAGGACTCAGCGAAGTTTGACTCGAAGAAATTTTTCCTTTTTCATTGAATTCTTTATCCTCAGAGCAGCCATAATCGCATAACAGGACATAACGGAAGAGACACAAGGGGCACGAGAGAATAAGAGGAAATAATTTTTTGCAAAAATTATTACAATTTCCATGTTACTATAATGAACCGTAAAATATATATTAGAAGAAATTCGGCCAAGTTTATTTTCAAGAAATTTCTGCTTTCTCATTTAATTTTTTATCCTCAGAATAATCACCATTCCACAAAAAGACATATATAAGGGATGAAATACAAGGGGGACATGAGAAGAAGAGGAAATAATTTTTTCCAACAATTATTACGACTTCTATGTTACTATATGACGAGGTACATGTTGAATGCGAGTGGCTCTCGACTCTCCCAAGCCACAAGAGTCGTATAAATCGTCGTATGTCACTTCATTGTAAAATTGAAATTGAAATTTAACCGCGACGATGTGAGAAGAATGTTTGTAACAGGCGCGAGTGACGAGCGAAAAAAAGGGGAAAAGAAAACGACTGCGGTTAAAAGTAGAAATTCTCATGATGTTTAAAGCTCGCTGAGGTAGAAACGAACAAAATGGTCAATTACGAAAACATGAACGTTCCCGAGAAACATCTCTTGAAAGTAATTCACGTATGTATACGTTTGTGTATTTGTATGGTACCACTGAATTTTTTATTACATGAGTTCAGAGAGAGAGAGAGAAAGAGAGAGAGAGAGAGAGAGAGAGAGAGAGAGAGAGGAGAATAAGGAGAAGAGAAGATGCCACCCTGGCCAAAATTCAGAAACGAGTATATTTATGTGGAAAATAAACTTTTCGGTTTCACTCGTACAAAACTTCCGAGGGTAACCTTGATCCTGTGCCATGGCGTGTAGACATCACGTTCGAAAGGTAGGGCACTCTTTGCTATCGCGCAAACCCATCATGGTTCGTCCTGGTCCATTTATCATATTTTGTCTCCATAAGAGCCCATGCACTCAAAATGATAAGACCGATTCCATTGAGCTCTTGGATTTTCTTCTCAGGTTTCCCAATACTCTATCTCTCTCAGCTCTCCCACTCTTGATATGGTCGTCAAAGGACATCGAATTTGGATGGACCCTTTTGTCGAATGGCAAAGTTACTGACATATACCCGGCGACGCGAAAACATCGTTCGCTTTTCGTCTCCTTCGAACCTGGAACTCACTCGCCCGTCGAAGTATTTCCGGGGATAAGGACAAATGCAATCAATTTCCGGGGATAAGGACAAATGCAATCAATAATTATTTTTATCAACATGGACAATGTAGTGGATCCGAACGAAAAAAAATTCCCTCCCTCAGCTCTTCTACTCTCCATGGTTTTCGAGAAATTATAAATTTGGATGGTCCCTTTTATCGAATGGCGAACTTACTGATGTACCCGACTGGCGAAAACATTATTTGCCTTTCGTCTCCTTCGGGAACGCACTCGCCCGTCGAAGTATTTCCGGGGGTAAGGACGAATGCTGTTATCAATATTAATTTTTAGCAACATGGACAATGTAGTGGATTCGAGCGAAAAAAAATCCCTCCCTCAGCTCTTCTACTCTCGATGGTCTTCGAGAAATTAGAAATTTGGATGGTCCCTTTTGTCGAATGGCGAACTTACTGATGTACCCGACTGGCCAAAACATTATTTGCCTTTCGTCTCCTTCGGGAACGGACTCGCCCGTCGAAGTATATCCGGGGGTAAGGACGAATACTGTTATCAATATTAATTTTTAGCAACGTGGACAATGTAGTGGATTCGAGCGAAAAAAAAATCCCTCCCTCAGCTCTTCTACTCTCGATGGTCTTCGAGAAATTATAAATTCGGATGGTCCCTTTTGTCGAATGGCGAACTTACTGATGTACCCGACTGGCCAAAACATTATTTGCCTTTCGTCTCCTTCGGGAACGGACTCGCCCGTCGAAGTATTTCCGGGGGTAAGGACGAATACTGTTATCAATATTAATTTTTAGCAACGTGGACAATGTAGTGGATTCGAGCGAAAAAAAATTCCCTCCCTCAGCTCTTCTACTCTCGATGGTCTTCGAGAAATTATAAATTCGGATGGTCCCTTTTGTCGAATGGCGAACTTACTGATGTACCCGACTGGCCAAAACATTATTTGCCTTTCGTCTCCTTCGGGAACGGACTCGCCCGTCGAAGTATATCCGGGGGTAAGGACGAATACTGTTATCAATATTAATTTTTAGCAACGTGGACAATGTAGTGGATTCGAGCGAAAAAAAAATCCCTCCCTCAGCTCTTCTACTCTCGATGGTCTTCGAGAAATTATAAATTCGGATGGTCCCTTTTGTCGAATGGCGAACTTACTGATGTACCCGACTGGCCAAAACATTATTTGCCTTTCGTCTCCTTCGGGAACGGACTCGCCCGTCGAAGTATTTCCGGGGGTAAGGACGAATACTGTTATCAATATTAATTTTTAGCAACGTGGACAATGTAGTGGATTCGAGCGAAAAAAAATTCCCTCCCTCAGCTCTTCTACTCTCGATGGTCTTCGAGAAATTATAAATTCGGATGGTCCCTTTTGTCGAATGGCGAACTTACTGATGTACCCGACTGGCGAAAACATTATTTGCCTTTCGTCTCCTTCGGGAACGGACTCGCCCGTCGAAGTATATGCGGGGGTAAGAACGAATACTGTTATCAATATTAATTTTTAGCAACGTGGACAATGTAGTGGATTCGAGCGAAAAAAAAATCCCTCCCTCAGCTCTTCTACTCTCGATGGTCTTCGAGAAATTATAAATTCGGATGGTCCCTTTTGTCGAATGGCGAACTTACTGATGTACCCGACTGGCGAAAACATTATTTGCCTTTCGTCTCCTTCGGGAACGGACTCGCCCGTCGAAGTATTTCCGGGGATAAGGACGAATACTGTTATCAATATTAATTTTTAGCAACGTGGACAATGTAGTCGATTCGAACGAAAAAAAAATCCCTCCCTCAGCTCTTCTACTCTCGATGGTCTTCGAGAAATTATAAATTCGGATGGTCCCTTTTGTCGAATGGCGAACTTACTGATGTACCCGACTGGCCAAAACATTATTTGCCTTTCGTCTCCTTCGGGAACGGACTCGCCCGTCGAAGTATTTCCGGGGGTAAGGACGAATACTGTTATCAATATTAATTTTTAGCAACGTGGACAATGTAGTGGATTCGAGCGAAAAAAAAATCCCTCCCTCAGCTCTTCTACTCTCGATGGTCTTCGAGAAATTATAAATTCGGATGGTCCCTTTTGTCGAATGGCGAACTTACTGATGTACCCGACTGGCCAAAACATTATTTGCCTTTCGTCTCCTTCGGGAACGGACTCGCCCGTCGAAGTATTTCCGGGGGTAAGGACGAATACTGTTATCAATATTAATTTTTAGCAACGTGGACAATGTAGTGGATTCGAGCGAAAAAAAATTCCCTCCCTCAGCTCTTCTACTCTCGATGGTCTTCGAGAAATTATAAATTCGGATGGTCCCTTTTGTCGAATGGCGAACTTACTGATGTACCCGACTGGCCAAAACATTATTTGCCTTTCGTCTCCTTCGGGAACGGACTCGCCCGTCGAAGTATTTCCGGGGGTAAGGACGAATGCTGTTATCAATATTAATTTTTAGCAACATGGACAATGTAGTGGATTCGAGCGAAAAAAAATTCCCTCCCTCAGCTCTTCTACTCTCGATGGTCTTCGAGAAATTATAAATTCGGATGGTCCCTTTTGTCGAATGGCGAACTTACTGATCTACCCGACTGGCGAAAACATTATTTGCCTTTCGTCTCCTTCGGGAACGGACTCGCCCGTCGAAGTATATCCGGGGGTAAAGACGAATGCTGTTATCAATAATTATTTTTAGCAACATGTACAATGTAGATTCACTCATCCATCGTTACCCGCGCCATGATCGTTTCCATATATTATTACGAATATCGGAAAATAAAATGTACATACGTGACATTCGATGTGACAAGTGATACAGCCCGAGTATGACAGTCGACCATTGAATTGACTTTCACGTTGACAACGGAAGTAACGGCTGACAGTGTGGACTGAGGTGTTAAACCGAACGGATGTATTGCGATGGAGAAGTAATAATTGTAATCTATATAAATATATTCGCCCCAATACAAAATACATTGCTATATCGTTCGGACTTTATACAAAATGACAGATATGAGATCCAATAGACGAGACAAACGAAATATTTTTATCAATTTCGCAAAAATACTCAACTTTTATACTTTTGCTTTTGTCGCTAAAATTATATAAGCATGGAAATAATTTATAGCGGCTGAAAGAAGAATACTTGAAATTGGTGTTAATAATTAGCCATTATTGTTTTGAACATTCATCTTCCAGAAATTTTGGTCCAAGACGTACTTGTTCTATAATACATTGCATAATTTCAGATATCCTTGTTCTATATACTTTCTTGTGTTCCAGGTACTTTTGTTCCAGATACTTTTGTTTTAGATTCTATTGTTCCAGATATTCATCATCCTGACACCCTTGTTTTAGGCATCCTTCTCGTAAACACGTTATTCACCCCAATACTCACCTTTCTCTCTCTCTCTCTTTCTCTCTTTTTCTCTTTCTCTCTTTCTCTCTTTCTCTCTTTCTCTCTTTCTCTCTTTCTCTCTTTCTCTCTTTCTCTCTTTCTCTCTTTCTCTCTTTCTCTCTTTCTCTCTTTCTCTCTTTCTCTCTTTCTCTCTTTCTCTCTTTCTCTCTTTCTCTCTTTCTCTCTTTCTCTCTTTCTCTCTTTCTCTCTTTCTCTCTTTCTCTCTTTCTCTCTTTCTCTCTTTCTCTCTTTCTCTCTTTCTCTCTTTCTCTCTTTCTCTCTTTCTCTCTCTCTCTCTCTCTCTGTTGTTTCACCACACCTAGCCATCGCTCTCGAGATCGTTTGTCACCTGTTTGTCGTGCTAGCGCGGGACTTGCTAAGGAGCAGGCTCAGGTCCACTAGACACATGCGTTTTTTTTAAACCAGCGGTGGCCGGAATTGTAACCTAAAATGATAGAAAACCGATTGAGCGCTGCAGCACGTTATTATCGTCTGTTTCTTATTATTTTGGATCGAAATTCCGGCCGCCGCATCTCAAACATGATGAATGTCAAAAAAGAGGCCCCGTGTATTTTCCAAAACTCTTTTTGTCCGGATCGCTCCAGGGACAGTCTTTATCCGTACATAGTACAAAAGGCACCTTTACCGATCTCGGTGATAAGAATCACAAAAGGACTTCGGCTATACATAATGCAAATATCATTTGGGTAAAACGTTCCTATCTTGGTGAGCAATAAAGCACTATTAAAGTGGTGTTTGCACTTTTGACTTGGCCCAGCTTAGCAAATATGAATTATGGCAATAATCAGACGTTTCGTATCTAATCTTAATCTGATGAGGCTTTTCCTTCAGACAGATGACAATCGTGTAAAAAATTGTCGACCAAAAATGGTGGCGATTGAGGTGACTGACCTGTCAATTTGGCATATGAAATTTCCCAATATCTGCATATATCTATAGATATATTATTGACACTTTTAGTCCCTCGAGAATTTTTTGTGTGTGCAAAACATTCTATAGACTGTCTTGCACATGCAAAGAATGCTCGAGGAATAAAAAGTTTAGTCATGAGATTTTGAAGAAACAAAATATACATATATATAGATATAGAAAAAAATGAGATTTGTCCTGCTAGTTTGCGAGGTTGAGAATAAAAATAATAATCGACGACGTAATCATGATGATCGAAATTGTATATATTTTTTTCCACGTCACCTTTTCTTGGCAAACTTTTATAGACAACATGGAGGCGATCCAGCTATCATAAAGCTGGATAAAGTTTTTATCCAATTGGATGGAGTTTTTCAAGTTTCGTTCTTCGATAATCACATTTTCATTTTTATTTATTTTCTTTCTGATTCACTTGCTCCGCAAAAAATAATATCAAGACCCAACAGACTCGCAGTTTCGCCGACACGAAATTTTCCATTTTTGCTTGCGAACAGTCACGAGGCTGCACATAGAAGTCTGCACATGCCAAAAGGGGAGAAGAGGAAGTTTACACGAAAAGTGAAAAGTGCGGTCGCGTCTGCCTCCGACTCAGCAAAAACTGTCAACCTTTTTATACCGACATGTATATATATATAGAGTGCAAGCTTTTGTTCCAGAAATAATATTACTCCAGGAAAATAAACAGCGGAATATTTTCGTGTAAAATGTCCACGAAAACCAGAATTTTTCGAGTATTCGTATATCGCAGCAGATTCTGTTTTCATTAATTTTTATTATTTTAATAGCGCGTGTAAAATACGTTACTAAAATGATAATAATTTTTATTCCCTCTGAAATGGTACAAATTAATTCATCGTATTAAAACATTACTTAATCCCCACATAACATCTCACGTGTGAGGCCCGATGTTTTTTTTTCCTTCTATATTTTGGTTTCTGGGAGGGTTGATACACGTACGCACAGACTCGACTACAATCGTAAGTTCATTAACTACTGTACTAGGGACTTCCTACTGTGTTACCCGATCGCACGTACGCTCGAGCCAGGTCACAGGAATGAGAAAAGGAAACGAGAATGAGGATGCCAGAAGAGTATATCGGAAAGTATCCGAACGCGACCCCTCAAACATTTGCGGTAAATACGGAACTATATATCCAACATATATACCTACTCAGGTGTACTGGACAAGTTCGGTTCCCTGGGGAGTCCTGTCAATGATTCCCTAAAGTTTTTTATCCTTCAGCTCATTATTACTCTGTATACAAAATAATCAGACGTGTCATACTTTCGTGCCAAATTCCAATGCTTCAAGGTTCCTGGTTGTAATTTAGTTGAAGATTTATGTTAATGAACATTTATGTTAATGAATATTTATGTTAATGAATATTTATGTCAATGAATATTTATGTCAATGAATATTTATGTCAATGAATATTTATGTCATTGAATATTTATGTTAATGAATATTTATGTTAATGAACATTTGCAGTAAAACATACGGATCTATATATCCAACATATATACCTACTCAGGTGTACTGGACAAGTTCGGTTCCCTGGGGACTCCTGTCAATGATTCCCTAAAGTTTTTTATCCTTCAGCTAATTATTACTCTGTATACAAAATAATCAGACGTGTCATATTTTCGTGCCAAATTCCAATGCTTCGAGGTTCCTGGTTGTAATTTAGTTGAACATTTATGTCAATGAATATTTATGTTAATGAATATTTATGTCAATGAATATTTATGTCAATGAATATTTATGTCAATGAATATTTATGTCATTGAATATTTATGTTAATGAATATTTATGTTAATGAACATTTATGTTAATGAATATTTATGTTAATGAACATTTATCTTAATGAATATTTATGTTAATGAACATTTATGTTAATGAATATTTATGTTAATGAACATTTATGTTAATGAATATTTATGTTAATGAACATTTGCAGTAAAACATACGGATCTATATGTCCAACATATATACCTGCTCAGGTGTACTGGACAAGTTCGGTTCCCTGGGGACTCCTGTCAATGATTCCCTAAAGTTTTTTATCCTTCAGCTCATTATTACTCTGTATACAAAATAATCAGACGTGTCATACTTTCGTGCCAAATTCCAATGCTTCAAGGTTCCTGGTTGTAATTTAGTTGAAGATTTATGTTAATGAACATTTATGTTAATGAATATTTATGTCAATGAATATTTATGTCAATGAATATTTATGTCAATGAATATTTATGTCATTGAATATTTATGTTAATGAACATTTATGTCAATGAATATTTATGTTAATGAACATTTATGTCAATGAATATTTATGTTAATGAACATTTATGTTAATGAACATTTACGTTAATGAACATTTATGTCAATGAATATTTATGTCAATGAATATTTATGTTAATGAACATTTATGTCAATGAATATTTATGTTAATGAACATTTATGTCAATGAATATTTATGTTAATGAACATTTATGTTAATGAACATTTACGTTAATGAACATTTATGTCAATGAATATTTATGTTAATGAACATTTATGTCAATGAATATTTATGTTAATGAACATTTATGTCAATGAGTATTTATGTTAATGAAAATTTATGTCAATGAACATTTATGTCAATGAATATTTATGTTAATGAACATTTATCAATGATTCCCTAAAGTTTCACATTCTTTCGCTTGTTATATTTATCGTATGTATATCTGTAGACGAGACTTGAAGGGCGTTTCGGTTAATCCACAAGATGAACGAAGTTACCCTAAATGTTGTTCCCCAGTACGCTAGTTACAGGCAATTCGCTTGGATCACTGTGCACTTTGCATACCGAAACTTTTGATCTAATATACCAGGATAGACTAAAGGTAATATCTTGGGAGAAATTTGGTCACGAACGGAGACTCCTCCCTTGGTGATAATCGAATCATCCTGACCGAATTTCCATTTTGACTCGGAATAACCGACGAACGATCACAATATTCTGTTCTATGGTCAACGAGGATCCATGATAACCAGAAATTTAATCAAATCTTAAATTTCCTATTGCAATTTTCTCATATTGCAATATAATATTTTATCCAATTATACTAGTTATTTCAAATCACAAAGTTGCGCAATGAAAATATTGTCTTTGTGCGATTGAACCATCGACCAATCTATGTCACAAAACTCGATCACTCCTCTAGGATGCTAAAAATTGAGACTTTTGGAATATCAGACGAAATAAAATTGGATTCCGCCAATTTACAATCACGAACATCTTCCCTACAATTTTTGTTTCCATGTAATCGAGGAAATGGAGAATTTGTACAGTCAGGCAAATGCAATTAAACGAAACATCGATAAAGATCTTTAGAGTGCTTTGTAATTTCCAACCAGATTGTGCTTCTTGATCTCTAATATATATAGTAAGTATAAAATCGACAAAATGACTTTGTACGAATCCAACGTACGAACCAATAATATCCACGACCGATTTCGTTCTCCGATTGCCGACCGCCTCTGGCAATACTACCAACTGAAATGCAATTATTTCGTCGGGGCAAAGTAGATCGTTGGATATGCGTATATATATATATATGGTCCGAGCCCATTCCCATATCCATTGGTATTAAATCTCCACGACCAACATACGACACGTTCGTTTATCCATTGAAGCAGAAAGAAATGGAGGACAGCAAATTTTCGTAATGATTTTTTTTTAATCTATACAAGATGTATAAAAATAAAACCATTGAGCATGGATCATGGGCCTTCATTTTAGAGATTCTACAACTTTAGAGTAATGCTTAATTCCAGCCACTCGCGTTGTGTATCGACTCTTTAGTCTCTCTACCTGTAACGCTGTTCAGTATTAAGTTACACACGAGGGGTGGCAGGTGGCATATATCTACTTGCACCTCGATCGCAGCGTGAATATCTGTAATGATGACCTGCTCGAGATAAACTATATTTTTTACCTTTTAAATATTTTTATATTTTTGTGTCTAGGGATAGAAAATTAATTGATGTGAAGATCCATAATAATGACATACTTGAGATAAGATCGACTCGAAATATTTTTTACCTTTTGCATATTTTGATATTTTGATATCTAGGGGTAGAAAATTAATTTGCTCTAATATACGCCATTTAAAAAGTTGACGACATTATTTTATGACAGGCTCGGGTCTCTTTCAGACTTGTATCGGTCTGTGGTGGCTGCTGATCGCCCATAATTAGTACAATTGCGTCACTTGACTAAATTGAGGTAGATAATTTAATTACTCAAATTCCATCTCTCTCTCTCTCTCTCATTCTCTCGTAACTCGTACGTATGTTAATCTTGTGACCGCATTTTTTATCTACCGAGTAACGAGTAAGAAGAAAATAATTTCCGAAGACACTGGAGTACATTCAGTGTAAAAAGACTCAAAATTACAACGGAATTTCGAAACAAGTCGTCATGAAGAAAAATTGCCAATCATGGACGAGAAAAAGCTGGCCCATTTGACCTCAGTAAGGGTCGTCCATGTGGCAATAAAAGTATGGGAAAGTGGCCCAGGCTGCCATTAATTACGACTCTACTGAAAATTGGCTTCACTATTTCCTAGAGAAATATCACCATTTTCGGATGTAGAAAAAAAAAATAGGAATTTCACGCAAATGTATGAAAGTCTAGAATTTCAAGGTTCCAGAAGTACAATATGCAATATTTTCGCTCCCATAAATAAAAATTGCCATCGTCCAAGAAATTCAAGTCTCGTAATATTCTTAAATGGTAAAAAGGCTGAATGGGGCTGAATGGCTTCTCTTCCTATTATCAAAATAAATCAATGTGATACGATTCATCCACCACGTATATTTGTATGAAAAACTACCGGAGCCACTTATCAACTTGGGCCATATTTCTCAACTTTACAAAGCGAGTAAAAATGTTCCTAGGTCTAGAATTTCACGGTTCCAGAAGTACAATATGCAATATTTTCGCTCCCATAAATAAAAATTGCCATCGTCCAAGAAATTCAAGTCTCGTAATATTCTTAAATGGTAAAAGGGCTGAATGGGGCTGAATGGCTTCTCTTCCTATTATCAAAATAAATCAATGTGATACGATTCACCCACATATATATTTGTATGAAAAACTACTGGAGCCACTTATCAACTTGGGCCATATTTCTCAACTTTACAAAGCGACTAAAAATGTTCTTAGGATTAGAGTGTGACATTTATATCCTAAGAACATTTTTAGTCGCTTTTGTACCATTCACCGAAAATTTGTACCGAAAATTTAGCCCTGGGTGAAGCATCGATATAACGGAATTGAGAGGGTGACCTCTCAATTCCGTTATATCGATGCTTCACCCAGGGCTAAATTTTCTTCCTTATATCTATTTTTTTTTTGCTCCTCGACCTTATTTATTTTTATTAGCCAAGGGACCAATAACAAACCCAAAGCCTCCAACTATTTTCTCTCTCTCACCCCCTGACGAATGGTAAAATTTTGGCGATCCAAACTTTCGCTATAGTTATAGAAATACACGATTCCCTTGTCTCATTGGCGCGTGATATTCACGAAGCTTCTTCTTGGCTATTCCAGGAAGAAAACCTGGCCATCGTATTTGGATAAGCTCTAGTGGAAGAGCTTAACGAGTGGACGATCCGATAAGTGGACACGTACGAGATGAAACTATCGATGAGCACTTAGGGACAGACTACTTTCAGACAGTCTTCTTTTTCTAATCCACCCACAACTGTACAGACAGCTGTTCGGTCGATTTCTATTTTTTTTTTCCAAAAAGGTCGAAATGGTACGAAATTAACAATAAATTTCACTTTTTTTTTTACAAAGCTTCAAATTTGTCCAATTGTACGAAGAATTTGAATCCTATTACCGAAGATTTCTGATGCATGACGAAGCAAAAGCAATTATTATTTTCTTTTGATGGTGCAAAAAAAATATAATAATAATTAAATCTGATTGTTAATTTTTTAGTAGCAGTGCTTAATGGCGACATTTTTTTTAAATAATCAATATGTAGAGTCACAGAAGTGCAATGATAAATTTCGTCTTACCAATTAGTGTTATGCACATTCGAAGCATCCATTGGATAAATTTTCATGTGCTCTAGCTACATTTGTATATGCAGAACAATCGATTAGTTAATTGGAAATAAAGATTTAAAAAAAATAAAAAGATATTCTCATATTAATTAGCTTTGCCTGATTGATAGAAAATCCTCTTTTGGCAGAAATAGCCAAGGATTTCCATTAAATTGAATGAAAAATGGGGAAAAATGAAAAGAAAATCCTTCGTTCATTTGCAGTATCAATGAGTAGCTCAATCGAGCATTATTGCGCTTGGATAGATGACGACAATTTAAATTATACCTGTGGTTTGGAAGTGGAAAAGAGTAAAATCGATTCCCTATTCATTCAGCATTCATGCCTTTTTCATTCATTAAAAGAATGGTTCAGAAGAGAGGGCGCTTAGGTATGAAGTCCATAAAGTGAGTCTAATGTAAAGGGAGGCAGCGTAAAGTCTAGAAAACGAACATCAGGTTACCTAGAATAATTACCTTTCAGAAGAGGAGGGACCAGCCTTAATTACATCAGGGACAAAAAGTTAATTAACGAACTTCTTTAATTAAAAAAATGAGTACCAGTACAGTGTATCAACGAAGCACTTTTAGGAAGTTCATTTCATGGCTAATTTGACTGAATGAAAAAATTTCTATTGGAAGATAAAATTTATTGAAAGATAAATATTTTTTAACAAAATAAGTCAATTTTTCTCGGTGCACAAAAATGATTTTTTTGAGCGGTAACTCGACTAGATTTCTTACAGAATTTCAAACAAAATTTTCAAAATTATTTAATTCCATTATTAATAAAAACATTTGATCAATTAATGGTAGTGTATCGTGCGTTGGATCAGAATGTATAGAACGACAGCTATTTTTTTATGATAGTCATTCACACACTATTAATCCCATTTCCGAATTTGATGTAAAGTAATAGTCGACTCCGTTAAAAAGATTCATTTTTATTTATGAATAACGAATTTCGTGGGACACACCTCGTGCATGGATAATGGAAACGTCAATCAGGGTCAGGGGTGGAAGTTTCATCACGCACTCTATGATCCGTTACAGCTCGTATAAAGCCCTTTTTCATTGTTGGAAGAGTGAAATTTTGGACAAAATTTACATAAAGCTGACGTACTCGGTCATTAAAATTCCTCTCCTCCCAGCCCACTATAATTATATTATGAATCAATGATGCTTTCGATTGCTGGAACGATTAAATTTTTTCATAAAATTAACATATAAAAGTGACCTACACGGCCATTAAAATTCCTTTCCTCCCAGCCCGCTATAATTATATCATGAATCAATGACGCTGGCTCGATGCATATGGCGATAAATCGTGCACTCTATTACGATGGAATAAACGAATTTAAACTTTTGGTGGTTTTCGCAGATTGCTCGAATTTTATGCATGTCACAATCGAACCACTATTTTGGCCGGATTCTCGCTCACTGCTGAATTTATTTCAAGCATTTGTCCATTTTATAAACTCAGCAAAAGTGAATTTGCCTAGAAACTACGAGAAATTTTTATATATTTTATATTTAATTAATAACTTAACCCCATAACTAATAATTCAGGTGATCGGAATATTATAAAATCATGACCAATTTAATAAGCGTGAAAAAGTCGACTCATTTTGTGTCAATTGGCAGCGAAGTCGTGTCACGTCTGACACACTTTTTAATATTTTTTTTAGCATTGATTTTATTTCGATCAATTGAGGAGCTCAAAATATATCTGACGTTTTAATACTTAATCGACCCTTTTGGCAGAGGGGAGCAAACTTCCGGAAACTGTACGTGCGAGTTCGTCACCCTCGCACAGGCACATATCCACGCACATGGATTCTGTCACTCTATGAGGAGAGAGAAAGAACATTTTTAATCCAGATATATATCAGAGAGAGAGAGAATCACGTATGCGAGGAACGTATGCGAAGAATGCACGTAAGGGGGAGTAAGAAATATCCAATAAATGCTAAGGAAACCATCTCACGAAGCGCCAAATTTAGTGGGTGAAAGTCGTACAGAAAGATTTATCGGTCTCGAAGTCATTTTATTCCTCGAATCAAATCATGGTCCGAGCAGTGTCAAACTGTATCGTCGTGTCGTTTGGTCATAAAAATGAATTTCGATAAAGAAACTCCTCACAATCACTCGATGATCAGTTGATCAATTTTTGTAATTGCAATTGTTCAATTTTTCTCCTTTCATTGCCTCTCCACACGGGCAATTTCAACGTTGAGATATAATTTTTTTTTTTTGCGCTAATTGGCAACAAATAAGGCTAAAAATTAATAGAGAAATGCGTATGCGAAGTGGCAAGAATAATTAAAATGGGATTGGCAGTGTGGATGGAGTATTCAATTGGAAATGGATAAAAATTCATCGCTGTGGATTTAGAGGCACATAAAAAAATTTCAAGGGTTCGTTGCCTCGCGATGCATTTTCTCTATCAACCGACGAGACCAAAAATCGAAAACCGATGGCGAATTATCATCGATGTAGTTTCAAGCTTAGTTGCAAATGTGTGTTACATTATCTCGGATCAATTATCAGAATTAAATTATGCTTTGTCGAGTCAGTCCTGGGGAGAAATTTGTGTTGATCGATGCAACGTCTGTGTTATCGAATATTCATAGTGACATGCACACGAATAAATGTAATGCTCACATGCACACAAACGTTTTGGGTAAACGTTATATATTATAGGAAAGGTGCGAAGACAGTCAATAATAATCGTCAATTAGCATTGTGCGTCAGAATACAACCGCAAACGTAATTAATTAGCCTCTTTGGTAAACGTCGACGTATATATTGATCCATCAGGATACGTGGAGTGCTTTCATACATTATAATGATCCATTAGCAATTTCCGTTGCAGTGCATACGAATTTTACATCTCTAATTGTATGACAGCGTTGAATTAATTTTAGTTCGACAACGTCGAATTAATTTTAGTACGTATGTATATATATATTGCTTCGATTTTGCCGAGAATAATCCAGCTACGACTAAACGTTCCAAATGAGCGCGAAATAAAGGATATAGGTATATATATATATATATATATATATATATATATATATATATATATATATATATGGTGTGTTTTGGGGTGGCTCAATTAATTACACACGAGACATTTGATCCTCACATCGCACGCAATTTTTCAAATGTCCTCAGGTCGTCAAGTCTCTTGACTTTCAATTCTTATCTGACCTTCGTGGAATTAATCATTCGTTCGTTTGTCCATTGTCAACTGCTAACTGCAGGTTTTTGTCCTGACAATCATAAGAATATGCTTGGTGAACTATATACAGTACATTGCAAACATCGTTATAGTGACTGCTCGCTTATTGCGCCTGATTTCCACACCCCTACCCTCCGCGCCGGCCAATTTACTCCGCTCGATCGTGCTGCCTGGATATCTGCCATTACGCGTCACTTTCCCCCCATTTTGTTTTCCCCAAAGCGATGCCATACCCGGTTAGCGCGTATGATTGATGGAGAGAACCCTTCGGTTAACCTTTCCTACGATTGTTTTCAGTATTACGATATGTGCATTGAGAACTAAACAGACTTTTTTCGATCAAACATGTCTGAAACGAGAATTTCTAAATCAACAATGTCTGCCAGTGGGATGGGAGGAACGAAAAACTCTCGAGCCAGGATGCAGGAGCCAGTATGCTAACCCCAATAAATACATTTCGAACATGAACGTGTCGAACAAAAATGGCCACAACAAGAATTTTTGGTACAAAAAAATTTACTGCACGAATATTTGGAATTGAAATATCTGAAACAAGCATGTCGATGATGCATCAAGCTAGGAGTTTTGGAGCCCAAATATTTGAGGACATTAACCAGGTTGATTAAACTGAGTTGATTAGACTTTCTTCGGAATAGTCACAATTGCTTGATATTCTTCGTAGGTAAACTACAAAGGTATAAAGTCGTATTTATTAAAAATTGCAATGAATACCAATTGTAAAATTTTATCGGATTGCGAGAAAAAAATCATCAAATTTCACTCTTGATCCATGATCGAGCTAATTTAAATCATTTAAAAAAAAACTCGTGTCACCTACGATATTTATGGGGGTTACTCTGACGACACCGATATTGAACCAACACATCTGAAGACACTGACAATATCACACTGTCAGCTTATACAATATATATCTAGCCAGGAGTAATTTGAGAGACGTTTTCGTATCTTTATCGGCCGTTTTTAAAATATTTAAGTGCCTTACAATAGGCAAAGAGAGTCAATGGAACATCGCTATGGTTTGGCGATGGAAAAATAAAATAAAATGACGAAGAAGGGTCGAAAAGAAGACAAATAAAAAAGGGAAAAGGTAACCATTGTATAGCATAGAGAAAAGAGGGTCAGTTCAAAACAGAGGGGAAACAGCTAGCAGCATAAAGTTTAGGGTGAATCGCGAGCGATGAAAAGAAAGAGAGGGAGACCGGAGGGATCAGAAAAAAGGGTTGGGTAAATGGCCCGGATTAAAAAGTAAATTTTTTTAAGATTCGAGTGTCGAGCTACATATGGAGGTGAGCAGATTTTGGAAATGTGCAAAATTCATATGTAGAGAAAAGACTTACGAAAATTGTCGAAATTTCGGAAAAAAAAAAAAACATAAGAACACAGAATAAAAATCAAGATCAACGGCACCAACAAATATATAATAAATGGCGAAAAATGGTAAATGAAGACGAAATTTTTGGAATTTACGTGAAAAGCGAACGATCAAAAGGAAAAATATCCTCTTCGATATTTATAGATCTTGTTAAACAATTCCTGAAAATGTTTACGAAAATCATTAAAGCATTAAATTATTCATAGTTTTAATAAATGATTTTTGTATCACCTGGCAAGTTTTTATTACATTCATACCTGCCTGGCATTCATTACAAACTTTATGCGAAAGCTCTCAACCGACCAAAATTAAATGAACTAAAATTATAACGAAATTATATCGCGATAAATAACACAATTTCCACTAACGAGGCGTATTGTTAACAAAAAAGCTTTTGGCGCCGAAGCTCTATCAGAGCTTTTCTGTCCACCAGGGAGACGGCAACATTCGTGACAAAAGAACAGACTTTACGAAAAGAAAAAAAAAGAAAAAGCGACACAACACACACTATAATTTCATACGATCAGTTGTATAGCGCCCATATGGTCAATAGTTGCGTTCACGGGTGACAATATACGCTACATACGGCTTTGAACTGTTTCATTTCCCTTTATTATATTTTTTTTATTGTGTTCCAACGAATGCTCCACGGGTTTTTACACCCCCACCCCTCCCCCCCCCCCACTTCCTAAAACTCACTGTACCGCATTCGCCATGGGCACAGGGAAACTGCGGAAAACCTGTGTCGGTACAGTCGGCTCTTTCGACAGAGTGTAGTGTTCCTACAAGAAATCACCAAACTCTGGAAAGATTACCTGCCGCTCAGCGATTTGATGCGCCAGCCAACGCACGCCTAAGCGGTCACCGCACCAAGTACTGTCCGCGTCCAACGCTGCTGCACTTTGGTGACCGTCAGAGCCACGCGCCGACCGCGCACCTATTGCTGTCGGTTCATTCCCCTTTATTATTATAACGATACTCTTATCTTGAATAATATTTTTATCAATATTGTAATGTTCGAAGGTTCCAGGAAGTAGAAAGACACATGTCGTTTTAATGAATAATGAAAATATTTATTAACTAAATAACAAAATAAGCAATAAACGTATGGCTTTTAGAGGTGTCGTACATTCGTTTACGTCCGTCAATCACTCTAACGCGTCTTCTACTTCCGTCTCGTTTATTCATTCCATTTTCATTTATTTGAACAAGATCAGACCATCGGCTGAATTTTTTTTTTTTATCAATAAATTGGCTAGACGATCAATTAAAACAATTATCGCATGCTACCGGGATTAAAATTTGTTTCATGTTATTGCCCATATAATCAGTAGACGAAATGTTTTTCGAAAAAAAATGTTACACTCAAATTTCTGGATAAAAGAAGGATGACGAATAATAACAATTATCATTTTTAATTCCGACTGCCCGCCGGGCAAAAGACAGGAGTATTCGTTTCACTGTCGTCCAATAAATTATTCATTGTTGAATATCCGTTCTTCCAATTATTTTTTTGTTGTATAATTTTATGAGATAATGGCTCATTTAATTTTTATTAAAATTCAATTGACGAATTTATAAACGTCATTACTTAAAAATTCGGATAATCGATTTATGACATTCGCGAATAATTGGCACGATAGAGAAATAAATTTCAATGAAATCGCCGCATCTTGACCTACAAAATTCAATTTAGCCGATTCTGACACATTATTTTTAACCGTTAAAGCGCTTTAAAAATGGCGAAAATGTTTCCAACGATAGATAGACCAGCTTAAAAATTCATTATTAAATATCCGTTCTTCCATTTATTTTTTTGTTGTATAATTTTATGAGATAATGGCTCATTCAATTCTTATTAAAATTCAATTGACGAATTTATAAACGTCATTACTTAAAAATTCGGATAATCGATTTATGACATTCGCGAATAATTGGCACGATAGAGAAATAAATTTCAATGAAATCGCCGCATCTTGACCTACAAAATTCAATTTAGCCGATTCTGACACATTATTTTTAACCGTTAAAGCGCTTTAAAAATGGCGAAAATGTTTCCAACGATAGATGGACCAGCTTAAAAATTCATTATTGAATATCCGTTCTTCCAATTATTTTTTTGTTGTATAATTTTATGAGATAATGGCTCATTTAATTTTTATTAAAATTCAATTGACGAATTTATAAACGTCATTACTTAAAAATTCGGATAATCGATTTATGACATTCGCGAATAATTGGCACGATAGAGAAATAAATTTCAATGAAATCGCCGCATCTTGACCTACAAAATTCAATTTAGCCGATTCTGACACATTATTTTTAACCGTTAAAGCGCTTTAAAAATGGCGAAAATGTTTCCAACGATAGATAGACCAGCTTAAAAATTCATTATTAAATATCCGTTCTTCCATTTATTTTTTTGTTGTATAATTTTATGAGATAATGGCTCATTTAATTTTTATTAAAATTCAATTGACGAATTTATAAACGCCATTACTTAAAAATTCGAACAATCGATTTATGACATTCGCGAATAATTGGCACGATAGAGAAATAAATTTGAATGAAACCGCCGCATCTTGACCTACAAAATTCAATTTAGCCGATTCTGACACATTATTTTTAACCGTTAAAGCGCTTTAAAAATGGCGAAAATGTTTCCAACTATAGATAGACCAGCTTAAAAATTCATTATTAAATATCCGTTCTTCCATTTATTTTTTTGTTGTATAATTTTATGAGATAATGGCTCATTCAATTCTTATTAAAATTCAATTGACGAATTTATAAACGCCATTACTTAAAAATTCGGATAATCGATTTATGACATTCGCGAATAATTGGCACGATAGAGAAATAAATTTCAATGAAATCGCCGCATCTTGACCTACAAAATTCAATTTAGCCGATTCTGACACATTATTTTGAACCGTTAAAGCGCTTTAAAAGTGGCGAAAATGTTTGTAACGATAGATGGACCAGCTTAAAAATTCGATAAAAAATCGTTTTCAAGTTCCACCTCAATGAACGAAATGCTCTTCCAAAGCTTTAAGGATTAGGAATAAAATGAGCACAGAGTGAAGTTGCAACTCGATTCGAAAATAAAGTTACAGCTATTTTTGTGAAAGGTAAAAAAAAAACTATTTATTTTCTTCTATTATCCTGTTATAATGATACGTACCAAGAACTATCCACATGACGATGATATTGCCACCAGTTGAAACGAGTAGAATAATAGCAAAAACCATCGACCATGAGAGCTTTTGCCACCATGGCAAATCAAATGGACGTTGTTGACCGCTAAATAAACAATCAGCGAGTGCAGCTCGTAAACGCTCGCGTTTCGTTGATCTCATGAGAACATCACCAAGGAAATTAAATAGGTCGCTACGATTAAGACCAAGCAGATACGTAATATCCTGGTCCAAAACTGACGCACTGCAATTGTACAAACGATTCAGGCTCACTCCATTCATTTTTATCACGATTTTTATTATCCTCTTCTCTCCCCCTCCTCTTCCTCAAAAATACAAAAATCTTTTATCCTGCCAATGAAAAAATTGTCCGCCAATTTCGCCTCCAAACATTACGTACAGTTTGAACTTTGACAGGTCAAGTTTCTCGTTGAATTGATTTTCAATAAATGTTTGTATTTAGACGAAGAATATTTGTTCACTACGAAGGGGCAATTTGGGATTTTTTTTACGATGTGGCATTTCATTGCTTAGAATATATTACTTTATTTAAATAATTTTAATTTTATTAATAACACGATCGCGTCAAACACTTTACATAAAACATTATCATTTCAGCTTGGAACTTCCGGTTGAACAGACAGCGGTTAATATATGACGCAATTTTTGTACAGATATTTTTTTTACATTTGGTATAATTTTATTCTCAAAGTTTCGCTGAATTTCTACTTGTAGACATGTAAGCTTTTTCTCAAGTTTTCGTTGCCAATTTCACGTATGTACAATATATGTATATACATAATTCTCCGGCTCTTCAGGTGTCTCTTTTCCTCCTCAAGAAGTTTCACACGAGAACAAACTTTTTTGATATAAGAATTCAATTTTCAGTTTGTTCACTGCCTTTTTTTTCTATTTTTCTCTCGTCATTAAAGTACACACACACACAGACACACACGCGCAATTTTCGAACTTTTATTCCAAGAACAATAATAATTTGATTAACACTATCGATAACAAAATAGCCAATTTGATACATAAAGTTTGCTGATTTTCTGTTTGAAAGACTCAAGACTGGCTTTCTGTCGATTAATGCTCTTCCAGTGATTAACCATTTTTTCTATTTTTTTTTTTTAAACAATTTTTTTTTTATCAATAAAAATATAATATTTTTAAAAATTATTTTATGTTATTTTAATAAAAATCATTGCGCGTATAAGTTGGTCTAGTTTTATTCGTATCACTTTGACAACGGCAACAACAAGTGGCATTGCAAGTGCAGTATTTATACTACGAGGGCAAAGAAGCTCCTGGATTTCTCGCACCGTACCGAACTACTTCGGCAGAGAGACTGAGCTTTGAAAAGCACGTCCATTCAGAGGTGCGCGCGCAATTTCGTAAACGCGCTTTTACACTCGCACATAGACACCCACATAGGCATACCGTTAAGTTCAATTCGAGTGAAAGTGTTGTCAGCTGGCAAGCCAATACACACACACATATATATATATATATTTTTTTTTGCTCATCAGCTAACTACATGGATAAGAAGTATTTATCTATAGAAAATAAATTAAAATGAATTTCATAGGTTTTTCATAACTAAACGTTTCGGTTCTTATATGATTCAGGTTAATTCTCAGTTTGAAATTTTTTTTATTTTTAATACGTAAAACATGGTTTTTAAGATTTCCAAAAAATTGGAGGGGACAACGTTTCACTTTACAACAACGACAAAAAAAAAACATGTTTTATTGTCTCATTTGACATTAAATTTAACGACATAAATTAATTTATTTATTGAGAACAAAAATAATAATTTTATTTGGAATTCCCCATTTATATATTTATACAGAATAGATCGAAGCGTTCGCGTTTTATGAGAATATCGAATTTTTGAAAAATATACTACATATATATTCACCCTTTATTTTGAGCCGGATTTTTGAGGTACTGACACATAATACTTTCCTTCACGCATGAAATAATGTTTGACATTATGGAATGCTCCATTGTTTGAATTTTTTTCCCTCAGATCAAATTCAAAAAAATCTCGTCTGACTATTCAGCTGCTCCACCTTACTGGTGAGCTTATTCCACTCTTATCGCGACGAACGCACAACGCCTAGGAAAAAGTAAATAAATTGCAGGATGGTCGATTTATTGAGAACAAAAATAATAATTTTATTTGGAATTCCCCATTTATATATTTATACAGAATAGATCGAAGCGTTTGCGTTTTATGAGAATATCGAATTTTTCAAAAATATACTACATATATATTCACCCTTTATTTTGAGCCGAATTTTTGAGGTACTGACACATAATACTTTCCTTCACGCATGAAATAATGTTTGACATTATGGAATGCTCCATTGTTTGAATTTTTTTCCCTCAGATCAAATTCAAAAAAATCTCGTCTGACTATTCAGCTGCTCCACCTTACTGGTGAGCTTATTCCACTCTTATCGCGACGAACGCACAACGCTTAGGAAAAAAGTAAATAAATTGCAGGATGGTCGATTTATTGAGAACAAAAATAATAATTTTATTTGGAATTCCCCATTTATATATTTATACAGAATAGATCGAAGCGTTCGCGTTTTATGAGAATATCGAATTTTTCAAAAATATACTACATATACATTCACCCTTTATTTTGAGCCGGATTTTTGAGGTACTGACACATAATACTTTCCTTCACGCATGAAATAATGTTTGACATTATGGAATGCTCCATTGTTTGAATTTTTTTCCCTCAGATCAAATTCAAAAAAATCTCGTCTGACTATTCAGCTGCTCCACCTTACTGGCGAGCTTATTCCACTCTTATCGCGACGAACGCACAACGCTTAGGAAAAAAGTAAATAAATTGCAGGATGGTCGATTTATTGAGAACAAAAATAATAATTTTATTTGGAATTCCCCATTTATATATTTATACAGAATAGATCGAAGCGTTCGCGTTTTATGAGAATATCGAATTTTTCAAAAATATACTACATATACATTCACCCTTTATTTTGAGCCGGATTTTTGAGGTACTGACACATAAAACTTTCCTTCACGCATGATATAATGTTTGATGTTATGGAATGCTCCATTGTTTGAAATTTTTTCCCTCAGATCAAATTCAAAAAAATCTCGTCTGACTATTCAGCTGCTCCACCTTACTGGCGAGCTTATTCCACTCTTATCGCGACGAACGCACAACGCTTAGGAAAAAGTAAATAAATTGCAGGATGGTCGATTGCTCTCCATGCCATCATGCAATAGTGAAAGAGACCCGAACCCGTCATAAAATGATCCTATCAACTTTACACAAAGCGAATCAATTTTCTATGCTCACACGAAGGAAACTAAATCACAAAAACCACCATTTTACATAATTTTTTTTTAATTCCAAGCAATCACATAGTAAAAACTGATGAGGGTTTACACGAAATTTCATTCGCTCAAAGCTGAGAATTTTTCATATCAATTTTATTTATTATTCCTACTTGGAGTAAAAAATTATTTCTCAAGCAATTTTTGAAAAATGCTCAACAATCAGTGGCTCGCCATTAGTAAAATTGGGTATGGCATAAAAATGTAGAAAAAAAAAATGACGTACCTCGGAATATTAGTGAAGATATTCTGGAGTTATGAGAGCAAATCTGAGACCATGAGAATCATGTTTCGTATTTCAGAGATTCAGTAATTCATATTGGTATTTATATTTTATTCATATGATATGAATATATATATATATATATCGATGTACTCGAATAGTCATATAATTAGCAGTGTACAGAGTAGAAGTCACAGAGATAAAATGTTGACTTTTTTTATCATATTTTTTCCCCCTACAAACTATATTTTTCGTGACAACTTATTATATAAATTTTTTTATGCAGTAAGCGCATTTCCACCCTCCCCGGTGTCGCCTCAAATTACCATATTCATTAAAAAATTCGTAGGCGAGGAAACATTGTAGAAACGCTATATTTATGGACGGAATTCCGGTGAATCGTGTTAAAAACTTTTTTCTTCTTTTCCGCTACGTTCGCTTTTTTTATACGAGGCATGAAAACTCCGTAAACTCTTTTCTCGGGATTTTGCGATATTGGTTTCGCTGTGACATAAGTTTTTTGTTTTTTTTTTTAATTTCCCCGAGAAAAAAAAAACAATCCTACACATTTCCCGAACGGGCTGTGTATAAGAAACGAATTTATAATATTTATTAATTGTAGCATGTATTTTTCATATAATTAATTGTAGATTTTATGAAAACGAAAATTGGCGTTAAGAAACCCCGCAAAAATCATATATTTAAAGTAAAAAAAAAGTGCAACTGGTCCTACAATTTATAATATTTTTGGCTGAGATTTATAATATTTTTTCCTTAATTACGATGTAATTTTCTTAATTACCGATGGATTCGTTGATATCCTAATACATATATGAGACATTCCATGTTAACTCAGTTAAGTCATTTTTTAAAATATTTTTCAAAGCTTGGTAATTTTTTTTTTAGAAAGTAAGTAGGGTGAGTGCACCAGTGAATGACCAGACCCCAGTAAATGACCACTTCACCCGAACTATATCTATGTATAGTGATTTTAACACGGGAGGTCATTCACTGGTGCACTCACCCTATAGTTGTCTAAAAAATCTTTAAAAAAATCTAAAAAAAATAATACATTTTTATTTAGATTTTCTAGTAGCATATTTTGGCCGAAAAAAAAAATACAGAAATTTGATTCTCGAGAATAAAGTTTTTGTAATCAGTGAAAGCTTGTTTGGATGAATCCTTGGTCGTTTTTCGTACAAATCGCCCTCCCCAAATGTTTGACGTATTATTGATTAAGCTTAAATCGTAATAAGAAATAAAAATTGTCAGGTCATTTCTGGGCATCGTGGGGTAAAGACCCAAAGTAAAGTAGTTAAGTAAACCACATGCAACTTATAGGGGGAGAGAATGGGAGAGAGAGAGAGAGAGAGAGAGAGAGAGAGAGAGAGAGAGATCATATCAATATTTCACGAAGGGCTGAGAAAACAATTTGACTCATCCACTAGTTATGTAAATAAAACGAGGTCTTCATCAAATGGGGCAAGTAATCGGATAGGATGAACGTGCTCGACGAAGCCTCCTCCTCCCAATAAAATTCGAGAAAACTCGAGATCTCAGCTTCATTAAATTAAACAAATATTAAGAGCGGCTCAACGTCAAGTAATTAAAAAGAAAGTTTGAAAATTTGGCTCTCATATTACATTAATATGGCTTATTATATTTCAATCTCACATTTTTATCTATGAATCATAATATTTCATACGTATGACTGACCTCACCAGGTTTTGCTCTTGTCAGGAAAAATAAAAAAATGATAAATTTTCAATTATTGGGGAATCATAGAGTCTACAATATCCGAATGAGCTTTTTGAAAGAAATTCTTTTTTTCAACCCTTTAGACTTGCCCAAAGTCCAATAGAATTTTTACTTTTGGCAATTGTGTAGTTGAGACTAGAAAAATATTATACTCAAATTTGTTTAAATGGCGTTTTTTGAATAAAAATCTCCCCCTGAATTGAAAAAAAAAGAAAACATGACCGAGGAAGAGCGTGTTGTTGAATTGGGTCTCGGTGGTTTTGATTTATAATCAATAATCTATTATAATCTATTATAATCTATTATAATCTATTATAATCTATTATAATCTATTATAATCTATTATAATCTATTATAATTTATTATAATCTATTATAATCTATTATAATCTATAATCATGATGATCATTTCTTCTTTCTTCCAATTGTCGTTATCTCTATATTATAAATTTACATGTCCTGACTGACTCATTCATCATCGCCGAGCCAAAACCACTGAGGCTATAAATATGAAATTTGATCAGTAGTATTATTTTATAACGTAATAAAGACTCAATAAGAAGGGATTTTTCAAAATTCAACCCCTAACGGGGTAAAAAGGGGTGGAATGTTTTTACACTGATTCAACGCGTGCGAAGCGTCGAGCAGCAGCTAGTTTCGTATATAATACGAATGTTAACATTAATAATATACCACGAAATTTTTTCACGTCAATTAGATTGAATAGCAAAAACTTTCTATACGACTTTTCTCGCGTTTTAATACGATATTTTTTAATCGCCCCGATATTGAAAATTTGCGGTACGATAGTGAAAAAAAAAACAGTTTTTCATCTCTCCAAACTGGAAAATTCAAGTAATATCGATTCTTCAGATCGTTAGAACTTCCTATCTGTCGAGCTGATTTAATCTTATTATTCATGCGGTGCAAAAATGCTGTGAGTAGCCTTATATAGAATTTCGAGCGTTTATATCGAACATCGACGCTATATGGCTGAAAATAAATTAAGATTTTTTTGGGTTGGGTTTGGATCATTTCTCACGGGAATTCAAAAGTTCCCGCTCTGTTGAAAAAAGAGGCCCCTTCCTTATCGGTAGTATCAAATCCCGCGCCAAATTGTTGTGCTGGGGCCTGAGCGGTGGCGCTCTCGGTGGTATAGATTCGAAACACTTTGAGGGCGTTCATGAGCAAAACAGAGCAACTCTTGACTAGTGTTTTTCCAATCAGGCATTTAAAAAACAATGAAGAAAAGGACAAGAGTCGCAAATTTTGTTTTTCTTCCCTTCTACAAAAGTGTTCATTCAATTACTTTTTGATCATTATTGTTTCAGCATCCTCCCAAATTCTTTCAATTCTTTCGATAAACTCATATTACATATGACTTTCAACTATTTCTCCAATGTTCAACAGCCCACAGTTGAGGAAAATATCTTCGATCGTTTAGTTGCGTTTAACATTGCAGAGAAAAATTCTACTCGTAAAATTTATTTTGTAATTCCAAAATAAACTGTTATTTGTTCTTGTACTTGTTGAATTATTTTTGTTATTGTTCTCTTGACAAATATACGTAATTTGCATTGTTATAAGCGTCAATTATTTTTCATATAACGAAATATAAAACCTGCTCGTTTGAGAGACGCCAAAAGTGAGGTTAGGGTAACCTCTTTTCCCAGCGTGACAAAACCCAATTGAAATTTTAGCTCCAAGTCTATTCATATCTTGGGGCCGAGTTGCAATTTTTAACTAATATCCCCACCCCCCTTTCGCTGGGCTGTTCTTTAAGTAATCGTCGAGACACGTCCAGCGCTTTAATGCTTTTTCTCGTCCGATTTTAGAAATATAGGAAGCGCTGCTGTTTAGCGTTTACAACAATAATCAACAATGGTTAGTACGAGATTGCACTTGGAGTTTATTACATTTTGATTCTGGAGCTTTCTTTTTTTTTTCATAGAAATATCTCTTATTTTTCGATTTCGTAATACTTTGTGTGTTAAAAATGTTCCCAAAGAATGAAAATTTAGAGAAAAATTCCCGATGTGTGTGTGTTCGTATTATGAGACTCAAAATTACAAATATCCGTAAATTTTGAATGGTTTTATCGATCGGACTGAAATTTTCTGCACATGTAAAGCAGCCATTGCCCGTTGTTCGATATAATTCTAATGAAGATTCAATGCCACTTGTTCCAATTTTATAGGATTCTTAATATTTGCAATAAAAAAACATCGGTTAATATATTTTAGCAACTTTGAAACTATATATCGGGCTAAAACATAAATGGCCGATCATTAAAGAATTTTTGGTACTGAATATCAAATGAATTTATCTTAGCGTTCGAATTTTGTGAAATTTTTAATAATAAAATGTACGTTAACGGGGTTCACTTCGAACTCACACTCGGGAATTGATATGAAATTCTTCTTCACACGCAATGCTTAGGAGCGTTATGTGTGAAAAATAGCGAGCTCGTGCAAGAAGAAATTCCGTTTCTCTTTTTTTTCGTATTCAATTTAACTTTTTGTCTTTTTTTTTTTAGGCAATGATTGAAGGATCTCACGATGTTTATAAATTCATTTGGCCAACAATTAATTTTACGATAAATTCTTCATTTATTTTTTATTAATTTTGACTTTTGTTTTGCTTTAAAGCAAATTAACTTAAGTTAATATTCTTTGCTCAGTACTCGAATTCAGTTAATTTCTCCTGCATGATATCCGCTACGTTTGAGTTTCAATTAAAACATTTCTTAAGAAAAACTCCACTAATGACATTTATTGGGTGACTGGTAAAACGTACCTAAAAAATGGCGGATTGCGGGAGTTTTTTAGAAAATAATTTATCAATGTTGAAAACAAAAAAAAACAAAAAACAAATTTCAGGCCCTTCTCGGGGCACAGCTAGTCATCACTCTGGTAATGGTGAGCTTTATACAAAAATTGAGTCCACACTTTTCATTCGCAAGATGGCTACTGTGCTCAACTGGGTAAGCATAAAATTTCGATCCACCTCGTAACTTTTCGTTAAAATATAATTTATACATACTCGTAATAACAAATTTCCAGACTCTCTCGATATTTGTATCCAACCAATCACGAGTTGAGAACTCTGGCTGGTGTGCCAAGAGAAAAGCCCAAAAAGGGCAAACACGCCGAAAATGGAAAAGCGAGCGAGACATTTCACGTACCAAGAAATTTGGAAGTTAAACTGGAGAGTTCGGAAATTACATCATTGGACGTGGTACATTTGAAATTTTATTCGGAGTATCAATGGTTGTTGGATTTTTCAATCTACGCTGGAATTGTTTACATCCTGACGGAAGTGAGTAACGAAATTTATTGAATTTTCATCCATTATGGATAAATATATTGCCAGATGGTTCGTATGAATTTTAATTTTGACAAATTTTTCCTAACAGATCTACAATCATTTTTATCCAATCGAGGATGAGATTAATCTCAGTATACTTTGGTGCGCTTTGGTTCTGGGATTTGCGTTGTATCCTTTTCGGTTTATTGTGTGTTTCTCATTGTTGAGCTCCTATAATTCGATTAATTGTAAATTCAAAGTATTTTTCTTAATGTTTTATTTAGAAAAATGTTGATAACTCTTTGGGCTCAATATTTCAGGGGTGAGGAGAGCGTTGGTGAAAGATCAACGTGTATTGTCACAGGCTTCGCTTATCTTCTTGCAGCTATGATAGTTTTGATAGTCGATGAAAATACATTAGAAATTGGATTGGACAAAGCGTACACCAGTTTCAATCATAGCGCCTCAATTTTTCTCGGCAATCAAGGACTTTCCTCTTCGTAAGTTTTCTTCTCGTGTTTTTTCACTCGTGTCTTCTGATTAGCGTGTGAAAAAAATTATTCAATTACTTATTTTATGCCACACGTGTAGCACAATATTTCTTTTAATTGGTGTTAATTATATTTTTGGAATATTGCAAAGATGTTTAAACATTTATTAAGTATTCAGAAAAATATTGCATCTTTTGCATGCACTTGGTCAGTCTAAGTTTGGTCATATTTCTTTAAAAATAGAGTAAAATTATTCAGGTTTTCCTTAATTTCTCCATTTCCGTTACTCGTTAAATTCTTAACAAAAGCCAGAGACATCAGAAACGTTGCAATTCTTTAATCCGTCATTTGAGATTTCATCCAGTCATTGCGTGAAAAGCGGTTCTCAATCATACCTTGCAGTCTAAAATTTTGCTGATTAAAGTTGGTCGCCTCATTCGTAGAAAATAAAATAAGGAGAAAAAAAAAGTGTGAGAAAATAATGAGATTATCCGTTCAGTTTTTTTAAAGGGATGAATAAAGAAAAATGCTTCATCAAAGCATCGACGCCATTTGTTATTGAATATTTTAATTAATGATCTTTTAAAATTCTGTTCTTCTGGATTATTCAAAAATTCCTCCATAACTCCATTCTCAAACACGATAGAAGTAACAAATTAATTTCGCAGAGGTCCAGCATCGAAGATTGTACTGAAATTCTTCCTCGCTCTTTGGTGTGGCCTGCTCGGTTCGTTGTTCACTTTCCCGGGTCTACGATTAGCCAAAATGCACTGGGACACAATGAGGTAAGCGAAGAATTAACGATTGTACGATTATTTTTATAATTTTACACAATTTATCGACGATTTAATTACTTTTGGTATAATTTATTATTTGAATTTTTCAAGATATTACAAGGATAGGAAGTTGTTCACTCTGTTGGCAAACATAAGTTTTGCCTCGCCACTGTTACTCGTTTGTTTGTGGATCAGGCCAATAAGCAGGGATTACCTGACCGTTCGTATATTCGCTGGTATGGCGGAGCCCATGTAAGTATCTTTCCCGATATTTTTCTAAAATATCCGAGTGTCATAACAAAATGTCCTCCACAAAACGAACTGGTTTCGTGCCGAATTAACTTTAAATTCAACTTATCCTGTGCCAATTGAGATTTAATTTTCAATTTAATCAGTGGCTCCGGTTTCGCATAGGAATAATTTTTTCATACATTGTTTAGATATATCTTTAATATCTTTAACGTTTTAGCCAACTTAAAGCCAAAAAAGCGCTCACACGGCTATTTTTTTCGTCGATTCATCGACTTGCTTTACTAAAATTGTCAATGCTCGGAATAGTGAAAACCGTAACAAAATCCGTCCATTCGTTCTCGAGATTAGCTCAAATATACAGACAAAAACGCCCATCGGGGACTTTATTGTTGGCAATCGGTTTTGAGGTTATGTATCATATTAATTCTATAGTCAATCCATTTGTTTTTTTGTTCGGATATTAATTTAATTCGTCGTGTATTGAATTGGTTCGGGATCGAGTTGGTTCTGAGTCCAATTAATCCTGTGTCGGATATTGTCGTCTCCAATTCGTTTCGTATCATGCGTTGAATAACTGAATGCGTTAATTGGGGAGGGAGCCACTTGCGGACAGTCCCCATGGGCGCGACACCATTGGGACTGTGCGCAAGTGGCTCCCTCTCCAATTTCGCCAAAAACAATATTGCAGTAGATGAATTTCCTGAGAATTGATTCTATCAGATGAATTAGTAACAGAAATGACATTGTAACTATGATTGAAAAAAATGTCACATTCCAGAATGTCCACAGCAGCATTCGAGAGTATGAGGCTCGTGGCCGTTGTCGTCATGGTATTGCTCAAATTGGCCCTAATGCCGATTTATCTGCAATCCTATCTCAATCTCGCCGAACAAAGACTGAAAGTACAGAAAAAAGAGGCTGGCAGAATAACGAACGTTGAACTGCAAAAGAAGGTCAAGAAACTCAAATCTATTTTAGATCGAATGTATAATTTGGAATTTTATCATTAGTGAAAAAATATTCATTATTATTACAATTAATTTTATTACAGATTGCTGCGGTTTTCTACTATCTATGTGTCGTTACGTTACAATTTGTCGCACCTCTTGTCATCTGCTTGTTCTTCACGCTCATGTACAAAACACTCGGTAAGTGGACGCTTCGAATTTTTTCCTTTATCAATCAGATGACGATTAAATATTACTTAAAAAAAAAAAAAGTAAATTGTTCCGATCCGTAAGAACTATTTCTTCTCATATTAAAATGAATTCCCATGCAATTTGATGAAACTTTACAGGTGGATTTACGTGGAGTGGCACTTTTATGGAAATGGAAACTTGCTCTGTCGAGAATGAGCCAATTACGACGTTAGACACGAAAAATCATTTGGATATGAGCGAGAAGAGCGTCGCCGAAACAGCTGAGGAGCTTCAACTTGCTATCAGCTCGTTGAAACATATTTTTACGACTGAAGTTTTTCGTGGTTTGCTCGGTCTCGCCACGTGGTGGAGCTGCTTCACAATTTTTGCAACAAATTCAATGGGAATGCTCTATCAATCGTATTTTTCGAACGTATAAAAACATCTCGTGATTTTCTCTTCGAAATTTCTTTTATTTTTTTGCAAAAAATACTCCAAATCAACAATAAATTACGCATTATGGAAATTATATCTTTGCCGAAAAACAAAAAAAAATCGCACAAGCTGTTCCAAGTTTGATCCTTTGCAACTAGAGCACGAAAATTGTGAAAATTATTTGAAAAGCGAAGATGAGAAAACAAAGAGAAAGGAATTTTTTTTTTTCATAATTTCTCATATTTATTAAATTATATGTATAATTTTTTTAATACACAGATAAAATGTGTCAGTTTTTCATGTGATGACATTGAAATTTTTCACCTTGCAGTCGCTCCACTTCGCGTTAAATCGTGATGACTGATTATACACTGTACTATTATATACGTATATAGAAAAAAAAAAGATTGAGTTCGTATTTACTTTCACCCTGGCCAACAATGTGGATGATAAACGCGTGAAAAAAAAATGAAGATATATTTCGGGCGTTTGTCAATTTCTCAAATTTCAATGGCTTCTGGCCTCAATGTCGTAGATGCTTCTTCGACTTCTCTTACTTCCGGTTGATAGAATTGTACGAGAATGATCAGATATGTCGTAATTACACCAACGAACTGCAATTTTTGTTCAAACAAAATATTTTCATCATTATTGAATTAGACATTTTTGTAAAAAAAAATAAATAAAAATTTAGTAAAAAAATAAATAAAATCTTCGACACTCACACTGCGCAAGAGTGAATTGTTCATGTCAAAAAAGTCATAAGCTGTAAATGCGACATCGCGTTGTTGAAGCTGCGCCGAAAAATCATTTATCTCGTGTCTGAGCGATACTTCGGAATCGTAAGATATTCTTGCCATATCGAGAGCGTACAGGTCGCATGGCGAGCGAGCTTTTGGCACCCGGCTAGAATTTTATTAATTTTATTTTTATTCACATAAAAAAAAACTGTCGATGATAATTGGTGTTTTTTTTTTTTCCAACAATTTTTTATACCTGAGAACAATATCGTGAACGAGTACAGCAGTTTTTGATGATTCTTTGCACGTTTTTGTGCAGACGCAGCAAGTGAGTGCGAATTGTGCGGCATAAGTCATCCATATTACATTATTTATCATCATAAATTCATATTTTTTCTCGACGACACCCATGTAAATTCGGAATAGCGTTGCAACGACCATTGTAAATGAATTTACGGAACTCAGAAGTAGATGCATACCGTGAACACCGTTAAGAAATCTGATCAGTTGAGAAATCGCTGCAAGGTAATTTAAAATTAATAGTTGTATTTTTTTTTTTCTATTTTTTTTTTTCGTTTTAGTATAAAACAATTATTATTTTACAGTTGTAATGTAAACTTCTAAATAAGTTGTAGCAGCTAATTTAGTAGCTTGAACGCTTCGTGTCCTTGATAAAAAAATAAAATAAAAACTTGTACATGCCCTTTGAGTGTCTGTGAGTGACTGTTTGAGGATGCACCTGTCTGAGGACGATCTGTGTGTGTGTTTACTGAAGTGTCAAAAATAATACCAGATAACTCTTCTGGGTATTTATAAATTGTAAAAATATTATATTTTAGGATTTTTAAAAATAAAATAAAAACTTGTACATGCCCTTTGAGTGTCTGTGAGGATGCACCTGTCTAAGGACGATCTGTGCGAGTGTGCAAGTGTTTGTGAGTCTATGTGCGAGGGTGGAGGTGCCTCATGAGATTGCCTGTGAGTATCTGTGATTCGCTGTGTGTGAGGACCCAATTTTATTTGTTTTGAACGACTGTCTGAAGGTGCAAATTTCTCCAATTGCCTGGTGTTAAACACAAATGTTGATTCTTTTATCAGATTTTTACACCATTCCACAGATTTTAACAGATTTTTGAAAAAAGTCCACCTACTCTGTTAACAGAATTTCAAACTTATTTGCAAAAATTGCTCAATAATTAAACTAAAAAAAAAATATAACAATTGAATGGAAGAAAAAAACGAATGAGCAGCTCGATTATTTTTCAAGAGGCTAAGTGTGTGTATACTGAAGTGTCAAAAATAATGCCAGATAACTCTTCTGGGTATTTATAAATTGTCAAAATATTATATTGTAGGATTTAAAAAAACAAAAATGTTAAATCTCAATTTTCATCACGATTCTTACCGTGATGCAATTCTCTTGCTCGTCGAATTTCGAGAATGATAAGTACAGCCGTGTAGCCCTCGTCAATTCTCGCGATTGCCCGATTGACCGTTTTGTAACGATTGTAAATGGCGAAAACGATGAGATCGAAGGAAAAATTAACGCTCAGAGATTGGGCCATTGTGTAATATAGCAAAAGATCCGAGGCAAAAATATCTTTGGGTCGTGTGAAATAATAATAGACCACGTGAGATATCAATGAGAGTGGACCAAGGAGAAAAGTGACGAAAAGTGCGATAATTTGAAAAATTTTGAAACTTTTGTCAGAATTTTTCAGGGCAAATCTCTTGATTTTTTTGTCAATATTTGATAATTTTTCAACGATCTTAGGCCATTTGGCGTAATGGTGAAGACCGTGAGAAACGTAATAATAGGAGGAGAGATAGCAAGCAACTTTGTTCGAATAATACATTATTTTGTATGTATCACTTTTGAAGACACTGCCAAATGTAAAAAAATCAATTGCCCCATAAGCAACGATAACTGAACAAATTATTAAGTGCACGAGACGCAAAATTTTTGTCGCTATTTTTGGATAATTTAATGGTCTTGATACACCAGCCCCAAGTATCCAGCAAACGAGAGTTGTTGGTCTTAAAATTTTCTCTGTCGAATTATTCTTTCCATCCTTGTCAAATTTCATGTTAATCATCTCCATCTTGAGGAAAATTGCTCTTTTTTTTTCTCGTCCCTCTCAAGTCTTAAAATTTTCACTGGTTGATCGTCCCGTTTATGTGAAGGTTTTTTTTATTTTTTTTTTTCAATGTTTTATCGCTTATTCACTCGAGCCATTTTCACGAATGAATAAATATGACTAGCAGACACTACATTTTCAGCGGATTATTTTTTAATCATGATGGATATTATGATATTCAAGGGTGAAATGAAATTTTCATAATTCTCAAAGACGTTGAAAAATATCTCTTCGATCGTCGACGTCTGCGAGAAGGATATTAATTTTTTTTTAACTCCGGAATAATTTGTAAATTAACTAGGGAAAATTTTGAAGAATCTCAGGACGACGACGCGACCGCTGAGATTTGTCTGCATGCACTGAAGAGCGCTCGGTTATTTTTCTTCTTTATTTTTTTTTATTTTTTCGTTTTTTTTTTGTCGCGGCAAAGTCTAGACACGAAATGTATGCCTGATGAACTCTCGACGTTGTAAAATATTTAGTGAAAGAGGGAATAAAATTTTTGGGCAATTAATTCGTGAGATATATCGAGCTGTGGGATTCTCCCCTTTGTGAGTTACAATGGGACATTGAAATTACGAATACGAATAATTAATTCAATTTGCGAATTGCATATTTATAGGATTCTTAGATCATTTATGAAGAAAAAAGAGATAAAAAGTATCATGTCTATGACAATTTTTATTATTCCATGACCTTTTTTTTTATTGCTGTGTGAAATTTTCTACGAATGAGGCTGATGAAGGAAAATACGCGATTTTCCCACCAGAACTAAAGGGTGAAAAAGCTGCGAAATTATTTCCATTAATTTACAAAGGATCCTGCATGAGTGAGTCTGAATTGTAAAAGCTACTTAGCCTTAAAGAGGGTTTTGTAAATGGGGAAAAAGCATACTAAGGATTAATTTGCCAATATCAAATTGCAGCTTTTTTTGCTGAAAATTTTGATAGCTTCAACAATGCATAAAATATAAATAATATAATATAAATATTGTTATTATTTTTTTGTCGTATAATTTTATTTGACAGATTGATTAATTGTGCGATAAAAATAATTTTATTTTCAAGTAAATTATTCATAAATTGATTTGAAAAAAAAACTTTTTTCTTTGTATCATCTTTTTTTTTTTCTATTTTTTTAAACGTTAATTATATATAGGTAAATCGTGGTATTTCGTGATGGCGTGACGTGAAATGAAAGTGGCTAGATTGTCGCGTGATGAAAAAAAAAAACAGTTGGTAAAATCTAAAGCGTAGTAGCAATTTAGTTGAAACCTTTTTCGTCTGCTCGAATTAGGGTGCAAATGACATATGAATTGTCACAGTAATTTTTGCGGCCCTCGTGTTATTATTCCGCTATAATAAAATAGTGTTCTCTCTGTTGACAGTGACAGAGCACAAATATCTAGTCAAATTATTTTTATTTATTTTTTTAATACTGTTTTTACTCATTTTGAGAATTAAAAAAATTAGAATAATTGCCTGTATTTTTTTACAGCCGAAAATCGAGTGAAAATAAAATGATGTACAATAATTAGCGTTTGTTCTAGCCCGAAATGTTGATAATCTCGGTGAAAATTCACCGTTACCATAGTTCATAGTTCAATTCACTAATTTCCGATATTTTACGTTATTGTTAGCAAACAAATTTAAAAAAATACTATATAGGTAATTTGTATATGATAAAAAGGTATTTTGATAGGAAAGAGGCAGTAAAAGGTAATTTGAAAAAAATTAATACAACGATTGATGATATTTTCAACGTAATTTCTTGATATCTGAGTGACACGCTCATCGCACAATCGATACAGATATTAATTAGTTTCAGAGCGGCATGTGCGAATGCCGGAACTGGATATAATCGGCAGTTTTTCGATGGAATGTTTATTTTTTATTTTATTTTTTTTCATTGTTGTTTTGATCTATGAGTAAAAGTGTATTATAGCTCGACACATTGACGACGACAGTGGTGTATTTTTTTATTTTTTTCCTCTCGTCATCAGGATTAAAACACATGCCGAGTCTTTGATTAGATACAATTTTTTTTAACGAATTTCGATTAAATCATCCTCCATTAAAATTGCTGACGACAATCTCGTCTCGGATCCATTTCGATCAATTCCAATGATTTTTCCAAAATTTACGAAATTTTTTTTCATCACGAGTAGATTGATTAAGGTCAAAAACTTTAATCGATCTAACAGTGAAAAATGTCAATTATTCATTCGCAAATGCTTATGGAAAAATTCTTCATCAGCTTCACGATTTCTTTATGATATTACATATATTAGTAATTCTGCCACTTATCGATTTCAAAAGCACCAAAATTCTGCTTATATCGTCACATACATACTATATGCAATGAGAAAAAAATATATTCACGAAAATAAGATGGAAGATGAAATGATAATGATGGTGATAATAATAATAATAATAATAATAATAATAATAATATTGTGTGAAAACTGGCTCGCGAGTCCTTCAGCATCGGATTATTGAAAACCCCCAATATCCAACAGCTCTAGCTACAATAAAACTTATTAATTACTTATTTCGTAATAATATTACCTATATATATATATATATATATATATATATATATATATATATATATATGTATATGTATATGTAAATATCAATTAAAATTCTTCAAACTCGATGTAAATAATACTAATAATTACATTCAACAAGTGTAGAATCGATAATATAATATATGTATAATATAATATAATATATATATATATATCTATGTATATATATATAAATATATATGTATACATGCATATGTATTAACTGGTCAGTAGACGCAAAATATTTTCGCGAAAAATTCATTCGCATTAACAGCATCGGTAAGAAAATTCGTCAAGGGTAAAATGATGACGACGCATGTGGAATCACATTTTGCTCATGATACGATATACATATGTATGTATACATGTATATAAATCAATCTTCAGTTTCCTCCTAGCCGTGAAAATTTTATCAATCGTTGAATCATAAATTTACAACAATTTTTGCTCGCTTTCGTTCTTTTGTATAAGTTTAATTTTATATATATATATATATATATATATATATATATATATATATATATATATATATATATATATATACGACGATAGTTGGGCGAATTTTCAGCCCGACAGCGGCATCTTGTGTGTATTATGCACGGTTAAAGGCGTGTGTTTTACTGTTTTTTTTATCCTCCATTTTTTTCCTACGATATATTTTCGAGTCATCGGCGTGTTACATGGGCCTTGTCAGGGTTTTATCGGAGATGAATGTAACGGTGCTACATCGTCTGCCGGGTATTCTGACGAGTATCCGGGCAAGCGAACCATTTTAAATTTTTCAACCCTCTGATCAGAGGCCCGAGATCGAAATCTTAGCCTCTCCCCTCGATGATAGTGAACTTGGTGATTTCGAATTTTTCTTCTTCTAGAATCTTTATAGTGGTAGAGAGATTTTTTTGGGGAATTCCGTAGATGGTGTTTCGGAAAAAAGATGGCGTTATCTGTCAGATAACGCGATATCTGTCATGCGCAATGTTATTTGTCAAGATGAAACAATATTATCTTTCCGAAAAAACAAAATTATCTGTCAAGATAACGCAATGTTATTTGTCAAGATAAAATAATCTTATCTTTCAGAAAAGACGACATTATCTGTCAAGATAATACGACATTGTCTGCCAGTGTCTAATCCGTTCATTATTGTAATTAGCTGCTACATGACACATTTGAAGTTCTTGACTGTGAATCCCAATAGGGGGTTTGGAAGATCCTGGTACCAAATCGTACGAATCGAAAGGCTAAAAATTTGATCTCAGAGGGTTTTCTCTATATTTATATTATTATGAATGTATATGGTAGACATAATGCGCTGGATATTAATTCGGAATGGGATTACGTGATCTGGCATCCATTGAAATTGAGCTAGCGAAACTCGTTCGTAGGCGTGACATATGCAAGTTAGAGAGACATCAGGACTCATAAATGATTGAGTTTGTGTTATGACTCGAAAATGTCAACCGAACTTGAAAAGTTCGATGACAGCTCTTTGGCGAAGGCTGATGTACAAGCTGAGGGTGCGGTAAAGGCCGTCTCGTTCGACATCGAAGTTCTCTTTGGGGTCGGTGAATTTTCATTTGACGTCGATGCTCTCATTCTCGAGCCGATCGATGATGAAATTTCATTTGAGTTTGATGTTCTCTTGGACGTCATCAGTGCCGTCTCGGCGTTTACTATCGAACTTTTCTTCGGCATCGTCGACGTCTCGTTCGTCGTTGAGGCTCTCTTCGGCATCGTCGATACCTCGATCGATCCCGAAGTTCGCCTCGTTGATGGTGGAATCGATGACGACGTTCCAGGAATCTCCGACGCGAGGGACGTCGTTGCTACCTGCTGATGACAGAAAATCAAAAATTATAATACATCTTCGTCGGCCAATTGGCTTTTTCTATCGTTATGATTTTAGTCGGGTGGAACATTTATTTCTCTGACACAGATTGAGATAATCAGAAATTCCCCTTGGATAGTTGGTGAATCATCCATTTCGACAGAATCTCGTGGAAAATTTGATCCAAATCAATTTGGACTTCAAGTTGCTCGCTAGTTGAGATTAAGGGGAAGAAATCAGGGGAAGTGTGAGATAAATTTTATCTCATTGCTACACATTTTTGATTTCATGATTATTGACAAATGACTTTTTTTTCTCCTCATCAAATGGCTGAAACGTACAAGATTTTTGAATTATCAGGACGAATTTCTCGTCCCAATTCCAACTAAAATCTGAGCCCGCTCGCGAGGGATGTTTTCCATGATCACGACTTCTTCACTTCGACTTCAATCCTCAATAAAATCGCTGATTCAGCTTTGAATGAATTGATCGCACGTGTTTTTGATGCAAAATGATCTGGCCATCGAAAAAAAGGATAATGGACGTCGACTGATTCCACGTAAGAGAGTGAGGGCCGGCTTAAAGCTAGGATGAATTTCTCGTCCCAATTCCAACTAAAATCTGAGCCCGCTCGCGAGGGATGTTTTGCATGATCACGACTTTGTCACTTCGACTTCAATCGTCAATAAAATCGCTGATTCAGCTTTGAATGAATTGATCGCTCGTGTTTTTTATGCAAAATGATCTGACCATCGAAAAAAAGGATAATGGACGTCGAACGATTCCACGTAACAATTGCACGTAAGAGAGTGAGGGCCGGCTTAAAGGTTGATACCTCATTGTAGAATACCTCTTTTCCTTCCTCGACCGATGGCAACAATTCGTCAGTCGAGTGGGGCGTTCTGGGACTCGGGGTTGGTGCGACAATTTGCTGAGCTATCTCTTGCTGTTCTCTCGATCTCGCGAGTCTCAATTCCTGAAGAGCCTGCCTCTGCTCCTTGTCGTTTCTCTCCCGTTCGAGCCGTCGGGCACTATAACTTCTCGCCGACGAGGTTGAGCTGTGGACCGATGCCAAGCTGGGTCTTCGCGAGCCTGCCAAGAGAGGATGATATACGATTTTCATCATCAACCTGATCTCGTTCATGCGGCTTTGCGACGTAAACTAAATCCCCTAATCGGTATAGTATATATATATGTATATATATATGCGCATATGTTAGTGGCAAATCTGACCAGGTCAATTCATGCTCGCTGTGATCAATAATGTATATTATATATGTGTAAAATTAGATTCTATCGCTTTTCCGTCTCTACTCAAACTATCTTCAATCTTTATTTGTCAAGGGAAACTAAAATTCATCGTGTCAGCAGGTAAAAGAAAAACAAAAAATCAGCATTTATAAATTTGAAAGATTGTTCGATTGGTGTTTTTTCTGTCCAACTACGATAAAGCCTGCGAAGCGTGTAGATTTTGAAGGTTCAAGTTGCAAGATAAGCATTCAACGGAATCAAGCTTTACGTCACTATTCATTCTGGACTCATACTGGGTTAGTGAAATTAATACATTTGGGGTCATGCACAAGCATACGCAGAGAAATGTCTGGTAGAAACTACCAGGGAGTATGGTAAAAAAAATTCAACGCAGATCCTACAATTTATGGTTTAATCCACCGAGTATGCCGTCCATATAGCCGAGGTCCAGCGTCATCTTCGCCCTGGCCATATGCCTGGTACTTTTTACCAGACCCTTTTCTCTTGATCTATATAAATGCTATAAAAATTTACATTCGATAACAATTTTTTACAATTAGCATTCGACTCATTTGGCAGAACAAACTGCATACAACTTGAGAACATTTCAGGGCGAAAAATATTGTTGAGCCTGAGCTTAACGGATTAATTACTAATGGCAGCATCCACATGCTTGGCTGGACGAAAGATTATCGATAAAAAGCTTCTCATTGCTGGCAAGGCTATCATCAAGCAAATGGAAAAAGTTTCTCATCCCTCAGAGTCATGAAGCCGAGAGAGTTTTTGACTAATTAATATTGCGGAGCTTTTTGTCAAACATGCTAATTTATCGAGTGCAGCGAGTTAGCTATATTATATTGTGCTTCGTAGTATTCGAAACTTTGACGCGTCAATCTTACCGAAATGTTTTCTATATAATTTATATATATAGATATACAGTATTGTGATACATACATTAACAGTATATATATATATATATATATATACATATATATATATGATTTTCGATTTCAGAAGAACCGACATATGTACATTTGTGTAAATCATTATCGGGCCGCTGCCATCTTGCTGTCTCGTAGCGCACAACAACAATAAGATTTACAGTAAAGTTGGGTACGGCAACAAGAGTGTCGCAAGTGTGGGAACAATAATTGAAAATATGACGAGCAATCCAATCGTTTTTTGTGTTAATGTTTTTTCAGTTTGTTTGGTTTTTTTTTTGTTCTCAACACACATTCCTGGCCTTGGCAAACGAGCAACACTGACTATCGCGATAATAATAATAATAAAAATTGTTAAAAATTAATAATGCGGGAATACTGAGGGTTTTTGTGTACATAATAATACGGGGATATCAGTGTGATACGTGAGAGAAACAATTGAGATCGCGAAAATACCTCTAAAATAGTTTTCTAAGGGATTTTAAGTGTTCACTGAAAATTCTACACTGCTGGGAAGATTCAGATTTTTTTGAGCGATCAACAGCCCCATGTTCTTGTCAGGATGCCAGTCAATCAATTTCCCTGCGTTCGATTCATTCTAAAATTTCGGGCAGGAAAATTATTCATCCCGCGTCAAGTGTCAGGCTGTTCGTTTGGTTGGAAAGATTGTCAAAAAAAAAGATTGCGAAAAAGGGTAAAGATGATGGTAATGGATAATTTTTTGAATTTCTTCTGAGAATTCTTGACGAGTGTCATTTGTCGGTTGAAGAGTCCAACTTTGACAGCCGTCCAAAAAGGGAGTTTCATGGAAAAGGGTTGAAAAGAATCACGAAAGTTTCTGGCTCATGATATCAAAGAAATAAAAGTATTGTTTAGGGAGAATAATCGGGAGGATTGAGGTACGAGTCTGGCGTACGGCCAACGATTTTCACGTCCTCCTACCCTCTCGCGCCACCCTTACGGTCTCTTTTGTGTGTATTTGTGACTATATCGTGTATCAAGCACGAAATTACCCCCAAAATAGTTTTCTAAGGGATTTTAAGTGTTTACTGAAAATTCTACACTGCTGGGAAGATTCAGATTTTTTTGAGCGATCAACAGCCCCATGTTCTTGTCAGAATATCAGTCAATCAATTTCCCTGCGTTCGATTCGTTCTAAAATTTCAGGCAGGAAAATTATTCACCCCGCGTCAAGTGTCAGGCTGTTCGTTTGGTTGGAAAGATTGTCAAAAAAAAAAAGATTGCGAAAAAGGGTAAAGATGATGGTAATGGATAATTTTTTGAATTTCTTCTGAGAATTCTTGACGAGTGTCATTTGTCGGTTGAAGAGTCCAACTTTGACAGCCGTCCAAAAAGGGAGTTTCATGGAAAAGGGTTGAAAAAAATCACGAAAGTTTCTGGCTCATGATATCAAAGAAATAAAAGTATTGTTTAGGGAGAATAATCGGGAGGATTGAGGTACGAGTATGGCATACGGCCAACGATTTTCACCTCCTCCCACCCTCTCGCGCCACCCTTACGGTCTCTTTTGTGTGTATGTGTGACTATATCGTGTATCAAGCACGAAATTACCCCCAAAATAGTTTTCTAAGGGATTTTAAGTGTTTACTGAAAATTCTACACTGCTGGGAAGATTCAGATTTTTTTGAGCGATCAACAGCCCCATGTTCTTGTCAGAATATCAGTCAATCAATTTCCCTGCGTTCGATTCGTTCTAAAATTTCAGGCAGGAAAATTATTCACCCCGCGTCAAGTGTCAGGCTGTTCGTTTGGTTGGAAAGATTGTCAAAAAAAAAAAGATTGCGAAAAAGGGTAAAGATGATGGTAATGGATAATTTTTTGAATTTCTTCTGAGAATTCTTGACGAGTGTCATTTGTCGGTTGAAGAGTCCAACTTTGACAGCCGTCCAAAAAGGGAGTTTCATGGAAAAGGGTTGAAAAAAATCACGAAAGTTTCTGGCTCATGATATCAAAGAAATAAAAGTATTGTTTAGGGAGAATAATCGGGAGGATTGAGGTACGAGTATGGCATACGGCCAACGATTTTCACCTCCTCCCACCCTCTCGCGCCACCCTTACGGTCTCTTTTGTGTGTATGTGTGACTATATCGTGTATCAAGCACGAAATTACCCCCAAAATAGTTTTCTAAGGGATTTTAAGTGTTTACTGAAAATTCTACACTGCTGGGAAGATTCAGATTTTTTTGAGCGATCAACAGCCCCATGTTCTTGTCAGAATATCAGTCAATCAATTTCCCTGCGTTCGATTCGTTCTAAAATTTCAGGCAGGAAAATTATTCACCCCGCGTCAAGTGTCAGGCTGTTCGTTTGGTTGGAAAGATTGTCAAAAAAAAAAAGATTGCGAAAAAGGGTAAAGATGATGGTAATGGATAATTTTTTGAATTTCTTCTGAGAATTCTTGACGAGTGTCATTTGTCGGTTGAAGAGTCCAACTTTGACAGCCGTCCAAAAAGGGAGTTTCATGGAAAAGGGTTGAAAAAAATCACGAAAGTTTCTGGCTCATGATATCAAAGAAATAAAAGTATTGTTTAGGGAGAATAATCGGGAGGATTGAGGTACGAGTATGGCATACGGCCAACGATTTTCACCTCCTCCCACCCTCTCGCGCCACCCTTACGGTCTCTTTTGTGTGTATGTGTGACTATATCGTGTATCAAGCACGAAATTACCCCCAAAATAGTTTTCTAAGGGATTTTAAGTGTTCACTGAAAATTCTACACTGCTGGGAAGATTCAGATTTTTTTGAGCGATCAACAGCCCCATGTTCTTGTCAGAATATCAGTCAATCAATTTCCCTGCGTTCGATTCGTTCTAAAATTTCAGGCAGGAAAATTATTCACCCCGCGTCAAGTGTCAGGCTGTTCGTTTGGTTGGAAAGATTGTCAAAAAAAAAAAGATTGCGAAAAAGGGTAAAGATGATGGTAATGGATAATTTTTTGAATTTCTTCTGAGAATTCTTGACGAGTGTCATTTGTCGGTTGAAGAGTCCAACTTTGACAGCCGTCCAAAAAGGGAGTTTCATGGAAAAGGGTTGAAAAAAATCACGAAAGTTTCTGGCTCATGATATCAAAGAAATAAAAGTATTGTTTAGGGAGAATAATCGGGAGGATTGAGGTACGAGTCTGGCGTACGGCCAACGATTTTCACCTCCTCCCACCCTCTCGAGCCACCCTTACGGTCTCTTTTGTGTGTATGTGTGACTATATCGTGTATTAACCGCCTGCAGCTTCTGCATGGATTTCCACGTGAAAAATCCGCGAGAGGAGGTGAATACGGCGAAGAAAAGTGCCGTAAATACGGACAAAGCACGTGTCCCATTGTTGTTCCTTTAGTCGGTGGTGAAAAGTACCTAACGTAGCGTGTTTAGCTTGTTGTTGTACACGAATATGAGAGTTTATGATGATGGTGGGCGAGGGCATTCATCCGAACGAGAGTACGGCATAATCGTGTCGTTTGGAGGTCTATACGGAATTTTCTCCAGTTCTCATGTTTTCCAGTACCAGCCCAAAGAACGAACCACAAGATCGATATAACACGAGAGGCTTCATTTTTCATGCTCGAACCACCCACACAAGCTTTTCACGAGAGAAAACAGAGCAATGAAAAATTGAGTGATTCGCGCTTACGCGAATTACTGATACTGACGTATTCGTCACGCTGCTAAAATGAGAAACATATCTCTCAAATATAGTGTTCCAGTCAGAGCGTACATAGATATTTTTCAAAAAATTAACATCCCCCTTCAAAATTCGTAATTTTGCATCCCACTGAACGAAAGTTACATTGAGCAAAGAGATTTTTCTATATGTGTTTACTAAATTTCAAATCTATATATCAAATCGAGTTATCGCACTTTTTGAGTGCTATCCCCACGTGGGAGAACGCACAAAAACACACACACGCACATTTATCTGTCGATTTTTTTTAAATATGATTTTTCGACTTTTTGAAATATTTCAAGTATTCTGGCATCAAGTTGTCGTTGGCTATAACTCTCAATATGACGACCATTTTTGTCCCCGCATAATTTTCAAATATTATCTTTTCAATTTAGACTGAAATACGATTTTAAATTGCAAAGTGTACTTGGAATAGTGTACGTATAACATCGATAGTTATATTGTAAGAGTAATTAACCCTAGAACTCTACACTGGGGTACAAGGGTATCCAACGAGAATTTTACATTCCACGTCAGAGCTAGAAAGTTTGCGGTTTGGTTCAAATGATTTTTTCACCAGTTGTCGTTTTTCTAAACTGACTTTGTCATACATCATTCTCTTCGTTATTAAAAAATGAAAAGATTCATGTATAATAAAAAGCCTATTATCGCATATGAAAATTATTTTACCATAAAATATGAAAATTGGGGAACGTTTGTACCCCAGTGTAGGGCTTGAAGCCACAAAAAATGATAGGTGGGTTCTAGGGTTAAGTCAGTATAATAGATAACATCGACAGCATTACAACACGAGACACAACGGATAACACACGACGTACTCAAGAGCATCTGGCACGTTAATAAATTAGACGAAAGAAGAAAATAAAATGATGAAAAAACAAAAGAAAAATAGAATAATAATGAGCATGAGTGACGATTTGACAGAGTAACAAATAAATTAGAACAATCGATGATAGAAAATTCGTTATAGCCGCAGGTAGATTTGAAAATTAATTTGAAAAAAATTGATAGAAAAAAAAAGAAAAAAATACGAGACGAATGGGTTTGAACAAAATGAAAATGTCAAGATAATAATAGAGAGTGATGGACGTGTCTGGTTTGTTCGTAAAATTGCGAGATTTGAGAAGAAACGAAGGGAAAGAAAAAAAAAAAAAAAAAAATTAGAGAAATTGAAAGTCAGTTTGGATCCGGGGATGAGTCAGTGAGATTGAGTTTGGTCGTCTACCGAGGCCGTCGGAAGATCCTTCAGCGACGTCGCTAAGGGTACGTCGATGCTTGTTTCCACCTTTAGTAGCAGCCTGAAGATGGCACGATATAAGCAAGATGGCCGCGGCACGTGCCGCACCTGCACGGGAAGCTGGAACAAGAGGTCCTCGACTTCCACCGCTGCTTGGTCGTCGACCGAATCCTGCACAGCTCAACGGTACGTCACTTTCGCTTCTCTGGCTCGAGCGTGATGACGGTCGACCGCCGTGTAGGGTCAATGGGATGCCTGAAAAACCGAAATTTACGAACCAAACGTCTCGATAATAAATTCATCGAAATTTCGAAAGCTTCTAAAATTTAATCAAATAATAACAATAATAATAATAATAATATAAATAATAGCGATAATAATTTTAAAAAAGAAAGGAATAGTAAAGAAAATTCAGAGTGCACATGCAACGCATAAGTGCATGCGCAAAGATGTTTGTATATCGAGTAAATATGTATAATATATAGAAATTGCTCAAATCCATGATAGATGGGACACTTTTTAGTTTTTAATCCGTTGCAACTTTTTCGATTAATAAAATTTTTTTTAGCCATTCATTTCATTGTGTTCGAGATCTTCAACGAGAGAATCACGTAAACTTTGTGTATTTTCTGTATTGAAATAATCAGAAGATTGTGGGAAAAAAAATCGGTCGACTAAGTCTTTTGAATTATCTCGTATAAATCATAATAATACATTATCAAAGACTTGCAAGATCGCGATCAAGATCAAGGATCCGTTCGCGAATGACTTTGACCGGAAATAAGAGTCGAGATCAAGCACGGACAAATATATGGGCGTTGCGCGTATTTCATGGATAAATCACGATCGACATATCCTGTGTGAATTGATAAGGGAACGAGACGAGGATAATGAGAAAGAAGAAAACATTTAAAAATAGACATGAGGCAGATATGGAAAACAAGAAGAAACTGGTTCGAACGACAATTTACGACTTTTGACACAGACACACACACACATACAGGCACACACACACACACACACACACACACACACACACACACACACACACACACACACAGACACGTAATTGTTGTATCATGACTCGTGACGAGAGAGGAGCGTTTTTGTTTATCGTTCAGATCTCGAATCTCTCAAACTGGTTATGTATACCAGCACTCATTTTTATGGCAAGTTTTCTACCTTATGTGCTTGTGTGTGTGTGTGTGTGTGTGTTTGCACAGCGAAGGCAAGTCCTTGACAATAGATCGGAATGACATTTTTGTAATCGAGTACAATGATCGTAAAACTCGCGCACGTGGCATGTATCCGGGAAGGAAAAAACTTTAACGCTCCAGAAAGTTAATTTGTTTGTCTATTTTTGATAAATAAATCCAAGTAAAAGAAACAATTTTCGTTAAATAAAAAAAAGCAAATGAAATTTAAGCATATTCTACATCTAAATCAAAACTATTAGGATGTTGCAAAAATTTTGGTGAAACGGCTAATTAACGAACGTTCGAATTTAGGAGAAGGTAAAGGACCCAGTAAAAAAAGCAAATTAGATAGTTCATAAAAAAATCTTCGGCTCGATTTATACTTAAATGTGTAGGAAAATAATTGAAAATTATTCCAATCCTTCAGGGAATTGTCAAACAAATTTTACAACGTATAGAAAATTGGTTGAGAAAATATTTTGTTGAATGAAAATTAGTTCGATTTCATTTTTATGCCCCTATGGGCATAAACGACGATGCTTTGTTGGTATATGTGACAGATCTTCCACTCAACGAAACGTAAGATTGCACGTGTCTCATATTGTGAAAATATTCTGTGCGGAGTGAAGTGCCTAGAGAAATAAACGACATTCACTTGATGTTACATATAAAGTATAAAGAGACGCAATCAGCCTGCGGCAATGGTTGTGGCTCCAGCAAACATTAGCTGTACCGTGTAGAAACTCTTGATTTCCATGTTAGACAAAGCCTGTCGACTCTCGCGGTCACTCACAATTCACGCTGATCGCTCGCGTATTATTACGCATATTATATGTGTACAAGTAGAAATGGAAATACACGTGGTCGCAGTAGTGCAGTCATTAGTTGGTCAGACGAGGTAACTCTTGTACATAAACTACGCAACGTACTATAGAATGTACTATATATATATATATATATATATATATATACATACAATGAAAGATGATATACTGTAAATGTATTTGCATTAATAATTATGTGTATATATATGTAATATATTCTTGTACATCTATACAATGAGGCAGTTTCGAGGAGAGTCCTGAATCTATTATTAAAAATTTACGAAAAATTCATCTGATGGAAAAAAAAAAATTTTAAGGGAGTTTCGTAGAGGCTATGTAGGGAATTTTAGAGTTATATATATATATAATGCAAGGTTTGATGTTGTATAGAGATTTCTGGTGTTATATAGGGAAGATTATTTGTGCTGTATAATTATAGTGAAAATTAGTGCTCCATGAATTTCATATGGTCAGTGTTAGTCCTACGTAGGGAAATATTACTCCTATATAGAAAATTTGAATGTCATTTAAGAAATTTTAGTGGAAATGATTTTTTTTTCTCATACAGAGTATTTGTGACATGATAATGTAAGCTATTTGTGAAATTTTCTGCAGCATATTTACATGTAACATTTTATATGAAATTTTACATACAAACTTTTGGGTATATGCAGGGGAGATCGGGGTCGGAATAAACGTCCGGTTATTTGGGGTAGAAGAAATGTGGGGTAGTAAAATACTAATCAGGGTTAAAAAAAATAAAATACCGATACGTTACACCCGGGCATTCATCGTGGAAAAAAATCCGATGAAATTTTTGTTATTGTTGGCACTGACATCCCCTATTTATATATATATATATATATATATGTATATACATGTATATATATTACAGGGGTGCAATATAAATATTAATACAGTTAATATATTACGATGTTTTTCGTGTCGATAATACATACACTCACCTGTGTCACTCGAAAATAGCATTGGAGGTGCGTGATTGGCGTTGGCATAATGGCGGGGTCTCGTGTATCTCGCACGACTGAATAACTTTAGAACGAAGCATATTAACCCAGTGAATAACGCTAATCCTGATGCTATGCCGAGTAGGGTAGGGACGTCTGTAGTTATCAGCACCAGATCTGTGAAAATAATTGGCGTAATCGTGAGTAATCATCGACACGATATAATATACATATATATATATATAAAAATTAGATTTACTAATTAATCGCAAATTGCGACATGAACAAGTATATATGAAAATGATCGATGAATACAAATGTATTTACTTATACAGACATAATTAATGTTGTAACAATATGGTACATTGCAATCGTTATAATGAACTTTACGAGCAACGTAAAATGCAACCAACTACTATAAAAATAAAAAACTTTAAAAACCCTAAAAACAAATTATTTTCTTTTTCATCACATACAAAATATATATTTCAAATTATTCTTAACCGATCTCACTACATATCAAATTTTTTTTAACGATTTTTAACAGCAGATTAATTCCACCGGAGCAGAAAATTATTATTTTCGATTCCTCTACGAGACATCATTAAATGAATGCATAGCAGGGTTTATTCATAACGTTTGGGTAATATTATTATTTACACAGTTCCGTAATTTGCACACAACCCATTATTTTTAATGACCGATTATAATTTAATTAGAATAATATACTCGTTCGTTATTATTTCAGCATGATGACTTTTAATTAATGAATTTCATTTGATGGAAAATCAATTTTACATACGAGGGAAAAAATTAGCAAAGTGTAAAAATGTATTAAAAAAATTGTACAGATTATCTTTATTAACTATCTTTTTGATTATTTATCTATTATAATGTGTATTGTTTAATACCTTCGGCACAGAAGATTTTTTTACTCGGCCTCGACAGGGCGACCCTGTGAAAGCCAACTTCGCAGTCACAGACTGCGTTGTGCTGCACCTGAGCGCATGTCGCATGCTGATCGACAAAAGTGCACGAGGCTCGATAGAAGCACTGCTCGCCAAGTTTTTTCGCTGCAATCGAATTAATACGTTTTATATTTAAATAATAATAAGCTATATACAATGATATCGATAATAATATGATAATAATAATACACTATTTTTATATAATTTTCGTTCTAAAAAATCAAAATTTTGAGTCTTACGTTTGGCGCATCCTTTCGTAGGCCCAAGACGAACGGGATAAAGTTTTTCGCATTCACAGAGGCCGCTAACGGTCTCGCAGACAACATGCCGCAAGTCCGGATGGCACGTGTCCTCGCAAGGCGATCCCAAATATCGTCCTTTCTCTGTAAATGAAAAAATCATCAAAATTTACAATAAATAAATAAGAGTGAAAAAAATAATAATTTCGAGTGATTTTCGACATTATCGAATGTGTATTTAGTACAAATTTTGATTTACTTTACGTAACGCGAATTCAGCATGAATAGCTCCTAATACACACAGTACATATTCATGCTGTAGCTCAATGTACACAGGGATTAGGCAACATCCGATTCCTCTCGCGCAGTCATCAGTCGAGTTCGAAGTCAACAAACTTTTATTATTGAATAATATATTTTTGTTTGGATATCTAAATGTGTTGTGTGTGTGTGTGAGAGAGAGCTATTAAAATTATTTTAGTGCTTTATATAAATATCCTCCCCTCCCAAAAAAAAAAGAAAACACAAAAAATGGTGTACAAAAACTTGAGCCAAGCACATTAACATAAGTAGCTTATCGATCCTCACTGAAGATTGTGAAATAAATTAGAAGATTCCTGAGCGTCCATTTCCAAGCACATAGATGTTATTAATTCATTATTATTATATACTTGCATTTTTAATTATTAACCACGTTTATAAATCGTGAGGCACCATTGACTCATACAACTTGTCACAATTCACCCTCCGTCAGTGGAAAATTAAATCGTCTCATGAAATTAACCAAAAAAAAAATGTGCAATAAAGAATTTACCGATAAAAAGTGATTATTGTCTCGTCAATCCTCATCAGTTTCTTTCCTTTCCAGTTTCTTTCCCAAACATTTCTCTAAAACAATTTGTCGAAAAAAAAATCCTTCCCCCTCGAATAACAACGCAAATTTTTACGTTTCATTTCTATTGAGATACTAAAAACGATGAAATTAATTGGTACACTTTGTAGATGAGATTTTTGAAAGCCATTTTGCATCCTTGAATGGATTCTACATACCATATAGAACGACCAGCCTATATATTTACAGGGTATATATAGATATATCTTCGAGAGCTTGAGGCAAGTGCTTGCGTTTGAAAGCTGCTTATTCTCGCGACACTGCAAAGGCGCGACAGAAGGTGGTCCATGAGTTATAGATATAACAGAGGGTTAGTTGTTTCAACTACCAGCACTAGGAGTATCTAAGAGAGTCCGTGAGAGTTTACAGCATCCATTAAAAATCAATACACGCGAGACCTAGACAATCCTATACATATATATAGTATGCACGTTAATAAACTTTCGTAATTTTACGTTATCCCTTTATCATGGTAAATTTGTGGCCAAGAGGAAATATTTATCAGTGAAAAACACCTTCAAACATCTTTTATGAATAAAGTAATTTGATGTTTCTTTCGTACTTTAGGAAGAGTAGAAATATCTTGGTTTTTCAAACGAAAAATGTTTCAGGAATGTTTTTTATTTTTATTTTCCATTTGTTTCAAATATACGTCGAACAAAAAAGAATAAAAAAAAAAATAGAAGTGGGCACTGATCCACTCTGGGCTTAACCCACTGTGGCTTCAAATTTTTAATATCTAACACAGAAATTTTGTGATTATTTTCAAAAAAATTTATTGTGCTTTTGTTTTGTGTAGATTTTTTTTCAAAAAATTATTATCAAATAGGGGCTGGCCAAACAAATTTACAAAAAAACTACATATCTGTCAGGGTTTTAGGAATTATATAAAAAATTAGGAACCAAATTCCAGAGGCTGAGGTCACTGATCTGTCGATTTGGCATGGAATGCCCCATACGTATGTATAAATATTTGTTATATACGCTTATACACATAAATCTGAAAAAATGTATATATACAATATATATATACATGTATACACATGTACATGGGACAAATAATCTGCTTAAAGCTAAGTTGTTCGGTCGACATTCAAGGGGATGAGACATTTTGATGTAGTCATAAAGTGGGTGTTGTCACCCCCAGCGTCAACGCCACGAAGCTGCATATCTCGGTTCATTACGTCGATAGGCGTGGAAAGATACAGCTCATATGCAATACACACATAACAAACGGGTCGATGTACGTATGCGGGCAAACAGTGGAAACATTAAATGCTAAAATATCTCGCGAGTCACTTCGTATGGCCACATGTGAAAAGAGAGGCCATTCCGAACGATTTCTATTTGCCGGACATGTAAAACAAGAAAAAAAAAAGAGAAAGCTCTTATATCTACAAATATTAGCATTAATTGGATGAAGAATATCAATTGAGGATCTAGCTCGAAACGCGCTCCAGTATTTCATAATTAAGTGATTTAGTATGTAAAAACAAAAATGCACACACACACACACACATACTCACATACGAGTAATTAACGCACATTCGTAGAGGTATGTGAGATTGCGGACGTTCATCATTTGAACGAGTTCTGAATCTTATTAATTCCGAAATCTTGTACCTTTATCGTTTTTTTAAAATCTTTCTTCGATAGCTTTTTAATTAAGAATATTTAATTAATACGTAGACATTTTTATCTAAAAATTAGATTCAATGAAAATTAATGAAAAGTTGTAAATTTTATAAATATTTATGTCATGAGGTCTCATCATTACGATTGTCAAAGTTTTAAGTTTAAGATGCCTGTGACGTGTTGGTGAGTGAGTGAGTGCCTGTGAGTGTATTTTAATATTTATTAAAATTAATGGCTTCAATTCTTAAACAATTTATTATCGCTATTATTCAATGATGAATTAATCAATAAAAATAAATGTCACTGATTAAAATGTGAACAATTCAATGCATTAATCTTACAGAAAAAGGTGAACGAGATTTTTTGTTGTTGTAATATGCGTTATTTTTTTTTTAATTGAGCAATAATTTTTTTTTCTATATATTACGTAATAATTATTTAATTCGGGCTCACATTTATTTCTATAAGTTTCTCTTTGAATTTATGTGCGAATGATTTTTTAAAGTCTGGAGATTGACGCGACTGTAGAACAAAAGGTTCCTTACAGATTCTCCAGACCGTAAATTTCAAAGTAGAGACATCATTCTATAAAAATCTAAATTTATTTAAACAAACACCTGATGTAATGCATAATAAAAAAATCGGAAAATTAGGTAAACATTGAAAAAAATATGTCGTGCATAGTTCGGCATTATTGTTTAAAACGAATGTTCTTAGTATCTTTGTTCTCGCATTTTATTTTTATTAAAAAAAAATATTATTACAAATTTTCATCGAGTCTGACTTTTGGTTGGGTCTCTATATATATGAATAAAATATCCTTAATCTTCGATCTGAGTTCAACGTGGCTCGTCGCGTATTCGCCAATTCGTAGATAAAATAATGGCGAAAAGTTTCATGAGTAAAAAAAAAAATTGAGCCAACTTTCGTAATGGCGTAAATTCGCGATAACAAACAAAGTTGAAGTGAAGTTGATGAGAGAGGAAAACATATCTCTGGGGATTAGTACTATTTTAAGAGTGACTGATCCCTTTCGAGTGTGAGTCTCGCCTCTATTGTTACTACTGGCACATGAGCGAAAATGGCTCACGGCGTTAAGGTCCCGTGAAGATTAAAATAATAATCATTTATCACGTGTTTATTGATGTAGACTTTTTCTGCCATTAATTTCATAACAGTTAGCACTGTGTAATTATTATTATTATTATCACTGCCATTTAATAATTTTTGATGATGATAATAATAATAATAATACATGCTTGGTCGTAATGAACAATTGTTTCGCGAGTAAAAAAATAATTTGTACCGTCAGTAAGGGAAAGTTATGGTGATTTTTATGTCATTAATGCCAGTTCAAGATATGATTATTACGAAGAAACTTTTACTTCAGTTAATTCAGTTAAATAAATCGCCTTACATAATTAATTTTAAATTGTTTTTTTTAGTCCCTGATTAAAGTGAAAGTTTTCAAACGAAGTCATTTATTGATCTACCTCAATTTCACGTAATCGTATATTTCGTATAATTTGCTTTAACAAGAAGTATGCTGATAAACGTGTCAAAAAATTTACGAGAAAATGAATAATCAATCGGTCCAGGCATTAAAAGATAAAATGAATTTAAAAAAATGCGAGGCCTGTTTATCGTATTTTTGCGAACCTACCCTTGTCTGTTACTTGCCCTCATATATAAGATCTCGTATCACACTCCCACCATCCCCCCTCGGTACCTCCTCACCGGGGGTTATACACCCCCACATGAAATTCAAAGTGCTCGAAGGACAGCCTCGGGGAGCGCGCATGAGGGCGCGCAAGGGAGTTTGACCCACATTCTGGACTATCTCTATCTATCTCGTACGTTTTTTTTTTTCCTTTTGACATATGACACGCACTGTTCAACGTATATGGAATTCGCTATATGCAGTTATAAATAGCGTACGAGGAATCTGAATAAATCCTGCAGGCTATGCTGGCTATGATCATTCTTCCACGGATATTCATAGTTCTCCAAGCTTATTTCATTTTTTTTTTCAACCCCTGCTCAACGTGCACAGTCATAATCTTCAGTACTTGGAACTCTTCATTTTCAGAGCAATTTTACAAATTAATTTTATCACGGATTAGAGAAAATTTATATAAAATTTCACCCCTCAGACATATGTTACACGTTAATTGACAGGAGAAATTTTTCTCAGGCTCGAAAGAGATAGAATGGCCGAGAAAAAGATTGTCTATGTCATAGCTTGTATCCTTCACCGATATCCAAAATAATCACTAAACTCAGCGACGTAGCACTCGCAAGCATGATTGTAGGATAAACTTTAAACAAAGCCCTGAATTCCACCTTCGGTTTAAGCGCTAAATAATATATAACTTTGGGTAGAATTATGGTAGGAAAATCAAGATCACTGGCCTCATTTAAGAGGGGCTGAAAGTTCCGCGCGCCCCGGCAGGATAATGACGCAATCATCTTTGGGTTCAACGTCTTCAATTCTGGACGAAGAATTCCCTTGTTTTTTCGTGTACTTTATTGCTCCTCAGGCCTACCTGTGATGTTGCTGTCCAGATAATCCTCGTCGTCGTCACCGTCGTACGATAAATCGACATCGGCATCCTCGTAGACGCCGTCATTGCCACCACCGGTGAGTCTCGACGTCGATGAAATTTTCCCATCTCGACCGTCACGTCGTTGACGATTCTCGTTACCGTCACGAGACTCTCGCGGCGGATAATCAAAAACGTCAATGTTTTCGATCACTTTGACATATGTCAAATGTTTCTCTGGACTCGTGATCGTGAATACCGGTCTGACAATTATAACGAAGCAAGCTAGCCAGCAGCAACAGCAGCAGGTCAGTCTCAGGGCGAAGGGAATTGCGCTCATCGCCCCCGCGGCGCGAGTCTACCCCCGAAACCGACCACCGGCGGCGCATCGACATCTCTTCTCTCCCTCTACACCGCCTCGTCTTCCTCCAAACGCCATCGCGCAATTCCGCGCACACGCATTGACACCCAAACACATACGGGCACAACACTCGCTATTACACAGTCGGAAACTATGTGACAGTTAAGAGTGAGATGAGATAGGGGTGGTGTTTGTGTGCTTTGTGTGTGTGTGTGTGTGTGTGTGTGTGTGCGTGCCGGGAGAATTGGATGGCGGCGGGGTGGTTGTGGAAAAGGAGCGACCGCACTACGAGCTCAGAGGAGAAACACGAGAGTACAACCGGAGAGCCGCAGCAGATCGTAGCAGCAGCAGCAGCAGCAGCAGCAGCAGCAGTAGCAGCAGCAGCACCGGTGATTCACAGTACTGACGGGAACAATTTTGTGCCGGAGTTACGTCGAGAACGCGATGGGGATACGTGCGAGAGTTGCGCGGGACGTTAAGAGCAGAGGGAACGAAAGAAAGAAAGAGAGAAAGAGAGAGAGAGAGAGAGAGAGAGAGAGAGAGAGAGAGAGAGAGAGAGGGTGCATTGCACCCCCGTCGAGCTTCGTCCTCTCGTCGTGTACACACACTATAGATACCCCAAGTACCCAATGCGCATACCCCGTAAACTCCAGCGCCACAGTGCGGTACGACCTACAACCCCTAATGAAAACTTGCGTTCATCCCCGCGAGGATGCGATGCTGTCCAGTGGATGACCCACTGCTACACGAGCGATTTATCCGCCACCCCCTCACACACACCCACCCTCCCCCCTTTCCTCTCACAGCCCCGAGTGATGACGAGGAAAATCCGTGAGAAAGCTGCTCCGAGACTATTTTGCTACGAGGATCTTGTAGGGCTCCGCGTCGCAGTTCCGAGCTTTTTCTTCATGAGCGGAACACATCGATCCGACAAAATCGAAATAGAAGGCCGCAATGTAACATGTAGGATTTTAGTCGGTATGGGCTGAGTAATCTTCCAATTGGGAGCTTATATTATGTCCGAGAGATGTGAATTACTCGCTGAGAATAAGGAAACCGGAGGGGATGGGAAGTCGCCATTTTTGCCAAAGTTGTTGATGGACATCGTTCACCTTGTATTATAGTGCTGTGCGATGCGTTGTCGTGTCCGAGGGAAGAAAACGATTTGAAAAATGGATAATTTCGAGTGAAAGTAGAATTGAGGGGATGGAGCTCATCGATCCGGAAAAATGGAATTAAAAAAGGCCGTAATGTAGGATTTTAGTGCATATAGATTGAGTAATAAGATTATTGTTGTTGATGGTCATTGTTCACCTTGTATTATAATGCTGTGCGATGCGTTGTCGTGTCCGAGGGAAGAAAATGATTTGAAAAATAGATAATTTCGAGTGAAAGTAGAATTGAGGGGATGGAGCTCATCTGTCCGGAAAAATGGAATTACAAAAGGCCGTAATGTAGGATTTTAGTGCATATAGATTGAGTAATAAGATTATTGTTGTTGATGGTCATTGTTCACCTTGTATTATAATGCTGTGCGATGCGTTGTCGTGTCCGAGGGAAGAAAATGATTTGAAAAATAGATAATTTCGAGTGAAAGTAGAATTGAGGGGATGGAGCTCATCTGTCCGGAAAAATGGAATTATAAAAGGCCGTAATGTAGGATTTAAGTGCATATAGATTGAGTAATAAGATTATTGTTGTTGATGGTCATTGTTCACCTTGTATTATAATGCTGTGCGATGCGTTGTCGTGTCCGAGGGAAGAAAACGATTTGAAAAATGGATAATTTCGAGTGAAAGTAGAATTGAGGGGATGGAGCTCATCTGTCCGGAAAAATGGAATTAAAAAAGGCCGTAATGTAGGATTTTAGTGGATATAGATTGAGGAATGGGATTATTGTTGTTGATGGACATTGTTCACCTTGTATTATAATGCTGTGCGATGCGTTGTCGTGTCCGAAGGAACAAAACGATTTGAAAAATGGATAATTTCGAGTGAAATTATAATTGAGGGAATGGAGCTCATCGATCCGGAAAAATGGAATTACAAAAGGCCATAATGTAGGATTTTAGTGCATATAGATTGAGTAATGGGATTATTGGGAGATTGTATGTTTGAGAGCTGTGAACTGCTCATTGAGAATGAGGGGATGGAGAATCGCCATTTTTGCCAAAGCTGTTAATGGACATTATTCACCCTTGTCTTATGGTGCTGTGCGACACGTAGTCGTATCCGAGGGAAGAAAACGATTTGAAAGATGGATATAGTTCCAAGCGAGAGTAGGATCGAAAGAGAGACGCGTATATTTCTATAGGGAAACTCAGGCATGAAATGAAATCGTAAGAGTCGATTGGACCGTTTTCCATCGCCTAAGATGACTGTCAAGACTTTCCATCGCCTAAGATGAGAGTCGACACAAATTGAATTTAGCATGACAATAACAGCCATGCAGCATGTAGAATTTTCGTGGCAAAATGGGCGAATCATCGTACCTGAGAAAGTGCATTTCTTATTCTACGTTCAGTATATTTGGACTGCTCGCTAAGAATTGATTGGGGGATGGGGAGTAAACACTTTATAGAAGCTATTGATGGACATTGTGGTGCATTTACCCCCCAGACAGGGAGATAACAGTGCTGTGCGATACAAGCAGAGATCCATTGTCTGGCAAAGATCCGTGCTTTGCATTATTTAGTAAGGGATGGAACCCCAATCGATCTGGAGAAATGCCAACTGACCAAAGCCATATAGCATGTAGTATTTCAGTGATAATGGGCGAAAGACCATTTTCTGAGACACTTAAAAGTATGTTTCTTATTTTACATTCAATATATTTGAACTGCTCACTAAGAATAGGGATGGATACTGAAATGAGAAGTTGACCTTTTGTCGAAATTGTTGATGAAACTGGTGATACGTTCACCCTGTATACCATTTCTGTAAGATTTAAAATAGAAACCTCAGAAAATAAACGATTTTGAAGATCGATAGGAGGTTATAGGATTGAAAAGAAGTAACTATTCTTCCATGAAGTGATTGCGGTGTGAATGGAATGGTGTAGGAGTTGATTGGAAGGTTTTCAATCGCCCGAGGTGACTGTCAGGAGAATGGACATAAATTCAATTTCAATGTATTTCCAATCGTACACAATCTTATCATGACTTCATGTTCTTCAGCTACTCCAAGATCTAAGATGGACGAAAAGACTCCTCGAGAGAACTGATGAGATCCTTATCGTAGAAATAAAACGCTACGGGACAGATTTATTCAACTGACATTGTGGGCACAGATCGTGCCATCATCAATACGATTCTTCACGAAGGATGCATCTCTGACTCCCCTTGATACCGCGTTCTTTGACGTATCCAGGATTGCAGATGCAGAAATTGGGCCCGGAACAAACTCCATTGTGACATCCACGGGGACATGCGGCAACGCAATGACTCCGCGTTGGATCTCTGGGGTCCAGAATGTGTCCGGTGTTGCAGGTGCAAATATTCCGTCCGGTGCATCGACCATTCAAGCAGGGCCTTTCACACTGACCCTCATACTGGGATTCGGTCTCATGCGGAGGTCTGGATGATTCTGTGTAGCGCTCCAGCGTGCATCGGCGAGTCTGCTGATTCAAAAGATAGCCGGGATTGCAACTGCACCGATTTGGGCCCACGCATTGGGCATTCTCAGGACAGCCAATTTGGCACTCCGGAACGCAGTTACCGGTTTGATAATTACGCGTGTACCCGGGCCCACATGTACAGACTCCCGGTGAAGTGCACTCCCCACCGTTGCAATTGTTTGGTCCACAATCTGGCAGGCAGGCTTCGGTCTCACCAGGTGGATTGACATATCTATCATCATGTAAAGATCAAGTAAACGTCGGGTAAAGTCATGTAAAAGTTATGTAAAATCATCTAAATCACTGAGAAAAATGCTGGATCTCTATGTAACCTTTCGGTTTAAGGAAATGTGGATCAAGATTTAGATTGGAGGAATCATCTTTGTTTGATTGAGGAGAAAAAGAAATGGCCATAGGACATTGAGTATTGGAGGGATAATTTTGTAATTGCGCTGGTGAGAAAAGACGTTCATTCGTTGTTGGGTCATGTGTCAGGGAACGTGCAAATCGAATGTCTGTCACTTGGGCCAGTTGCCCTGTGAATTTGTGTGAAAATTTAAGACCTCCATGTACCATTTTGGATGGAATGACTCCGGCACGAGGTTTGGATTTGAGGGATGATTTTTAATTGAGTAAGTGACAAAGAATGTGTCTCATTTGGGCCAGTTTTTTTGTAAATTTCTGTGGAAATGTAGGACCTCCATGTTACCTTCTTGGATAAAATGACTACTGAAATGATTTTTAATTGGTTAGGTGAGAAAAGACGTTCATTCGTCGATTGACCTACCCGCTGTAACAAGTGCAAACTCCGGGTGAAGTGCATTCTCCATGTGGACAGCCACCCTCGCAAACGGCCTCGCACTTTTTGTTATCGTTCATCACGTAACCGGGCTTACAGCGGCAAATCTGGTAAGCGATACAGTCGCCATTTTCACAGCCACCCGGGCATATTGGCACGCATTCTCCATTGATTGTCTCCTCGTAGCCATATTTGCAAGCGCAAACATCTGGCGTGAAGCAGTAAGCGTCTCTTTGGCAGGTTTCACGACAGATCGGCTGGCAAACCCCCTGGTCTGGATACCAACCAGATTCACAAGTGCATATTCCACCGGGGGCGCAAGTACCACCAAAACAGCCACCTTCGCAGTGAACCATGCACTTTCCAGTTGTCTCGTTCCTACGATAACCCTCGCAACAATCGATCACCGTGACCCAACCACCTGAGCTGTGATGACTCTGAAATAATAATTTCTCATTTATCGATCGATTGGTCATGACCAATACGACGTGCTGGAATATTTCCTTGGCGATTGTACTAACTGTTTTTACTCCTGGCTGGGCGGCACCCGGATGTAGTATCTGGACGTGTCCGGTTGCGTTGTGCAATTGGACGGCCTCGGCATATCTACGATCGTTTTGAGTTGGTTATTGAAAAAAAAAACCAGTCTCGTGTGATGATTATTTTTGAGACCTCGTTTCGGATTTTATAATGTGAGTGCGAATCTTAGTTTAAGCATGAAACGACCGTTAGATTTAATCAACTTCAGATCGAACTTACAGTCTAAACTTGGAGTCTGCGAGTGCCGAATTTTGAAACGTAAGTTAGAAATTAATTTTGGAATGAAACTCGAAACGATCGTGAGATTGAATCAACTTTAGATTGAACTTAAAGTCTAAAATTCGGGCCTAAGTCCCGAATTTGTAACTTAAGCTGGGACCCAAGTTCGGAACGAAGCATGGACCGTAAGATTGAATTATAGTTTCTAACAGTTAGTAACTCGAAAAAAAAAATTGAACGCTTGTATAATGAAGAGAACTGCCACTTGGAGAATGTCTTGATTGAGCTGAAATTTTTTTTTGGCTCAAATATCGAAGTGCAAATCGAGTTTATGACATGACATATATCTTTAAAAGAGCCCGTATGCTGCGATAAAAGTCAGGAGAGTTGAGTTATTCAAACTTCGAAGGCGCATCATCGACAAAAATGTTGTCGGCAAAAGGTCGAGGTCGCCTACGAGTCTGTCATGGGACTCGTTGCGGTTCATCGGTACAATCTTTTGCTCTTCCCAGCTTCCAGCACGGCTCATCAGGTCAAGTGGACACATGTGTAGTGAGACGACTTACGACTTATCGAGACAATTTTTCGGTCTCGCTCGGCCGTAAATGAATTTTAATAAAATGAGGCCCGCGATCTGATAATGAAATTCCATTATACACTCGGTCTAAGGTCGTCAAAAAATTTTGGACAGGTTTCGATCGTTTCTTTTATCATGTATTACGAATTTACGTATTTACGAATGTATTATATCTACGTAAGACGAAATTCAAGGATTTAAATTCCGAAAAGAATTGATGTTTTTTTTTTACGAAAACAAAATTGTTGACTATTTTGAATTAAAATGCTTTTACCATAGAAATTTAGTAAGCGACGTGGCAATTATCATCTTTTACTGGGGATATGCGTGGAAACTTGTTCCATTAGCCAGACACGCACAAAATTTTATTATATAATTCTAATGAATATTATCGAGGTCAGATTTTTTTATTCAGCTTGAATGATGCTTCGTCCAATTAAATCAATCCTTGAGACAACTCAATTTTGCATAATAATAATTTATGCAATTTCTAGCATTGACGAAACATTTGCTATCTGATCATGGAGCGGATTCCATGAATGAGGAAAAATCACGAGGAGAAACGATGTGCAATTATTAATTTGGACCATTTAAAAAATTAAACCAACATCGCGATGGACCGAGAAGTAATCAATGGATGGTTTTTGAAAACTAGAAAGTCTGATCTTCAAACCAGCCTTGCCCAATTGGTCAAGCATTCAATTTTTTAAAAATCATTAATTCGAATCGAATATAAAAATCGTTCTTTGGACATTCAGATCTTTGGGTCGTATTGAGGTTAAACTATGATGTCATTTTTCTTGTTCTTCATGAAAAAAATGACCAATTTAAATTTTTGCAGCGATCACGAAAATATTACAAAAAAATATATGCAAATTTTATTGATGCCTTTTTTTTCTACAGGTTATATATTTTTTTTTTACTCACGGAAGTCTTTTGTAGCACAGACCAGTCTCATTGGCAGGTCTAGAGGAACGTTGCTGCAAGTGGCCTCCCTTAACGCCATACTGTTCTCCTTTGGCGAGGGAAAATAAGCCCAAAGCCAGAATCAGAAAAGTTTTCCACGTCAAGATATTTCTCTCCATGTTCTCGATCGCGAGGCCAATCTTGTACTGATGAAAATTCTCGAAAGAAGATCGAGGAAAAGAGAGATAGAGAGAGACTGCAAAATTAACGAATCAGCAGATAAGAGCTGCTGTGACACGAGCACATCTAATAAAGGTCAACAGATTAGGAAATGTTTTTTTTTGCTGTTGTTTATGTTCCATTATCGCGTCACTCGAGAATTAAGCGTCTTTATTTATTTTTTTGTCATTTTTTATTATCATTGCAGGAAAATTATCTTGCGACCGAGTTTCGAGAAATTTTCAAATGGACCAGTCGCAGAATTCTCGATGTAAATAATCACGACGTTGATGTGACCTCGTTTCGTTTTATAAACTATTGCCCCGAGGCTATCGAAGAGACAATTCATATACAGCAATTTTGCGAAATTGAGATTGACAACGATATAATATCACGAACAAATTCTCTTGAATTCCTGATCTTATTTTCTTAAAATTTATTTCATCATTTTATGAAAAAAAAATCTTTAACATAAATTACGTCGATAGGTTGAAAAATTAAAAATTAATTTTTTTACAGAAGTTTTTTTTGTATTTATTTTTTTCTCCTCTTCCTCGTTTCATGAATCGATTTTTGTCGTGGTGAACGTAGCGCTGGATTGCAGGGGAATCTCGTCGTAAACGTGTTCACCGTCAACGTCGAGTACCGCATGACGAAATGTACTCGGTGGCCTGTCGTAATGAGCTTCCAGAAGTTCTGAAAGGTGCAGAAAGACTCGTATAAAACATGACGAATTACAATTCTTTTTTTTTTTATCATTCTTTTAACTAAATTTTTCAATTAGGAAGATTTAAATTAATTTTTCGTTAGACCAGAAAAATCTTTGTATATATATATATCTTGTATTTTTATTTGGCATGAAATCAATAAATTTTATTGGATGAAGAAAAAGATTCTACAGTTTCAATACTCAATGGATTCCCAAAAAAATTCTCCTGCTAAAAATGCATTCGTTCACCATGGAAAACCCTTTAATTAATTTAGTATTTCTCGACGCGTGTTCGGATGTTTGTATATGTATCGATTTGTATTACGCGCCTAGACGGAAACACGGGCTAGTTTGCATGAATCGAGAGCACCGACATCCCATAGATCAACGCTCGATTCACACAAATGTGGCAAACTTCCAGCAAACGTTGAGAAAGAATCAAGTCCAGCTAAAGAGATAAAGATCGATTAACGTTTACGACTTTGAAACTTGGCACCTTTCTTGTAGATTTTCCACTTTCTAAAGCACACCACCCATTCGGAAGTCTGAATAAATGATTCTCGACGATTGGCGATCAAGGAGGGAAAGTAGTTGCTGATATAGTTCGTTCGTTGCATGAATTTATATTATTTTTTAATTCGTCCGATGAGAAAGTCTGACGAGAGATACGATTTTGCCTTAATTTGCCGTTCGTTTTGGCCGATTATCTCCATCAACCGAACCCAATATGTTTTTACGAAAATCTGCATGTATATGAATATATTTTGCAATAAAAAAAAAATGCTAAAATAATTGGAGAAATTTTATGTTTTCTCGAAAAAAAAAGTAATAATCGATTCTTACACGTTTTGCTCACTTCGACGAACGAATATTTTTTGGGGACCCTTTTAAAATTATTTTTTTCATGCCAGAAAGTATTTCTGAGTGTCATATATATATTCTCAGGGATGTTATGATGAGCTAGTGATTAGAATTTATTAGAACATGTATGAGGGAGAGTGAGATATCTTCGCACTTGTGTATGAATTAGAGTGGCAACCATATAATATAATTTAATGTGAAGGAAGTTATATAGACAGGATATTGTGTGTATGTGTAGCAAGTTGATTATATATATATGTATACACAACTGTTTAACAGGCTGGTTAACGTTGGGTACAAGTTGCGTAATAAAATACGATGGGGCGCAAAGAAACATACGATGAAACCCACATGGATTCGTGGGAATTAAATGTTACAGACTGGGGAACGATTCGACGTAGTTAAACGTAAAAACTGCTGCGCAGTCGTGCAGCGAAAGCGCCAGTGTGCAGTATCGATGAAACAGTGGCTTATATATATATATATCAGGGAGGACCCGACACGGTTCCACGTCGTTTGGATGTAAGATGAGAGGAAGAAGTGATAGATAAGCTGGCAAGGAGATAACAAAAAATCAACTCATACGAGTCCAATGTGGCTGAATTGGTTGAAATCAATTCAAATGCGTCCGTCGAGAATTTTGTAATCGGAGGAATATATTAACGTGCCATTAAATCGATTCGATTCAATTTCCAACGGATTCAAATTAAATTTAAACAGAACTTACAAATAACTACGATTGCATTTTTAATGGTTTGAAAAAATAAAAAAATTCCTCTTTTGAAAGTATTTGGAGGTTGAAATAATTTAGAACATATTTGAATGTGTTTCATTTTAATTTTTTTTAATCTGAAAATGCTTACCCTGAAGATTACTGAACAGTCGAATATTCGGATAATCGTTCGAGTAGTTTGACTCTGGCTTCTTTGGAATTTCGACACTGGAAGCTGGCCGTGTTTTCGTCAGGGTCCGGTGTTCAGGAATCATGCATCTCGGAGTTTCTGCAGTAATACAATTATTTCCCAATCAATCTATTAAACCGATACCTGCTTTTACATATAATCCAGTTTGATCTATAGACGACGTATATGGATACAGATTGTGATTGATTAGAAAATATTTTTGGTCAGATATATTTCGAATTGTCGCCGAGAAAAAAGTTTTATCACTTATGATCATCCGACGACTCGTATTGTGCGAGAGACAAAACTGCTGGAGAAAATGAGAAAAAAAAAAAGTATATATATATATATGTATAACAGTGCGAGCATTTGCGCATGTATATATAAATGCGAATACATGTACAACTACAACCGGAAGGGAGCAATCTACCAATCATTCGTAAACGTTATTTCTTTTTTTTCGCCACAATGGTGTACCCGACAAACACAATTACGATTCATTTGACTATACGATCACATTTTACGTATGTAATGTATATATATATATATATATAGTAGACCATGTCAGCCTAAATCCCCAAAAAATGACTTACTAAAAAATGTTTAAAAATGATAAATATTTTTGTTTTGATTTTTAAATCCATCCTGCTGCCAATAACAAAATACACATGATTTTAAGTTTTCGTTTGAATAAATTCAAATGTATAATTGTTCCATTTTTGCTTAAATGATTGCCATAATTGTTTCTCTTTCTGTGAAAGGCTCCTTACTATAGAAACTGGAGCACAAATCATCACTGGCTAGAATGGCTAACCACTGTACTGGCCAATTCACATTCAACCGATTAATCTGAAATGGTCAAAATGTAAATGTACGACGCAGTCATACGCGAATGTGTGTAGTACGATTTCTACCACAGGTATCAAAGGAGCATCGAGCATACGCGCATTTAATGACGACACATAAGTGTATAATAACGCTGCTGCGTAAGTTTGAATTCCCCGGTGATTTCGAAATGCAGCTTGAGCCAAACCGTATTATAAATGCAAGATTTTCATACGCATTGAAGCGTTCGAATATCCCGGCCATATGCAATCCCCGCACTGGTATAAAGTTACGTATGGTCAAGTATTACAAGTCCGGCGATAAGCGCATATTATTAGCAAATTTATGTCCTCTTTTATGTGTTCCTCACCTGAATAGACAGCGATCAATTGTATTTGTATAATTTAAGGTGATGTGCAATAGACACGGGTAGGAGAGGTTTAGCATCAATGACGCCCACGATGGAACGAGAGAAACAAAAGAATAATTTGTTGGCTATACGGATTTAATTTGGGTTTATCTGTAGCGCAAGTCTCAAATTCGTTAGCCACAATTCTCAAATTTTTGAGCGACCATTTTCAAATTCGTTAGCCACAATTCTCAAATTCGTTAGCGACTATTCTCAAATTTGTGAGCGACCATTTTCAAATTCGTTAGCGATAATTCTCAAATTCATTAGCGATAATTCTCAAATTCGTTAGCGATAATTCTCAAATTTGTGAGCGACCATTTTCAAATTTGTTAGCGATAATTCTCAAATTCGTTAGCCACAATTCTCAAATTCGTTAGCGACTATTCTCAAATTTGTGAGCGACCATTTTCAAATTCGTTAGCGATAATTCTCAAATTCTTTAGCGATAATTCTCAAATTCATTAGCGATAATTCTCAAATTCGTTAGCGATAATTCTCAAATTTGTGAGCGACCATTTTCAAATTCGTTAGCGATAATTCTCAAATTCGTTAGCGATAATTCTCAAATTCGTTATCGATAATTCTCAAATTCATTAGCGATAATTCTCAAATTCGTTCGCGATAATTCTCAAATTCGTTAGCGATAATTCTCAAATTCGTTATCGATAATTCTCAAATTCATTAGCGATAATTCTCAAATTCGTTCGCGATAATTCTCAAATTCGTTAGCGATAATTCTCAAATTCGTTAGCCACAATTCTCAAATTTGTGAGCGATAATTCTCAAATTCGTTAGCCACAATTCTCAAATTCGTTAGCGACTATTCTCAAATTCGATAGCGATAATTTTCAAATTCGTTAGCGATAATTCTCAAATTCGTTAGCGATAATTCTCAAATTCGTTATCGATAATTCTCAAATTCATTAGCGATAATTCTCAAATTCGTTCGCGATAATTCTCAAATTCGTTAGCGATAATTCTCAAATTCGTTAGCCACAATTCTCAAATTTGTGAGCGATAATTCTCAAATTCGTTAGCGACCATTTTCAAATTCGTTAGCGATAATTCTCAAATTCATTAGCGATAATTCTCAAATTCGTTAGCGATAATTCTCAAATTCGTTAGCGATAATTCTCAAATTCGTTAGCCACAATTCTCAAATTTGTGAGCGATAATTCTCAAATTCGTTAGCGATAATTCTCAAATTCGTTAGCGATATTTCTCAAATTCGTTATCGATAATTCTCAAATTCATTAGCGATAATTCTCAAATTCGTTCGCGATAATTCTCAAATTCGTTAGCGATAATTCTCAAATTCGTTAGCCACAATTCTCAAATTTGTGAGCGATAATTCTCAAATTCGTTAGCGATAATTCTCAAATTCGTTAGCGATAATTCTCAAATTCGTTAGCGATATTTCTCAAATTCGTTACCGATAATTCTCAAATTCGTTAGCGATAATTCTCAAATTCGTTAGCGATAATTCTCAAATTCGTTAGCGACTATTCTCAAATTTGTGAGCGACCATTTTCAAATTCGTTAGCGATAATTCTCAAATTCTTTAGCGATAATTCTCAAATTCGTAAGCGATAATTCTCAAATTCGTTACCCACAATTCTCAAATTCTTTAGCGATAATTCTCAAATCCGTTAGAGATAATTCTCAAATTCGTTAGCGATAATTCTCAAATTAGTTAGCGATAATTCTCAAATTCGTTAGCGATAATTCTCAAATTCGTTAGCGATAATTCTCAAATTCGTTAGCCACAATTATCACTGATGTTAACCAGCGACAACCAATTGCAGAGATAATACTAGAAAACGACACAGCAATGATAGGGTAACGCTCGGTAACGGAACGATAAATCATCGATAGCGCGTTACGCCCGTTTCCGCCGACGTTGATCGCAGTTTAAATTCTGGTTACCCTATTTAAACTGCGTCGGAGGAAACAGACGTTAAAGAATTCTGTTACAGTGCAGCTATCGATGACCTTCTGCTGATTGGCCAGAGCCTGCAGGAAGTCTTGCATTCGTTATAAAATACATTAAGACATCGATTTAAAGACTGGACAGTTCTCGTATCTCATATTTCGTATCTCTGTTGCTTAATTTGAGATTGCATAAGAGCAGCCCAAGTTTTACGCTCGGCGGACTCTCAAATGGACTTTTACCAACTGTCCATGGTGTCAACTTTCCTTGTAGTCCCCTCTCCCCCCCCCCCTCCCTCCCCCAACACACATTTTCATGGTTTCAGCTGCAATTCGGCTATTTTTGATGGATGACCCTTTAATTTGGAAGCATCCCAATTTATTTAGTTGTTGAGTTCGTTAATGTCACCATTGTCGATGGCCCAAACTTTGCATCGCGTCAACTAGCACCATGCGCTAAAGTGCCCAAAGATCGAGGTTAACGGAAACGAGGTCACTCCAGATAGTTAAACAGACATTTTGGTAGACTTAAATTTTTTTAATTTTTTTAATTTATATAGGACGAGTTCTACCTCTAGGTAGAATAACCTGGTCGGATATCTCGCAATTATATGCGGTATCTGGCAGGTCATTTTACCTGAGAGTTGGAACGATGGGCGATTGATTTATTTCTCGCATTTGAGAAATTATTCATTTCTTGACTTACCGTATTCACAAGCGATTATACTGCTATTGCACCCCATCGATGATATTCTGCCAGAATTCATTTTTTCTCCACCGTCACGTCGAATCGTATCGTTGCACGTATCGCGCTTCTCCGCCGCGTCATATATCGATAAGCGGATCGTCTCGAAGAGCTTGGATCGTATGTGAAGTATCGCGAGTACAGCAAGTGTTGTCAGGCCAAGTGATATTATGGATCCGATGACAATCAAGGCTGCTATGTCGAGGGGCATTGGTACTGCGTGAGTTGGTATTTTTTCTGCAGTTTTGCATCAAATGAAAAGTATCGACGATATGTGAGTATCGAGAAGCTATGGAGCAGCGGGCAAGGATGAAATAAATAATTGAAAGATTTGCAATTTCTGTTGTAGTTAAAAATTTACCACCAAAATCGAAAAATTTACTGGTTAAATAAATCTCTTCTAAATCTCAAATATGAGGTTAATTTATATTTCTATTAAAAAGAAATGAAACAGTTAAAAAAAAAATAGTAAATAATATTGTTTTGTTTCTTTTCTAAAATCTACATATATTTTGAGGTCCTCAAAATCGTACATACAAGATAAATATAGAATTTTATTCAATTAAAAAAAAAATTGAATTGTTAATTGAAATAAAATGAAATAATGAAAATAATTGAATAGCAAAAAAAAGTATTAAATGATTTTTACCTGCAGTACCCAACGATGTCATTATCATTGGACCATCGTGATCGGGTGACCCATTGCCGGAAACGTGAACCACAGCGACTATTGGACCAGGGGTCGATGGCTTTTTAACCCTTGGCACTTTCGTGTCGATTCTCTCGACTCGCTGGTGCACATCGTAATTGTCGTACTCATTCGTGTCGATTCTCGTTGTAATTGTGCTCGTCCCGATCTCACCGATCTCAAGCATCGATGGATCGGTCGATCTCTCAATTAAACCTCGCTCGGTACTTGCGAACGTCACTGCAGACTGATCGTAATCTACCGGACAATTTAACGAAAGAGAGTTCGATTTTTATGACTCATTTTGTGTTCTTCATTGTGACTATATTTAGTTTCTCCGATTATACGTAATCATTATATCGAGGATATAATGATTACGTATAATGATAATTACCTATAAGGGGAGATCAAAATTATTGTGTAAAAATATTAAAATAATATTTATAAATATTTTTTTAAATATTTTTATACAATGATTTTTCTAAGCTTGTACACTTGATTTAAGGAATTAAAAAAAAACTTTTACATTAAATTAAATGACAAAATGGTCAATCATAATTAGAAACGTAGCAAGTTTTTGATGCAAATAAAATAAAAGTTTCAGAAAGGCAAACTGACAAATAAAATCTAGTCAGTTTTAATGAAAGTATGAAATTTGCATGGAAAGAGTTTCGGTGTTAAACTCACCGATCTTGGCTTCGTTGGACCTTGACGAACTTGTTGTCAATTCTAGAGTTTCGTCAACCACTCGATCGTTCTGATGATCATCATCAATGACGTCCTCCAAATTTCCATTTACATAAGAAATATCGTAATCGGTGTTCACCGTCGAAGTCTCGAGACGATCGGCAGTGAACGTCGATGATTTCGACGACAATGGTGGAACGAAAATATCGATCGAGCTCGAATTGCTAGTTTCGATCGTTCCTCTAGCATCTGATCGATTTCTCGTAATTATCTCGGGCACAAATGGCTCGATGGTTTGCTGGAAATTTATGCAGCTACCCGTCTCGTGATGACAGAGTGACGTTAATTCGCGTGTCGTTAATGATAAACGGCTGCTGTTGTTCTCATAATTTTCATAGTTGCAAGAGCACGATAAACGACAATCGACACCCCACAAACCAGCTGGACATTTCACATTGCAGCTGTTTCGATCGAAAAAAAAAAAAAACATTTTTTATAACAATTTTTTTTGTACAAATAAACATTATTTTTTTAATTCTCATGGATGCGTTTGAAAAAAATTTGTAAGCAGAAAGAGTAAACTAAAATTTTACCCAGATCCTTGCCATCCCGGTGGACAGTGACATTTTCCGTCGATGGGATTACAAATCTCGGTTGATTGGCAATCACAGACTCGAGAGCACTTTTCGCCCCATGTGCCTGATGGACATTCTATCAATGGGAATAAAAATATAAATTTAAAAAGCGATATCAGTAAGGGATGATCTTTGGCCATCGTAGAATAAATACTTTCGTTAATTTTTTTTTTTTTTTTTGTTCGCCAGGCGACAAATAATTGCAACATTTTTACAATTATTAACGATAAAGTTTTTTATCAGATAATATAAGAATAAATGAATAGAGAATTTTTATTAATCCAACGCGGTCAATCTACAGACGAAAATTGTTAAATTTATCGTACATTTTTCTATTTTCAGAAGATGTGAAAATTTATTCACATAATAAGTGTACGATGTAGGAGAAAATATCACGAAGAGTCTCATCGATGTCCGGGAATAAATCAACGAGAATTTAGGGCAGCTTTATTACAGCGTCCATTTGGTATGTCCGTGAGAATTTCGATCATAAGCTATCACTGACATATAGTACGTCGATTCACACATATATATAATATTTACATCGATGTATTCGGGACATTTCATGCCAAATGAATTTTCAAAATTTTGTCTCCAATCTTTTTGGCCAGCTACGATTCGACATTTTTTATTTTTTTTAATACATGAAATGGAAGGTTCGGCACAGTTGAAAGATCTTAATGGATTCACAACAGTCTTGTCTTGGATATAAACAAATTTAAGCCCATATTTCTCGCTTTTTTTTAACTTCATTTTTTGTTCGAAATGCACTGATAATAAATGAGACGCCGTACGCTGACCCACATTGGGATGTGATTTGAAATTGTCGATTTGGTATGGAATTGTCGATATTTGGTATGGAATTCCCCATGTACATCTATAATTATATATATATATATGTATATATGGATTCCAATCCATGGCGAATCTGCTTGAGAGCTATTCGTCGTTTAGACGCAAAATGAATTCTACAAACACGAATATCGATACTAAAGTGGAGCGAGTGAGATAGAAAGCGAGTTGGAGCGATCGGAGGCCGAAGGCCCGTTCTGCTGTTAGAGTTCTCCTCGTGAATGGCCAATTTGCTTTAAATTATTGCGGTTATCTCGCGTGCTGCGGCAGCTCTGATGTGGTCGATTCGCAGGTCGCCGCAGTGTTGAACGCCCAAATGCTTTCCATCCGTGGCGCCCTCTGCCCTCGAATTTGAAGCATTTGAAATTTTCGCGGAATGTTCCACTAGCGCCGCCGCACTATTTATGAGGAACTGAAGCGAGCTCGTCACGGCATCTGGCGGCAAATTTTTGCATTCAGCCACGAGACCCGAACCCGTAATTAAGTATATTTACATGAATTTTCAGCAGAGTGATATTTATATTTAATGCGCTCGGAGAAAAAAATAGTACTGGAAATGATTAAGTGACGACAATGTATTTATATTTAAGTTACTGTTGTGATCATTATAAATTCATTGCATCGACTATAAAATAGTTACATAAAATATAATCAAATTGTTAATTCAACCAGAAAACCATAGTCTTTGTTTAATAGTTTTTCATGCTATTGGAATTTTTATGAGTGCGAGGATGCCATAAAGTGACATCAGCGCATTAATCGATGATGAGTTCAGGATAATTCGCGAGTACTCCACGTCGACATTGCCAAACGCACAGTAAAAAAATAATTGCATCAATTCGATGTCAGATATTTATGAACATTTAGAGAACTTTCAAGCATTCACAAAAATATTCCCAGGATTTCACGAATACTCGCAGATATTTGCAAATATTTTAAGATCCTTCAAGCACTCACAGACATTCCCAGGTACTCGCGGGCACTCACACGGACATTGCTAGAGATAAACACGGGCAGCTTTCACACAGATACTGGCGCTAATTATTTAAAAAAATTGTAGTGACATTCAAAGTGCAATTTACGTGCAATTAATTATTTCGTACAAGTGCTCGAGACATTTCTTTTAATTTTATCAGACGAAAAGCAAACAAGATTATCGTTTCCGAAATTTTCATATTGAGAGATGTGCTCATAGTTCGCTTGGTTCAAAATAAAACGTTAAATACTTTTAATAATATTCATTAACTTCCGGTACGGAAATAAACGTAATTTTTTATAAATCATGCGTATGCCAACTCGTACCATTTATCACTCTGGTGTGTACGTATGACTGTTTTATTTGCTGCTTTCACGGCAAAAACAACTCTCGTACGGGAATTCAATTAATTATATTCGCAATGACAAAACAGATAAAGTAGAGCCGAAAAAAAAATCTACAGAGATTGCAGTTATGGTTTTTTTGAGGTGATTATTTACGCAATTATTTATGCACGATATGACAGAATGAAAAAAAAAATTACGGCTGAATACTATTTACGTATAAAATATGCACTCGCTGCAATCATAAATAAGACTTTTTATTTTCGTGTAATTTTAATTAGTGTTTCCAAAATGAATATGAAAATTCTGGTATTAACGTCAAATATTTTTATTTAATAATAATTAATGAAGAATTATGTTGACTGGCAATGATTTTGTATTTCATTATGAATGTTTTGAATAAATATTGCACGAAAATTGTGCTGTACGTAATAATTATCGAAAAATTTTATTCGTGTTTTCTTTTTACGCGTTTATCGATGCGAGTTATACATATATACACACTAGCGGGTTACAGTGGCTCGCGTGCTCGCAGTAAAGTGATGTATTTTATTTTTATACTTTACAGATTTTTTATCTCTTTATTTTATTGGCTGCCATTAAATGTAAGATGTGGTCCAATATAAGCGACTGCCAGAGGGGATTGTAAATTTATTTTTTATTAAAAAAAGAAGCGTTAACTTAATAGTGAAATCACCATCGATTTTCATGGACCCAAAAATTCCAATATGGAATGAGATGTGGTCCAATATAAGCGACTGCCAGAGGGGATTGTAAATTTATTTTTTATTAAAAAAAGAAGCGTTAACTTATTAGTGAAATCACCATCGATTTTCATGGACCCAAAAATTCCCAGATACATCTCGGTAATTCCCAAAAAAATCGGGATAAAATTCTTAATAATTTCCAGTAAATTTTGAAAAACTCTTTTTTGGAAAAATTAAAAAATTTTAACAAATTCAGAAATTGCCGGAAAACATTCGGATATGCTTGGAAGCACAAAAAAAGGTTGCAACAACGAACAGATATAAATTTCGAGTCACTTATTTTGATATAATACAAAAGAATTTAGATACAATAATAATAATAATAATAATAATAATAACAATAATAATATTAATAAAATTGTAATAAAAGTAATAATAACTCTTGACCGGAATTGTTCTCGCGGTACTTTCGCGACTGTAATACGAGATGCAGAAAATAATTCTGATATAAGCCTGGCACGGGCAAGTTTGCAAGAGGATATAGAATATAGTATTCCTTTCGTGGACGAAGAGGGAGATAGTGTGATGGCGAGGAAATCGCCAGATACGACGACTGGTGTGTATCACTGTCGACGGGCTGGCCTGGACTCAACTCTGTGGCTGCCCAGCGGCTGCCAAGCTGCTGGCCAAGTCTCTCTCTCTCTCTCGCTCTTACTCGAAAGTCCTTGCGAAAGTTTCGGCTTCATACAACTTCCGGGCTTCCGCAACTTTCCAAGGCGTTCGTTCTGCCAACTTGAGGCAGTTGTTTCATACAGCGATCACAACGACGTACCAAGCGTTACATGCCGGTCCACGTGTGTGGTTCATACAAATTATATGGGCCATTTTACGTAAAACGAAATAATTTTGAGATGTAATTTTTTTTTTTGCACATTCTGCGAAGCCCAAAATATGTAAATTAAATAAAAAGGTAGGCTTGAAAAATCATCTGGTAAGATTTAAAGACTTTGTGATGGATTTAGATTTCGCAAAAAAACAAGTGGATTTCTAAAGAAATGCTAGAGACTTCACTCTGCCTTCATTTTATTTGTAAATCGATCAAGCTGAAATATGCTACTTTGCTATATTAAGCTATAATTTTTCTAAAATTTGTAACGGTTTTTTTTTTTAATGGCTTTTTGCATTTTTGTTTAGTTTTCTTTTAATTCAAATGATTATCAAAATGCAACGTTTGGAAAATATTATAAATTAATTGAAACAGTTCAATAGATAACAATTTCTTACCATTAAAAATGTGTCAAAATTTGATGATTTTAAAATTTTCATATTATACATAATCGATACGAAATAAAGTTATATTTAAATAGAATTTTGATATAAAATACGATTTTAATATTTTTTTACCGTAAGCACAACCATCTCCATGATGACCAGGCCCGCATTTACACGTGTTGGGCGCTATGCAGCGACCGTACTCGCACATATCACAGTGAGGCTCGCATTTGCCAATTTCAGAACTCTCGAGTATTCCAGATTTTTCTTCCCTCTCCTTGATGATGTAGCCCTCGCAGCATTCCATAATTTTTCTCTGTTTAGTCTCCGCCTGAACGAGAGAATATTAAAGAAATAGCTATGAAAAAATAGCATTGAAGTCTGGCAGAGACTAAAAGTGTTGAAAAAACTCAATAAATTGGAAAAAATGTTATTTAGTCACTTTTAATTATTAGTTTACCTTTTTAAAATATTTCGAAGTAGGAAAACATAGACATGCGGGTAATATATAGACATGAAGTCTACATAGATAATACAAAAATGGAATAATAAAAAAAAAAAACAATAATAATATCGACTTCATGTTATTGGGGCCTCACCAAAAGTCGTTCGATTTATAGTCACTCGAGGCGTAATTTCATCAATTCCGCACAGTATTTTTTTATAAACTACACACGTGATTACTCCCTACAGAATTAAAAAAAAAAAAATCACCTTCTAATACGATATCAAAAAAATATTTTTGCTGAATTTATCACTCTTATACAAAATTCGCATCTATGTTCGGATATATCTTGTATATTCGCACTATCGGACGGTGAGTACGATGCGAGCATAACAACATTTCACTCGCAATAAAGTATCTTCGCGATTATGCACTCGTTCCTTGACGTCGACCATACCAGAAAAGTGGCTTTTACGTTTTACACTTAACTCTTCTGCAAAATATGTCTGGCACGACGGAGGAGATTCTTACCTTTCGCTCTTACTCTTGTCATATATATATATAAAATGGCACATTCCGCGTTAAATGATCTGACTGTTATTAAAAAAGTTACGTTCGAATTTCCTGAATGTAAAACGATAAATTCATGATGTTTTCTGTGGTTAAATAAGACAAAAAAACAGTCACAGAATAACTATTCAGAATAAAATATTTACTATAAATATGCCACCGTGTATTTAGCAGTTCTCTAATTTTTATTATTTCTAAAATTCATTTCGTTTCTGTCTAAAAAATGAAAAAATACGTGAAAGAGGGCTCGATTCGCTAACATAAAAAAACAAATTATTCCCATTTAATATTAATTGAAGAATGAAAAATTATTTTTTATTTTTTAAGTCGAAGTAATTATTAAAATTAGATGGACAATTTAACGTGGAATACCCCATATACACTCATGCCTGATGTTATGCTGTTAACGTCACTACAGTCACTATATATACATATATAGTATATTTTTACGGGCATCTCATTTCGCTTTTAACTTGGTGAGACCATAAATGCACGTGACCTACATATGTGTGTCATTTACTTCGTTGCATCGCAGCCATTCGAACGATATGTGGGTGTAGCTAATTTTCGAACCTCCGATCGTAAAAAATATCTGACACGTAAAAATGTATTCATTCGAAAATTTGTTGTAACAATTTAAATTCGATAATTAATCTATTTGATTTATGATGTATTATCGAGTTGATTCAACAAATAAATTAATTGTACTATTGAAATATACTCGTATTTAATTAATTTAATTAATTTAGTTAATTTCTACATCGTCTAAATATTTTAAATCAATAATAAAAAAAATTGTATTTCACTATATGTCTTTCGCCAATTATCAGATTTGTAAAACGATCAATCTATTCCCCTGAATTCGGCCGAATAAGTGTACTCGATAATTAACACATTTATATTTACTCCTCGATATTCGATAATTGGCAGTATCTTTACGTAAAGTTTTCCAGTTTATAGATTACGTTTCCATAACGATTCCTCGCAACATACTTACAGTCAAAAGTTAAAGCAAATGAAGATTGAGAGGGATTCGTGAAACTTTTACACGATTTTTTTGGATTGCTATAAACGTGGACGAAAAATTTGGTGAAATTGATAGGAATATTATTACGTATTATAAGCTGTCTTACATAGATAATCGCAGCACATGTGCGAGTATATAGAAAAAATAACTCAATATACTATGTATAAGCATATTCGAGATTATTCTCCGCAGTTTACCTGTAGAACGACCGAAAGAGACGATCTTGCCATTTTGTACATAAAAAAATAATGTAATAATAATAATGATAATAATAATAACAATAATAATAATAATAGTGAAAAAGGCCTATCTGACATCGTTTTAGACGTTAAATGGTGTTAGATACGTCCTTCTGAATTTTACCTGTTTTTCTATACGTTTTAGTAATCTATCCCATCTTCCAGCAGTTATTTAATTAGGAGCTCGGTTATTTACCGCTACTGTGGAGGCGGGCAGAGCCTCGACGAGCCTCCGGTATAGCTTTCTCCGTAATGAGCGGTCATAAAGCGGTTCGAATCGCGTCTATTTCATTTACACACACTTGTAATGCACGTATTAGCTATATTTTATAGTAGGTGAGAACTATCGTGGAGAAGGGCATAGAGGTATAAATCCATAAATAGGAGTTGGAATGATAAAAATATGAAAAAATTGTTAAATTTTTTTTTTTTATATTTATGGAATAATAAAATTTCACCAAAAATTATATTTTATGAGTAGAAAATAAATTTGGGCAAAAAATTATATAAATTTCTTAATATTTTTCATTCATAGAATATATATATATATATATTGTACTCACTCTTGTTCGCCATCTTTCGCGCATTTCGACACGTGATCTTGGACATCTCGGTGGTATTTGAAGGCACCAGGCGAATGTGTTTACGACAACGGGTTCCATGTAACTCTCCTTAAGACTCACCGTGTAGCTGTAACATTACAGATTCGCCGTTGAGATATTACGTAATATGTTTATTTGTAACGCTAAGACTAACGAAAATAACGATCGAGCCAACTGTTCTCTCGTGTTTCTGAATTCAGAGTAATCTTCCAGATGGAATTTATTCTTCTTTTTTTTTCATTATAAGTTTTTTTTTGGTCCAGATCATTTTTTTAATCAACACGAGGCCGATCTATTATAAATTGAATCGTTATGCCAGATAAATTTAATGATTTTTTGGTCACGGGAAATCCGTACAGAATTTAGTACAAGAGAATATTTAAGGGTCTGTGCAGTAATAATATAAAGGCAAACGAACGAAAATTATTTTACTGACGTTAAAGAGCTCGCATTCAGTTTAAATAATTCTTCGTTTCACTTGATGCTGGTTGGGTTTTTGTGACGAGAATCTCTGTATGAATATATTTCTCACTATGCTATACGATATATATGCGATTATTGCGAAAAACTTCCTGTGAGCGTTTGGAAACACTTAATCGTGATCCTCGAAAGCGGATAGATCACATGCGTGCGTGTGCAACTGACTCTCTAGCGTTTCACGAACCGAGAGCGAAGATTTATTTTTCATTTTTTTTACATATGTCTCGCTTATTTATATATATATATATATGCATATAAGTACAAATACGTCAAGTATTTTCATACTAATTATTTCACATTGTTCTCCGATGAGTGAAAAAAAATGACCCAATTACCGGGCTGGAAAAGTGATTGTTTTAATATTGAGATTGGAAGAAAAAGTATATCAGATTAGGAGAAAAACGATTTATTAATATGATTGTGTGGTAAACGTTTTATTCATTTTCATATACACTCACAGAGAGAAATGAAAAATATTTTTTGGCCAGTTTTGCATAATTGTTCTTCGTCTTTAAAAAGTACTGGATTAATATGAGATACGTACAAATGCAATTTTTTTTTCTCGGTTAGACGAAAAAAACAAAAAATTATATACTCGCCTTTGTTTTCTCAATTCTTCATCGATTAAAAATGTATCGATAATTTTTAAAAATATCAAACCAGCCAGCAAAATTTAATCAAAAAAAAAATTATAATAATAAAAATGTAGAAAAAAAAATCTGGAAATAGAAAACAGGAAGAAATGGATCAACGGTGAGAGAGTTTGCCGGGACTTTCAATCGGGAGATTGGATTAATCGTGGCAATCGAGCAAAGTGTAATCCGGACGATTGAATCTTCCTCATAATGAATCACACATTGTCATTCGAGTTGTCTAGACAAAATTCAATATACAGACACACGTGCACTCTAAAAGATTTACTCGTGGCACATACACACGAGAGTTAAGTAGCGACAATTACAGTGCGTATAGAACACGTTGAAGCATTCATATCCGTGGACCAACGAGAAGAGCCAATCGAGCCTGAGCATAAGCATCGGTAATTTGCTACGTGGTAACAGGTGGACGATTACGTATCTTGCCACATTATTTTATATATACGGGGCATTTTACGCTCAATCCACCAAATTGTGACTCGGACACTTTGAAAAAAAAAATACTTTTTTTTAACCAGTTAATTTCCAGAAAGTACCATAACCATAAGCACTACACAAATTTAACGAATTTGTGTAGTGATTTTTTCTTCGAGAATAAATTGAGAACTTCCCGAAGATGGCTATGAATCTATATATAGAAAATGCTATAAAAAAATCCAAAAAGTTTTTTTTAAATATTTTTTCAAAATGTTCTTTATTTCGTACGAAAGAAGAATTATCATCGGCATAATAATCGGGGAATTTTTAAATAACATAATAATTCAAAATTACTGATTATTGATAGAAAATGGTTTTGAATAATTTTTAAAAGTATTGTTTTTAATTTTAAAAAATGTATTGTGATAATTTTAGTACAATCGACAACGGATAATAGTGTTTATAATATTTATAAGGGTCAAGGCGATTGGTAAAAAAAAAACACTTTTTCATCCTACAATAACGTAAAAGCAAAAAATGAATAATAATTCCGAAAAATCCTGGCGGGTCAGGACCCCATCGATTTGACCTGGAAGGCCCCATATATGGGTACTGATATGCACTCTGATCAAGCGAAAACGAGCGGTCAATCGCACAAAGAGGAGGAGATGCGATTAAAATAGTTGAGTCACGTTTAAGTAATAATCATCGCACTGTAATGAAATAACTGAGTTAACGTGATAAAAAAAATTATCGTAATTTCGGTAAAGTGTTTTAGCCACAGTAATCCAAATATGTCATATATATATAGATGAGGTCAGAGATAGCGTCTGTGAAAATGAAAATAAGCCGTGCAATTGGCAGAATTATAACAGAAAAAATGCTCATTCCAAAACAATTAATTTCGTGCGAGGTTTTTAGTTTGCAAAGAAGGGTTGAAGGGTTAAAATTGCTATGTAGAGGTGACTAAAATTTCTTTCAGTGATTTGGCAGGAGAAAAGCAAATCTTAAGGGGTGAAGATCAAAGCTAATTTTAAGGGTGGAATGGCCACCCCTAAATGTAGAGGTACGTAGGGGATGAAAAATGTAGAAAAAAAAGCGACGAATAATGGAAAATATAATTTTTAGTATGAACGTTTGAAATTGTACAATTTAGTATTTATATAAATGTCGAAAAAAAAAAAATGCAACAAAAAAGAGTTTAATGTGCACGCAGCTCACTTTTCTACTCGGTGGCACACGTTGTCTCCGGTAAGCTCGATACCCGACGACGTTACCATTATTACGAGAACAAGGACGAGGACGAGGCCGCGTTGCCACAACCAGGATAAACCCATTCTCCTGGGCTGCTGACCCACAACCAATTTGACACAATGCGCTGAAAGCTTGATGCACTATAACACACTGTGATGAACTCAGCAGTGAACACGAGAAGCACTAATATTTATTATTAGTGTGTCGTAGATGATAAATTTTCAACAAAGAGTGAACCGAAACAGCCGATAAGATATTATCGATGTTTTTGCCACTTGGAATTGAAAATTGTCAAATAAAAAATTAATTACGATGTCATTAATACATGATGGATTTTTGTTCCCATTAATTAGGATGTAATTTTATTAACGAAAACGAAGTAATCAACGAATAACTCCAATTGTCGAATAATGCCAATTGTCGTAATTAGTCGATCAAAATAATAATAATTTACAATTTTACTATTTCTACAATTACTTGATTATTATTGCTGAAAATTTTTCTACAAGTCGAATTTTATATATATATATTTTTAAGCACATGATTTTTTAGATATAGTATCCATTTTTTTTCTGTCCTACTATGTTTATTTTGCCCGAGCCTATTATCTTCCAAAAAAGGTCATTAAAATCCAAATATTATTTTTTTCATCTAGTGTAAAAAATGATTTACAATACAATTTGAAAAAAAAAAAAAATTGAAATCCACTTTCGAAACTTGAGAGTATGTGCGTTTGGCGATAAATCAGATGGGATGAAGCTAGAAGTTGACAAATTACGAGGACGCGCAAAGTGGGGGAAAAAAATCGCTGCGTACAAGGAGGCTCGAAATTCTCGAAAATCCGTCCCTTTTTATATCTTCAGTGACTTTCAAAGTGCTCTCACGACCACAGAAATTGAAAAACCATGATAAAACAAAGGTCATTCTTTGAATCGACTCGTTATTTTCTCAAAACAGTGCAAATAAATCTAAATCGGCCAATCGGGGTTGCCATGATGGATTTTTTTTTGTTTTCTACTTTTTAGAGCCCTATTCAACTGGAAATTTCCTAGTCATTACGAATAACACCGGGCATAGTCAAAAATTCAAAGATTTCATGCCGGTCTGGAAAAAATCGTGACATTTTCAGTTTTGTTTGCTTTGCGAGCTGAAATGACCTACTATGTACACACACACACACACACACATATATATATATATATATATATATATATATATATATATATATATATGTATATATATGTGTGTGTGTACCACCAGCTGCTGGAAATTACAAAGCCGATTTAATATCTCCCGTTATAATCTCAGACGGTAATCTCGCTCGGTAAGTGAGCCGGTCAGGGTCTCGATCGCTGCGCGCGCAGATATCGCGCGTGCGCGCAGCGTATCAGACGGCGCGGCGCCCGAGTGCCTTTCTGCACCTTTTCTGATTTATTACGTGCCTCTTTTCGCGATTTTTTATATGCACACCGGACCAAGTAGATAATTTATTACCGCGCACGTTTTTCTCGTCACTCTCGATTTCTCGATCTGTTTGTGCAAACAAAAATAATAATGAAAAATCAGCTCAGCTTTTTTCGGCACTAAATTTTTAATACCAGTTTTAATTCCGTCACGACGAGTTTTGATTAATGAATTAATTAATGAATTAATCAATTAATGAAACACGCAGAAGACTTTGCTTCTTCGACGACCGACGAGTTTCTGATTGTCTCGAGTCGAGATCTTGAGTTGGTTATTGAAATCGAAGCGGCACCGAGGGACGATATTAGAGCTGAGCGATTACTATATATATAAATGTGTCAGAACGTTTTTGAGATAGAGCGAGTGAGAACGATCCTGTGGGAGGTCGTGTTACCACCGCTTCAGACCTGGATGACATATCCGGTCGCAAATGATTTATAAAACATCGCACCGAGTATCCATTTATGTATATCTATATACGTATGTGTGTTTATGTCATTGTGTATTATGACTGTGAGTCCCAAGAATTTTCATCTATAAATACGATCGACATTTACTGATTATAGCGGCGATTTTTTTTTCTTATTTTGACTTTCGGATTTTCAGTTTTAAATATGCATATAGATATATATATATATATATATATATTAATTGACGCGTCGACAGAGCTTACTCATTAATTTTTGTAGTGTTAATTTATGCACAGACGTTGATTTCTATAGTAATTTATGTACAAAGGAGAGACAGGAAATAATGAGGCTTGTGAGAATTATTTTAGATACAGACCAGTAAATCATAAATAATTAAGTTACTTGACAGATTAATAACGATGAGATATTTGTGACAGGAAAATATTTCATAATGAAAAGTAATCTTGTAACAATTTTTTTAGTTTTCTTATTGAATTTTGAGGCTATTTGCGTGGGAATAAAATATTTTACGTCTCTTACGAGCTATGTGATTTTGAAAAAATCGATTTTTTAAATTCTTTCTTTGTCTGATAGGAATGGGAAGTTTTCATGTTGCTATAAAAAAAAATCACTTCTCAGAATTTGAAAATTTGAATAAATTTGTATTAATTTGAATTAATTCTCATGGATCCTGTTCGATCTACGAAACCTTGAAGGTTCTGACTTCATTCCGTTTTCAATTTCTGCTTGATGAAAATAAAAACAAGTTAAACAAGATCTAAGAAAGAAGAATCACTTAGAATTATGTTTTTGACGCAAAACTTTCCAAACAGAGGAAAAGAAAAAATGATTAATTCGATTGCGCACGTGTGCACGAGTACATCTTATGATTTTTCAGTAAAATCATAAATAATAAATTTCACGAAATTCTTTGAATATTACTCACGTATTTTACCCTTGTGTATATTAAACATCGAGAAAGATTTTGAATGGTAATTTTTCTCTGTATTTAAATTATTATAATTATGTCATTAAATATAAAGACATAATTTTAATGTTTTTTTCCAAATCAAAAAATAATACCGACTTTTCTCTACAAAAAAGGTTTCAAAATGTTTTTCTCTACCGACGATAGGTGGCGCGATATATCGATTAAGAAAAAAATGTTGATCAAAACTTCGATCACGTGCAAAATTTTCAAATAAAATCTGGCGGAACGATTAAGTGTCTCAAAAAATTTCTTGTAAGAAATTTTTAACAAAATCGAAGAGTTTCGATGAAATTCTCATCGTCTTCGTGCGAAAAAACTCATTATCTATTTATCATGAGTTATAAAATTCAGTAAAAATATAAAATGAAACACGCGTAGATTCCCAAGCGATACATTACGACGACAAGGGAGAGAATAGTCGTCCATTTTTAAAACGTTTGAAAAAAGTGTGCGAAGAATTCTAAGGCGCGTGAGCGTTTGACGATTCCAGTCGAGAGTATGAAGCAGAGACAAGTCGCGGGGTACAAAGACGATCGGATAACTGAGGAGCAGGAAATTGCGTCACAATTCATACTTGGCTATTACAGAATGTTGCTTTTCCCCGCATAACTCAGCCGTAATAATGATACGAGAGTTTTGTGACATTTCAAATTTGCGAAAACTCGTTCGTATATCAAGTAATATCTCTCGCTGTATATAATAAAAATATCTCACTACTGCCGCGATGTAAAATCTCACACAGACATTCCATGTGAGGCTCTGTGTGATCCTTCCCAATTTTTGTATAAATGGCAACATTAGTGAGATTTATATACAGAGAAATTCAGGCCAAATTAACAGATCCGTGACGTGGATATAAAAATGTTAAGACCCTTTCCAATTCTCGTATAAACGACAGCAGCGGTGACATTTTTATGCAGGACAATTCAGGCTAAACTGACAGGTCTGTGACGTGAATATAAAAATTTTAAGGTACATTACATAGTGGGTCGAGACTCGTTTCATTTTTTTTTGATCATTTGAATTCCCCAAAACTTAAAAAAAACCGTCAAAAAATGGAAGCCCTGGCCCACTCTGGATGTAACTTTTTTTTTACACCTATCACAGATTCTTTGTGATTTTTTTCAAATTTTTTCAATGTATCTAATCTTTTGATTCGTGTATTTTTTTATTTTTTCCAAAAAATCATTATCAAATAGGGGCCGGGCAAAAAAATTTGTAAAAAAAATATGGATGCCTCGTAGGGTTGTGAAAAATATGTAGAAAATTGGCAACCAATTCTCAGAGGGTCGCGGACCCCTTCATTATGCATGAAATGCCCCGTATAGTATACAGGGATCGTGTAAAGAAATATACCTCATCGAATCATCGTTCAATCGATCGTGCAAAATCTCTCAATTTCGCGATCAATATATCGCAAAGGATAGACAAGGTTTTTTTTTTTTTATGCACGAATATATTTTTATTCCTGGTTAATTCATACTCTCACTTGACGAAAAGGCACTATTTTTCTTTCTTTCAATATTATTTCGTAGAACTGTCTCGTGAGGAGATTTACAAAAAAAAAGTATCACGATTGCATCACTTGAGTTGCTGCCTCTTCATTTGGCTTCACGTCATTGTAACATCGTACGAAAACGTTTTTTTTTTTTTCACTTATTTTTTCTCGTCACTTCATTGCTCTCACTCTCGTGAATGATTTTTGGGGAGTATATTTTTTTTTGTTGATGTAAAAAATTTTGATGTTTTTGATACTTTGATTATTATACTCGACACAGATTGGATGCTGCGGTCGATTTTTCGCGAGACTTAACAAAAATTCATATACGCTCGAGGCAATGAAAAAATTAAACACAATTTAGAACATATACTCCAAGTTTGTTTTTTTTGTGTTACTTTGAAATTTTGTCTCGAATATGATCCTAAACGGAGCGAGACGTTGGCATTGTCAACTGCTCGCTTACTAGCAGTTCGTGGCAACTCCCGTCTTTTTTTTTTCCAATTCTCTTTCTCACTTTGTCCCGAGAGTCACGAGTCAGATCACTACAGATATATATATATATATAAAATGAGGGACGATTCCCTATATGAAACCCGTAGCAATTGGACGTGTAGCTACTACACTCGGAATGCAATTGTGGCTCAATGAACTCCGACCCTTTTGCCCTCTCTTTCTCTCTTTCGATCTTCCCCCCTCCTCTAACAACAGCACGTCCATTCATTCTGGTTGTCGGCTAGTTAAAGGGTGATATGCTGTGCGTGGGGAACACACGACGACAAAGCCAATCATCATGTTGAATTTCATTAGGTATCATATATATGTATATGTAGTTTTGTGCATGTGTTCATTTAATTGTATGTGTGCGTGCGTGTGTGTGTTTGCGAGGGTGTCCTAGTCCATTTTACCGAGCATTTGCGTATCAACTTACATTACAATGTGCACGTGTTGGGTGTGAGCGTGTCAGTGAGCGTGTCAGTGTGCGTGTCAGTGTTCGTGTCAGTGTGCGTGTCAGTGAGCGTGTCAGTGAGCGGTCAGTGAGCGTGTCAGTGAGCGTGTCAGTGAGCGTGTCAGTGAGCGTGTCAGTATGCGTGTCAGTATGCGTGTCAGTATGCGTGTCAGTAAGCGTGTCAGTATGCGTGTCAGTAAGCGTGTCAGTATGCGTGTCAGTAAGCGTGTCAGTGTGTGCGTGTGGGGGTAGGAATGGACGCCTGTGTCAGAGAACCTGTCACTGCGCACGCACGAGCTCCTGCGTGTGTGTATGTGAGTGTGTGTGTGTGTACGTGTGCATGTGTGCGACGTAGAAGAGAGAAGATGACGAGTGACAGCCTCGCGACATTGTAAGACATATTGAAAAACTCTATTTCATCACAATTATTATACATAGACATATTATTCACAATTGGTACAGATGGATATGTGATCCAATTTTCAATCTAGCTGACAACGTTTGTATTCGAATGAAAATGATATCATAATATTTATGTCTTGGGCAATTTGGATTTTTATAGAATATTCGTCTGTGATACATTTCTCTGTAAGATTTTAGTTATTTCGAGCGCCTCTCCTCGATATCAATCCTCGATATCAATCCTCGATATCAAAGAATAAAATCAAAGGACCCCATTGGATTATTAACCCATTCGAGACCGATTGCACACGGTGTGTGCAATAATTAAATATGAAGACTATGAAGAAAAAAAAAAAATCGCTCCTGGGGACCGTGTTTAAAAAAAATCACCGTCTCGAATGGGTTAAGCTACTGGCACTAAGAATTATTTCGTCTTCCTGAATACCATGGGTTCAAAAGAGAATCGACTAGGAGAGTACCGGAGAGGCAATATAAACATGAGCAATAATGTCATGGGTACGGTCATGTCCTCGGTATAATTCTACTAGTATCTAGTACTCTAGTACTGGTATCCTGATACTAGTATTCTGATACTAGTACTAGTATCTAGTATTCTGATACTCTAGTATTCTAGTATTCTAGTATTCTGATACTAGTACTAGTATCTAGTACTAGTATTCTGATACTAGTACTAGTATCTAGTACTAGTATCTAGTACTAGTATTCTGATACTAGTACTAGTATCTAGTACTAGTATCAGAATACTAATTCTGATCCCTGATCGTAGGATTTACTAGCAGCTCCCACTAAATACTACTATAATATTTACGTTAGCAAAAACTCTCCGAATAGAGAAAATTTTTGCCACCAGTCGCACCACTTGAGCCATGAAAATCGCTTATTATGGAAAAGAGAAAAAAAAAATTGATTCTCGCTCGAATCGCACGAAATATCCATAAAATACTTCCCCACACGTTCTACATTCATGATAATGGGCGGAATAAAAATCATAACTGCGCAAGAAACGAAATAATTTCGCGTGCTTGTGTTTTGTAACGCAAATGTCACGAGCTGGCACTTGTGCAGGTTTTCTTATTATATAAGGAGCTTATTTCGTTATGATTACATATGAATACATGTGCGTATTTGGTCGAGTATATTTTTCGATCTACATAAGATATATGGTAGAATTTGTATATATATGTATTTACTGTTTTCTATGGCAGAGAGAAAATGGGACGAGCTTTTGAGGCACTCGATGGATCTACTAACCCCTCTCTCTCTCCTCCCTTCGCCACTGTCTCTGGCCCGATCGTTTATCGTAGACGATCGTTCATCCGGTCGGTGAACGGGCCCCATATTTAAGCGTGGAGCACTCTTGTTCTAATATATCTCTTCGTTTTATAAACTCTTTGATGCCACTTTGGCTTATATACGCAACAACGTTTATAAATATTCATATATATATATGTATATACAACACATACTGTTTATTATAATTACAACATTATAATATTTATTATAGTATTTATTATAATTATAATTATTATAATTATTAAATATACTCTACAAGAAAAGTTCTCTTGAAAAGCAGATCTATTTCGCCAGAATTTATTTTAGTCTATTTGTTTGAATTTGAGCGTTATTTAAATTTTCCAATAATTTCAAACATAAGATGTTTGGTACAATTGAATTTTCGCGAAAACTCGCACATACCATCGAAGAACGTTACTTTCGTTTCGTCATCCTGCTGTTTTTGTTGATAAACTTATTTTCCATCGAGATCGTTTGAGCTTGGCGCTTTTTTGTTTGTTGCATTTTATTTTTTCATTGTGTCTGGGTGAGTCACGTAAATATCTGAAATTTGCAACACGGATCCAAGCAACTAGAATTTTTGCAGCAAGGACGTTTGTGATTAGGATATTTCCTATAGAGATATCTGAAAAATGGGTGTTGGCGAGAAGGGTAAAGATTGTAAGTATTTTTGGAACAAGATTATTCGCAACAAGAATATCAGCAATGAGAATGTATGGAGAAATTATGTTGACGATGTACATGCAACGTAAATTCTATCTCATTGAATTGATAAGTTCTATAAAGGATCTTTTCGATATAGTTGTCATGTACTGCGCTGGGATTGACTCTACTGTATATGTAGTGTAGTAGACGTATCTGAAACGTAACGTATATATTCTCGACGAAGTCGATGATTGTCCAGCAGGCAATCCCAATATGTATATATACACTCTCTCTCTCTCTCTCTATATATATATATATATATATATATATATATATATATATATATATATATATATGTATATGCTTATATCAAGATTAAAAATGAAATCGATAAAATACCAATTGGGATACATAATATCCTCGAAGTTCTGTGCAAATGTGAGCGAAATCTTGACCAATTCTACTTTGTGTATCTGCAAAATGCGACGTAATTTCGGCCTGCACCATTATATACGTGTATATATATATATATATATATATATATATCCACGTATTCGGTATTTCACAAATATATACAACTATTGGAACTAAATTGGTTTAATCTTCTCCGTGAAAGTTGACAATTCGTTGGACCCGATTGATCTGCATCATCGATCGTACAGGATAAACCAGTCCAAAAGTATATTCGGAGCATTGAAAAACAGACCGAAATAAATTTTAGTACGAACTCTTGTAATCGAATGGCTTTCACAAAAGTCTGGACGATATGAGAAATGGAAATGTCCAGAGATAAATTATTTGTTTGAAAAAAATTTATTCATTAATTTACATAGCAAATTTCTAATGTAGTGTGGGTAATTTTGTGTTGGGTTCGTGTTTTATGAACGTTTGTCATTCGAAATTTCTCACGTGCAAAAAGTGAGGTTTCGTATTATATATGTCGAATTTTCTTACTGCATTAATTATCGAAAAAGCACGCCTCGGAAGAAATCGTGATTCTCTCACGGTTTCTGTCTCGACGTACAAAACAGCCAGCAGCATCCCTCATTGATTAATATGAACGAGAGAGGTGGCTCTCTCTCTCTCTCTCTCTCTCTCTCTCGTGTATTCCATCATCGTCGTATGAAAAACCGACAGTGTCGAGAGGCTAATCGTTTTAACGATCCTCTACTTCCCTCTCTCGAAGCTCGAATCTCGCTCTAATATCGCCGATGGCGTTGTTACGAGCAAGACCACAATATATATCGTCTACCAGTCATATATATATATATATATATATATATATATATATATATATATAAAATGCTCTTCCGTATGTTAAAAGTCAAGCCGGATTTTCAATTAGCAAAATTTATTGACTTCTTCCGTACGAAGAGTCGCAAGTGGTGATGTAAACTTCGGAGAAAAAAAAATTGTACTGGCCCACGTAAAATTTTGAAGACTATTAAATGGGTCATTTTTTATTTATTTAAGCACCTAAAACTTTTAGATGTTGTATAAAACAGTGAATCGGGCAGTCTTTGAGAGCTCAAAGAATGAAAAAAAGGTTTTGTATGATTGAACAATTTTTTTTTGTATGCTATAAAAAAAAAAAAAAAAAAAAAAAATTGGTCCATCACATGGGATGCTGGACCAGCATAGATGGGGGATGAAACTATGCTGGAAAATAATTTTGGGAGTACAGGATTATTTTTTGAGGATTTTAACGTGGAAAATATTTATCACGAATCACTTTAAGCAATTACTTTCTATCGACTAAATTTCCCGGATGTTACAATAAGCAAACGTAAAATTATGTAAAGACGTTCTCTGATCCATATCTTTCTGTTTGCCAGACACGAAAAATAGTTTTCCGCGAATTATGAGCATAAAAAATGGATCACTGAATGTTAAACATTACTTTCATATTTGCTATTATCTGCCTTACAAAGTAACGACTTTATTCACACCCTCTTAGATCATCGTAATCGTTCTCTCAGCAGGCAGCTGTCATAAAGTTTAATTCATTTTTGTTAATATTCATTTTTCTTTACACTCCATTGTCGACCGTATAATAACCGAGAAGATCTTACAGCCGATGAACTCGTGAGAATACCATTATGACACTGGTGCTCTCTTTAGTTTAACAGTACGATAAAAAGTGCCTCTCTTTTTATTCTTCTTGTCTCAAGTGACGTCGAGGTTTCGCCAAAAGAAAAAATCGACACAAAGACACATAATAGTCAAGAAAATTCAATGAACACGTCGCGTGTTTGAGAGCACAATCCCATTAACAGTCCTCATTTTGTACACTACAAACACTAAGACTTCACTAATTCGTAACTCATTATGAGAGAACGTCCTCGCGAGAGTGAACTCGCGAGCAACTTGACACATAGGATTCTGGGGTGAGATGATGATGATTATTATTATTATTATTATTGTTATTATTACTATTATTATTATTACTATTATTATTATTATTACTATTATTATTATTACTATTATTATTATTATTATTATTATTATTATTATATGTCTCTAAGACGTGTTGCGTCATTGCTGCAACAATTGCAATTGCTGCAAATTATTAGTAGTAAGAGGAATTTAAAAAAAACGTCCACTCATATTATGTAAGTGAACAAAAAAAGAGAGAGGTGACGAGAGAGAAACGGCAACGACGTCCTATTGTCACCTTTTGTGCTCCACAAAATGTGTTGCCTTGAAAGAGTTCTTCCTGTGCCAACAAGTGAAATTGTATAAGAACGTAAAATATTGCAAAACTCGACCGATGCATTTCTGCCAAGCTTTCAGAGAACTCGAGAAATACTTCGCATTTCATGTATGAAAACATAAATAATCTCTTCTGGCGATAAAATCACCGATTTAAATTTCACGAAGTGATTATTAATAAATTACGTGGATTCATGTGCATGCGGAGTATAGATATTGATTGCCTAAAATTAAAAAGGGCGCATCGGAGTGTGTTTTAATGATTTTTTGCACTTACAGATCATCGATGAAAAAAAAAGTATCCGCATATAGAAGGAGCCCAGGATAATTGAGAACATTTTTTTTCCGTCCATCGTAATTTTTTTCCTAATCAATTGAATTAGCAAATTCTTATCATAGGCGCAGAATTAAGTTCCAGCGTGACATGGATTTATTTGATGTCCATTTATTCGACGAGAACGTTGAAAAAAATTAAAAAAGAAAGTGATTTGACAATGTTGTAAATTTAACGTTACTTAATATTTGCTCAAAACAACAGTCATTTTGCATCACTGGCTGATCCACATCCATCGTATTTTTCCCACGGTTTCATTTTTTAATAATGAGAGCAGCTTAAAAAAAAGCCTTTCTACAAATCGATTGATTCAAAAGTTGTGCAACTGTCGCGACTCTCCTGGAATTACCCTAAACATAGAAAGACACATTTATATATATTTATATATATATATATATATATAGGACAAGTGATCGCATAGGCTCTGAAACAATGAACAATAGAATAGACAATAAAAACATTAGTGAATTGCGAATAAAAAAAAAGAATACCTTTGATACTTTTTATTTACGATTTTTCTTATTATAAAATAAATTATTCTCCCTGTTATGATATCGATCACAGATTGCCCGATCATTGAATTTTCTCACGGCAAAAACGGTGTATGGATATATGAATGTACCGTAAAAATGGGTGTGTGTGTATCTCAAGATACAGAGAGAGAGAGAGGGAGAGAGAGAGAGAGAGAGAGGGAAGGAGAGCGTATAGGTGACTTATATACAAAACTGGTGTGTCTTTCAAGTTTATATAGAATTTCCAAGCGAGCGTGATCGATTGAAGCACCGTTACATAATTATGCCTGTCCTTCGGATCATTAGCGTCCTCGTGCTCGCCTTCTGATCTATACAGAAAAAGAACAAACGGTTTTTTAGCCAGGCTGATCCGAGAAACGATCGTGAAAGGCGAGAGTGAACGAGAGGATCGTGTTATATATATATATATAACACGATCCTCTCGTTCATTTATACATACATACATATATATATATATATATATATATATGTATATATATATATATTATTACATATATATATATGGTGTATATATATATATGTAACACGTAACCGAAGCGTTTTGCTCCTTTTCCCTGCAAGGCAGACAGGAGGCTGGATGGAGTTGATTGTATTGCGGTATACGTGTGTTTGGATGCAGGGATTTGTGATGGCAAATCCCTTTCCTTCTTGGCCCGTCTCGTTTCGGTTGAAGAGAGCGAGAGAGAGAGAGAGAGAGAGAGAAAAAGACTGGACCGAGAGTCTCGGTAACTCCCTTTCTTTTTGATTTCGCAGAAGGTTTGTCGGCGAGCCAAAAAGGGTTTCCCATCCAGCTTTCTTTTTTACCTTTCACGCGCAAGAGAGAATGAAAATAAGGCGTGTACATATATCTCGCTAATGAGGACCACGCCAAAATTGCAGTTGTGCAATATTGACACATAGAAAGGATTTCGTTGTCTCATCGTCCATACTTTCTATTTAAATTATCGTTAAAAAGTCGAGGAAAAGAAGAGCTTGAGACGATTATTCGTAATAATTTTATTAAACTGGGACATAAAATAGGGGAAAAGATGATCAATTTGGCACTTTGAAGAGACTTCAAAATGTTTATTTCTATGAAATTGTTACTTTTTAAATTTTTTACATTAATTTATTGCCTGCTAAAAATCCAATGACTGTGGAGCAAATTATGTTGTTTTTACAATGAGTACACTTTAACCCATTCGAGACGGGATTTTTTTTGAACACGATCCCCAGGAGCGTTTTTTTTCTTCTTTATAGTGTTAATTTTTAATTATTGCACACGTGGGGTGCAACCGGTCTTATAGCCTCGGAAATCAATTGTACACACGGTGTGGAATCGGTCTCGAATTAGTTAAGGGTGATCTGGTACATTCAACAGTGAGAAATTTTACGAAGTATATATTTGTTTCAACTCACAATAACCTTGAATCTTTCGCCTACTCCGGGACCGTAGTCGTTCAGGCTACGTTGCAGTCACTGCAGGACACTCTGGGACACGGTTTAGTCCTCCGGAAATCTGGCCATTCCGGGACTTTGGACACTCATCAGGCGTCTAGTCACTCCGGAACTATAGGCATTCCGGGACTTAGGTCACTTGGAAACTTTATCTTTGATTATTTTCCATCACATCTGTACTGTTTTCCCATATGGGATCCCATATATCTATTGTATTAGAACGGGGTAGAACTTATGGTGAAAGGCAATCATTGCCTCTCAGGGTTATTTAATATAAACTGGCCATATCCATAAACGGTGAAAGCGAAAAGTCTCGTCGTTAAACATGGACATAAAATAGGGGAAAAGATGATCGATTTGTTACTTTGAAGAGACTTCAAAATGTTTATTTCTATGAAATTGTTACTTTTGAATTTTTTTACATTAATTTATTGCCTGCTAAAAATCCAATGACTGTGGAGTAAATTATAGTGTTGGTTTTACAATGAGTACACTTTAAGAGTGATCTGGTACATTCAACAGTGAGAATTTGTACGAAGTATACATTTGTTTCAATTCACAATAACCTTGAATTTTTTGCCTATTCCGGGACCGTAGCCGTTTCAGGCTACGTTGCAGTCACTGCAGGACACTCTGGGACACGGTTTAGTCCTCCGGAAATCTGGCCACTCCGGGACTTTGGACACTTGGAAACTTTATCTTCGATTATTTTCCAGCACATCTGTACTGTTTTCCCATATGAGGAAAAATCCCATATGGGGAAAAATCCCATATGGGGAAAAATCCCATATGGGATCCCATATATCTATTGTACTAGAACGGGGTAGAACTTATGGTGAAAGGCTACCATTGCCTCTCAGGGATATTTAATATAAACTGGCCATATCCATAAACGGTGAAAGCGAAAAGTCTCGTCGAGTTTCTCGTCAAGATGTCTTTTAACCAGGGCGTGGTTACGCACAGCCGGTCTCATTGTTCGCCATAGTGGATGACGCGCGATGCGTTCGCGGAAACACTCTCGTTACTCCGACGACTTGCGGATTGCGCAAGCCACAGACCGATCAGTTTTAGGGAAGTTTCTCGTGTACCCTCGTCAAACCTCTTGAGAAACTTGCTTAGCTTTCGTTCACGCTCGAATTTCTTGCAGAAGCGAAAATTTTATTCCAAACTCTATATTGTACTCTCCATCTCCATTCCTCACAAATTGTGTATAAATTTACACCATTAAAATAGATGAAGTACCCGCGAATCCCTAAAATTTCAATAATTATAAAATTTTCCTACCGACATACAAAAAAATTGTTATTCTCAATTTTATAGAAAAAAAAATTCACGATCCTTCTGTCCAAGACTCGTATTTTCAGGGGTGCTAATTTTTTCGGAAAAAAAAAATTAAGACGAAAAGTTTTGATTGAAAAAAAAAAATAATCTACTAAAACTGCCGAATTAAATGATAAATTATGACTGTTAAAAAATTCCTAACGTAAACAATAAAGTCTAAAAAATATATCAATATTTGCATTAATTTTATTCTTCATTCGAGGTAAAGTTTTATTTGTCGAAAATCATAATATGATGTTTGTGCAATCGCAATTGAGTTATCTCAGTGGGGCTTGAAATTTACGTCAAAGCCTATCATTTGTAATGAAACTGTCGATTTTAAGCGAAAGGGAGAGGAGTGAATAATTCTGTGGTTGGTGTGTCTCGTCGAGAAAGCGAAGCTCTCCTCGACTCACCTCACCGGCAATCGGGATATCGGATCTCGTGTTCGTTTTTTTTTACCATGAGCAATCCACACATACATACGCACATCGTTACATGGATGATGGGCTTGTTGAAAACATCGCGAAAGATCGAGCCGTTTGAGTTGGGGCAACAAGATAAGCAACGAGTGCGTAACTTTATATATATATATATAAATGTGTAAAATACGTGCTCGTGTTGGCCAGTCCAACATTCACTCTTTTCCGCATTCCGTCTACGACTGTGTCGCGACGAGCGTCTTCCCCGTTTATCCGCAGCCGGATGACCGAGATACAATACCAACTACATGTAGTCCATACACACGCACACACACACATATATATAACTTGTGCGAGTACACGTAACTCTCTGAAAGAAAGGCTAAAAGAACAATTGGTTAGACAATGCAAAACGAAACTCGTTGATCCATTTCTCTCCGTTGTCTCTCCGTATGCGGACACGAATTCGAGAAATCCAAGCTCTTTTGACCATAAGCAGACACGCGTGACGAACAGTCATTAAAACCGATTCAACGGCATTAATATTGATGAGAAATATTCACCATTATGCCGTTATATATATACATATATATATATATATATATATATATATATATATATGTCTGTCTATGTATGCATGAAAGATTAAAATACCGATGAAATTTTTGAAAAAGGGAATCCGGTAGATGAGGAGATTAGGCGGCTGATTGTATCCGTGTAAATAGTTAAGACGAATAATGTACTTGTTTGGAATTCTCAAGCTGTTTCCTCTTTTCTCAGCTCTTTCTATCCAACTCTTTGGGTTTCGTTCACGAATTGCCAATCATCATATCTTTATCCTCAGCTCGGCGAAAACAAAGTTGAGGATTTTCTGTTTTGCATATTCACGGGGCTCATTTTAATGAGAAATTCCTTTCCATCAAAGCACAAGGAACATTCGAAAACATGTTCAAAGATATATGAAAAGAACACACGACATATTTATTCATTGAACAATTTCTGATTTTTATAGGTTACAAGCTCACAAATTCGTTAGGTTTTCACCATTATATGAGGTTAAATCTGCGAGGCCATGGTGCCACGAGGAGCCATTTTGTTTTGCACATTTATCAGGGCATTTAAACGAGACTTTTTACCGTTAAAGCTCGCGCTATATTTAAGATACTTCTTATCATTAAAGTTCGCCCAATATTAGTGAGAATTTTCATAAATATATGTGAAATTGATAAACGACAAGATTATTATTTATCCAAGAACTTATAGGTTATTCGTTACAAGTTCACAAAATTCGATATGTCACGGCCATCTTGCGGTTCAAGTACAATTTCAATTACCTTTTGTTCTTCTCAATAAGACCTGTTAAATGTCAGAGCAGCGATAAAAATTCATCAGTCATGATTATTATTCGATCCATAAAATTCTCACCATTTTGTGTTAAAATCTTCCAAACAGTTTAATGCCATCGAACCATCCATCACGCTAACACTTAATTTAACCAACAAAATTCTGATACATTTTTCATAATTAGGGTCTTTCGATGATAAATTTGTAATAACCATTAAAGCACACATAATATTGATAAGAATTTTCATAGAGATATGTGATATAGACAGAAGGACATAATAATTATTTATCCAAGAACTTATAGGTAATTCGTTACACGTTCACAAATTCGATATGTGTCGGCCATTTTGAGGTTCAAACATAATTTAAATTAGCTCTTGTCTTTATCCACAATACTTGTTCAATGCCAGGGCAGCAATGAAAATAAATCGATCATATGATCATTATTGGATCCTCAAAATGCTGGCCACTTTGTGTTGAAATCTTCCAAACAGCTTCATGCCGAATCATGCATTCCTTTTACACATGACCTAATCAACAAAACTCTGATAGATCCTTTAGAATTTCTTGAGCTGGTCATGACTCTTTTTTTTTTTCTCTTTCCCTTTCTTCACTTTTCCTTTCATCTTATCTCACCGTCTCGCGCTTTTAGCACCCAGAGTTCGATTCACTATAAACTTTAGCCCATCCTCATGCCACTTTGGACTGCGATCTCTGGCGAACCAGTCGACACACATTGGCAGGATCCCTCGGCTTGACTCTGATTCTACTTGACACGTTCGATGGCGGTGACAATGGTGGCTCTTTAGTTGGGTCAAGCACATCCGGTGAGCACGGGAGAAGAATCTACTTCGTTCCTATGCAGACTCGATGAGTGACAGGTACGAGCGTATTATGAGAAGGGAACTCAAGAGGATCGCCAGTTTTGCTGACAACAACGATGAACCATGAGTGCTGAAGGCCGAGTTGTAAAATCCACTTCCAAATACCTGAAGACCTGCTGTCTCGATGCTCCTTTTGCAGTAATCACCGTCTAGAAGTGTTGAATAATCAAAACAAAAGAAACATTTGAAATATAGACGATCCCGAGATCACATAAGATTATATAACTGGCATGAAATAAGGCCATATATATGTTATATATATATATATGCACATGTGCATTTATATGTGGATGGTGCAAGGATATACGCTGGGAACTTTATATCTCAACATCAGCTACAAGTACTAACACAAGAACTAAAGAGGTGATCCAACATGATACTCGTCTTGGATACAAGCTGGAAGTCTCCCCATGTAATTGCTTCTTCCAATGATCTCTGTGCTATACTACTGCATTATAAATATACTAGATAAAAATAAGCAATCCTATTTGAGCAAAGAAAAGGATAAAAAAAAAAATTGTAGCCCACGCTTTGATTACGACTGTATAGAAATGCGTTGTGCTCGCGTTATGCTCGTGTTGTCCTCGCGTTGTGCTCGCTTTGTGCTCGCGTTGTGCTCGCATTGACCTCGGGTTGACCTCGGGTTGTGCTCACGTTGTCCTCGCGTTGTGCTCGCGTTGTTTTAGGAAGTAGTGTATACTAATCGGAATGAAAATAGCGAATCCCATCGTAACCTTACTTTTGTGGCTGGACTTATTTAGATATGTGATTCAGATGCATGGTATTCGATAATGTGAGCCAGTTTCAGCTGAAATTGATGGTCTGTGCTTCTATGTATAGCAGAAGCATGTAGAAAGATAGAGATGGAAGTATGTCGTGGGACAAAAACAAAGAGCAACGATGCATGGAAACGAGATCGAGGCGACGAGCAAGAGAGAATGAGGGACGCGGAGGGAGCGCCACCGCACGCCAGGGGACCGGTCCGAACCACACCGACCGACGTCGAACGTGTCTCACGACTCAGCTAGACGCTCCTATTTGTGCTAACGCTCCTACCGGATCCGTTCCTTTCCTATCCGCCTCTGTCTTTTCCTCTCCGTCATTGTTTCTTCTCGCTTTTTTGTCCTGAGCTTAAGGGGATTAAAATCGCTCGGATGTAATTATGATATTTCCAATTTCTTCACACAAAGACCTTGAACAGTTAAATTGAATGGATGATATGACTTTGTCTTCAATAATTTTTTACTGTCACTTCATGTTTGCACTGTGGATTGAAGTGACGGATTGAGATTGTTGTATACGTGATACTCGAGACGACCAAGTCAACAAAATGTTGGTTTGAAATTTCGCATTCGAGACATTTTAGGGAAAACTTCTCATGGAAAATATAAGTCTTATGAAGAAATTACGTGGGTTAAACTCAAAATTAATATCTCCAAGAGATCATGGAAACTACGATGACAAATTGCAAATCATCGATAATCGATTTTCTTGATTGTGAAATCTAACTAAGGTCATGAAAAAGTCTCGTGTCCTCTTCGGCTGGACTCTATTGGCAGCCCCACTAATGATCAATGTTATTCCATTCCAATTATCCACATGCATGAATATTGATTGAGAAATGATGCTTCGATCCAATCTATTTGAGATTTCACGATCATAATTGTTTATTTCCAGTCCGAAGTCGGCTGTTGGGAGCCTTTCACATAATTCTAAATAACGATTTACCATTTTCTTCCAATTCCGCACCGAGATAAATAATCAATATCTCTAAAGTACAAGCACGAGACAGATCTCGACACAACTAGTTTTCTGTATAACGTGTCGCTTGGACGTGTCCATGTAGAATTGAAAAGAAAAAAAAAAGTTAACTTACCGATCTCAGTGTCAACGCGACACTGAAACCACCTTAAGCTCTGGAGGAGCTCGAAATAAGCTTGTAGATTCTGTGACTGCTTTCGCGAATAGATCCCGCGAGCTGCGGTGAACTGACTCTAGTCCCTTTCGCTCTCGTTCCATCTATTTCGTAATCGTTCTAAGTGTATGGCCCAGTCAGCAGAAGGCGCACACCGCGAGCTATATACACGACGCGGCAGTCCCACGGAACCCATGGCGACCGGTACGGACTTATTCACAATCGAGTGAGACACTCAAATCTGCTCTCATTCCTCTCTAGGCAACTTCCATGCCTACTTGCACACATAGATGCATTCTCATAGAGTCTCTTACATACAGAGAGGCCCGCGGTTTGACACTACAAACTAGGATCTATGCCGATTATACGTGCAGTTCGACGTATCCACTACCGGTAAAGGCGATTTAAAAATTAATATAATCACGTATCGCGGACCGTGTGAGCGGTTATACCCGGCACCGTAAACTATGCTTGCGTGTTACATGCTCGCGGATAACACGAGGTGACCACATCGTTTCCGTCCAGATGGCCTTTTTTTTCTATTTTTTGCTCGCTGATCGTTTCCGTTACGCGATACGCGGAAACCCCCGTGGGCACATGAATTGCGAACCGATTATCAATGAAAATTTTTCAACGAGAATTATAGCGCACGTCGTGATCTTGTATTTTCTGGACCTACTGATTTCTGGGTGCAAAGCGAAAGGGACGAAACACGCTTTTAAGATTTTTTTTCAGATTTACAGGTCAAATATATATATTTTTTTTAAATTCTTGCCATAAATAAGTTGGGTCACTAGAATAGGGTTAGCACTTTGGAGCAGCTTGCTAGTTTTGAATAATCGATAGCATAAAATGCAAAGAGAATTTATGGTAAAGTGAAGGGAGTCGCCGTTTATTTTATGCAAATCCTTAAAGTCACATTGGACCCGGCGCATGGTAGAACTGATCGTTTTGTTCCAATGAATTTCAGCCATTCCATCATGGAAACTGTAGCAACCCTGTCAGGGACAATTGACGATTTGCAATTTTAAAGCCAAGGGAGGTCATTTCTTGAGTAAAAAATCCGCCAGTAACATGAAGCTAGATACGGCAAAGCTCACAGTTTTATTCGAGAGTCTTCCAACCATTCGATAATGGACATTGGATTGAGGCGGTCAACTTCAATTAGTGGATTCGCTATTTTTAATTAAAGGGCAATATTTTAGGGCGCTATTTTAATTAAAGGGCCCTTATATGCAAACTCAAGCAGATATACAGAACCAGACATGATGAAGCTGACCATTTTTTTTCCAAAGTCTTCCAGCCTTCCATTATGGAAATTGCACCAAGCCCATCAGTTTTACTTAGCCGATATGGTACACAATACAGAATACTTGGGCTGGTGAATGGACGGAATAGAGTGCATGGATATTTTCGTTTCATTTCGTATGCTACACGATGAGTGTAAAACTTACCGTACGACCAACCAACGACCTCGCCGCTCCTAAGATTTTCCGTTCTCAGCCAGTCCTCGAGTGGCCTGAAGTATTCGCGAAGAGCGCTTCCGTCCAATCTGGATTCACCGATTGTTTCCTGCAGGGTCTCTTGCCACGGTCTCGAAGATCCTTTCTCCATCAATCTTCTGCAAAAGTGAAAACAGTGATTGTGCGTGATGTAAAGAAGTTGTGGAACAATGGAGCACATTTTTGACCGTAACCGCATCGGTTGAAACTTGATGAATATTTTCACGCGAATGGCATAACTCCCTGTATGTCTCTGTAGCACACGTGGGTATGACTACATACTTGGTCAAGGGTTATGTGAAGAGAATACCGTACACATTCTAGGAAATGGTTTGACAAATTGATAAATCTCCATGTATTCGTAGGTGTTGAATCAATTCTATAAACTTCCTATTTCGATCTGCTATCCGTAAATCAACACCATGCATAATGGCTAACGATCAATTTTGTGGGTCACGAACTGATTCTCATACAGCGATGATTTTTTCCGTTTCAATTTCTAATGTTCTTTCGAAATGAAAAATACCTGACTTAAAATTTCAAAGTAACGAATTATCAATATCTTGAAGATATCGAAATCTACTCTAAACAGGAAGCTGACTTTGGTTCTTTCCAAGAGCCAACGAATTTCATTTACTTCCGGGATCAACTAATTGATTTCAGTTCGTTTTTTGAGGAAAATCCTAACGTCTGTACTTTGTACCTGCACTGATGGCTGGAATTAATCTTCTTCCTTTTCCCATTATGGCTTTAGGCTTACCGCCAGGTGGCAATGGCGTCATTGGTCAAAGATCCCCCGTCATAAATTGCACGTGCCAATCATGTAGCTTCGACCGAGAAAAAGTGGGGGGAAGTGACGCCTGAGTTGATGGCGCAGCGTAGTGGGGGTACAGATGGGACCGCAGCGAGCCAAGGTGGGGGAAATCGTGCAATAAACGGAGCAGCCACTAACGGAGTTTGTACTGTATGTTTCAGCAAAATGATGGTCTCAACGGTGGCTCGCTGAACGGTACATATACGGTGGAAGTATATCCATAATACACGAGTAGATCAAGCTGTGCGAGAACACCATCACAATGTATACGTACAACTATATAACGCCTTCGGCGTTTATACCCTGCCTCACGTCGGCCCACCGGGGCATATTACATCGTTCTGACCCCTATCGTGCACTTGAACTTTCGAAGGTCTATAACGGTGTTCACTCACAACTTGTATGCTTACGCGTCACCTCTGCGTCGCAACTGTTCGCACAGGTGTCAAACGGATTGGTATATATCATAGTAAATATATATATATATATATATACATATATACCCATCCATGTGTGGTAATGTATATAATTATATATATATATATACATACGTATACAAACGAGAGTAGACACACCAGGTGTCGAGTGTCCGCAGGCATGACTGTGATCTTTGGATTGCCTCGGGGGAGTCCCAATTTGGACCTCGCCGACTCCTCGCCATCGTTTTAACTCTCACTCTTCATGTAATATAATTCTATATCGTTGTGTGCCATTAACCCGGACAACTAAATCCTGACAGGGAAAATGTAACTGGAGATTGGCGATCGTTCTATTTTAACACAAGTGCAATTTTATTTATCGCATCAATAATATATAAATGATACACAAGTGGAGTGAAGTGATACATGTAACATTTGTATCAAAAACGTACCCAAGTTACGTCAAAGATAGAAGGCAGTTAACTGAACTTTCCTGCTTCAAATTAAATATGTACAATTCCTTTTGTTAACTCGCTAGAGCCAGTTAACAATAATAACTCAATATTTACGATCGTTCTGTATAATTTTTTTTTAACAAGGCAATAAATAATTTTTTGATGGATCTTCTTCGCAATATTTGATCGTCTCGTTACTAATATGGGTATTTAATGATATTTGTCTTTATCGTGTGTACCTAGACAGTTCGTACTTGGGCCCCAAGCATGAATGGGCACTTTACGTACACACATACACACACATATATATATATATATATATATATATATATATATGTATATATATATAAAACATAGAAGGTGTGTGTATACACAAATTATTTGCATAACATGTGGATGACTAGGCTCCACCGACTCTGTTTCGTAAGATTGGGGGCATGAAAAGTTTATTATGTATGTAAGACTCGTGCTCGTGTCGTACACACTGCACGTTATATGCATTTATATCTGCCTCATACCTTTATAGTGTATATACTATATCGAATATATGTAAAAATATCGTTGCTTGGTATCTCAGACAGGTGACAGGAAAGTCAGTCCGGATATGCCCTCTGCAACGAATGTCTTCGATAACAGGCAAAACTTTCGTTTAATTTCGTTTTTCTGTTTTTATTTTTTTGCATATCTTATTTATCCTCTTTCTTCAGTTTTTAATGTTATTAGCGGTTAATAAGAGTTTCGTGCGTCCTGTTTTTGCCTACGTGCTTGCAGTTACCTGTGCTTGTATATATATATATGTATGTGAAGGGACGTGGCAGCGTCTCGACACCGAATGATGAAAAAGAAAAGTTACAATATATATATATATATATAACTACACGTAGTATGACGTATGCCTATGTGTATGTAAGATGTAATGTAAGCGACGCAGGGCGAAAGGTTCGACAAACGATCCGTGAGAACACCTTGAACGGGAATAAAAAGTTTTGGTATGCTTTCGCCGCTCGCAATTCATCGATCTTACAATTTCCGGTAAGAGTAGGTGAGCTCATAACGGCGATTAAAATCGGGACTTTCCTGTGTCCCGCGGTATGTAATATCACCCAGAAGGAATATTTCATAACGTGAGCAACCTCCGTTACTTTATACTGCGCTGCAAGTTGAGTGCTGAGAATAAAATATATTACGATGACCAAAATATCATTATCGTAGAATAGAAAGAAAGAAAAATGTTAATTTAACGTAAATTTAATTTTTTCTCCTTTTTATGTGTAAATTGTTAAATTTTTGATTTCAAAAATTCGTGCGATCCGTAATGAGCGGAATATTTTTCATCTTAGATGTGGTCGTGAAATATTGAAAAGATGAAGAAAACAAACCAATTGACAATTTTTTCTTACCCCGGAGAAACAAAGAAAAAAATCGATATTCAGAGTGATTATCATTTCGTGTCTGATTAAAATATCTCATCCTTGCCTGGGGCAATTACTCGGCGCTACGCAAACCTTTGAAACTATCCTATCAGCACACTTTGTTCGTATCTCTTCTCAGCCAGTTGACGTCGATAACGAATTCGTCTGCAAAGTCCATATTGTATGATACATCCATGACTAATTTTGCTATTTTGTATTTTTGTACCGCGGAAAAAGAAAGAAAAAATTGACCTTTCAATTAATTCGACTTGGACTTCGTTTCTAATCAAAATTTCTCCTGAGTGCCTGAGCCACTCAGCGCTAGGCAAATCCTCGAGACCATCGAATCAGCACACTTTGTTTGTATTTCTTCTCACCCAGTTGACATCTATAACGAATTCACCTGCCAATTAATTCGACTCCGACTTCGTTTCTAATCAAAATTTCTCCTGAGTGCCTGAGCCACTCACTCAACGCTAGCTAAATCCTCGAGACCATCGAATCAGCACACTTTGTTCGTATTTCTTCTCACCCAGTTGACATCGATAACGAATTCACCTGCCAATTAATTCGACTCCGACTTCGTTTCTAATCAAAATTTCTCCTGAGTACCTGAGCCACTGACTCAACGCTAGGTAAATCCTCGAGACCATCGAATTAGCACACTTTGTTCGTATTTCTTCTCACCCAGTTGACATCGATAACGAATTCACCTGCCAATTAATTCGACTCCGACTTCGTTTCTAATCAAAATTTCTCCTGAGTGCCTGAGCCACTGACTCAACGCTAGGTAAATCCTCGAGACCATCGAATTAGCACACTTTGTTCGTATTTCTTCTCACCCAGTTGACATCGATAACGAATTCACCTGCCAATTAATTCGACTTCGACTTCGTTTCTAATCAAAATTTCTCCTGAGTGCCTGAGCCACTAACTCAACGCTAGCTAAATCCTCGAGACCATCGAATCAGCACACTTTGTTCGTATTTCTTCTCACCCAGTTGACATCTATAACGAATTCACCTGCCAATTAATTCGACTTCGACTTCGTTTCTAATCAAAATTTCTTCTGAGTACCTGAGCCACTGACTCAACGCTAGGTAAATCCTCGAGACCATCGAATCAGCACACTTTGCTCGTCTCGCCCAGTTGACATTGATACATTTTGATATTGTCGATTTTTTTACCTCGAAAAAAAAAAAAAAAAAAAAAATTGTCCTTCCAATTCGTTACCTTATGGTTTCTGATTAAAATTTCTCCTGTGTGCCTGAGACGATGATTCAACGCTAGGGAAATCCTCGTGCCGCCGAATCAGCACACATTGCCAAGTGCACATTGTACGGTATAGCAATGAATAATTCTGCTGTCTATAGCACACATCGCGTACGCCAAACGTACGCTCATGTTCTACAACATGTGGACTTCTAGACGTTCGAAAAATCTTTCGTAATCACGCGTAAGCGAGAGTTCCTCTACGGGAGCTCAAACATTGGCCCGTCGAGAGCGTACAAACTGGAAATCTCGATCGTGTCTCGCCATAACTAGCGAGAGTTTACGATCGTCGTGTCTTCTTCTATTACAGGAAGAGTGCAAGTAACACTGAGGTATCCGAGACTTGGATCGGCACACCTTTCCAGCGTGTATATCATCCGCTGTACACTTTTCCCTGCCTCTACCTACAAAATACCAGTATTATACTTCTATTCGTAAATTATATCTATATATACAATTTAAGTTACGTGCCTGTTTACGCGTCCGAATTCTCTTATTTATGGGCTTTTCAGTTCGTCATTTGTCACGCGACTGGCAATCGAAGATTTTACGAGATCCTTTATAAGGAATAAAAAAAATAGTAGTTGTCGAAATTTTGTGAATTTTGAAAAATATTTTTTTAAATATTTTCATGATTGATTTTTATAAAAAAAAAAAAAAAAAAGTTACCATTTTTTTCGGGGCTTGATATAAAATTTTACTCTATGATGATAAAATTGAGCAGGTTTTTGGGCTATGGTTGGATCGAACAAAAAAAATCATAAGGGTGGTTGGTTTAGCCTAGAATGCCCCATGTGTACTGAATATATATCGAAGGAGAATTTTCTTGGCTTTCCGCGCGAAGTAACGAAGCTTCGGCCAAGCATATCGTGACAAGTGCACGTTTCCCACTCGACGGCGAGCGTCTTTTTTCCTTTTTCTTTCATTATTTCTTTCTTTCATTCTGTCCCATTTTTTTCCTTCTTTCGGTCGATGGTTCTTCCTACTATGATTTTTTTCCCAGACCCTCGCGCTGAATGAATTAATTAAACGATAAAAAAAATACACATATAAGTATTATACAAATCGTGGTGGACTCAGGGAGAGTCTCGCTCGAGCGGTAACAATCCACTTTGATGGATAATCGTAAGAGTCAAACTTTTTTTTTCACGTCTCACTATATTGTTTTTTTTTCCCTCGCATAAACCGTTTTGGCTCTCACTGAACTGGAAATTTCACGCACGCGTGAAATAATAACGAGCTACGAAAATTATTTTTTCTTCATTTTTACACATTTCAACAATATTTTCCCAGTGAAAATAATAAAAAAATTGAAAAATCTTTCGTAAATTTGCGAGAATTATGGAATAAATTACTGTAAAAATTCATCGAACTTTAGCAATTTTTAGCAATTTGTAACGAGAGATCGTGGTGGGTGATCAGAGCAAATTTGTCGTTTCTTGAAATTAAGCGGGTGGGTTTTAAACGACAACGCCAAGATCGATTATTATACGATTTGTACGAGAAGTCGAAGAAATCGAAGAAAAAGTGAGAAGAAAAAAAAAAATGGGAAAGACATCAACCGAGGGGAACATGGAAATCGTTCGTGTGCCACGAAGCATGAAACTGCAGTGACGATAGGGTGAGTGGGGGTACAGCAGAGGCACGGACGATATTCAGATTATGTACTCTGGATACAAGGCTAATTCACTTATAGATATATTAAATATACTTGGTAAATATATAGCAACAGTAAATAGTATAAACTACATGTGGACTTTATATAAAGTATGAGAGATATCGTGCCTGTATGAGTGTCCATGTAATTGTTTGTGTGACTGTGTGTATAATCACCCAACTGAGTGTGAGTTTCTTGTTTCCCCGGACTATTTTTTAGTCACATTTCACAGAGGGCAATCGACTTATCGTTAATTATTATCTAGATCAAATAAAAAGTGTACTGTGTAAAATGTGCCATGTCCTCTATACTGGACTGGGAAGCTATCATATATATATATATATATATATATATATATATATATATAACGAGAAGCAAGCACTGTATAATAGCAAAACATAGGCAAACGAGAACGGTACCTGGCCTACTCATCGGTGCAAAACTTTTGCCTTCGGTTACGGCGCAACGATCGCCCTACTAAATGCAACGTCTGCATACATGCTCGGTACAAAGATATATATATATATATTTATTATATGAATGTGAGTGATTACATGTAGTATTAGATGCATTGCAGAGTGGCACAGAGAGCGTTGCATCACGGCAATCTCGGACGAACGCCCGAGTGTAAACGAGCGAATATCTACGTAAATCTATGCCTGTGAATAACGAGAGACAACGCAAAGCAACGAAGAGGGATCAGCTCTCGGAGTTTTGACGCACTGCGCGGATTGATCAAGCTACCCTCTCACCATTAGAACTATTACCAAACCACGTGCACTCACGCTTCTGTACTTAATTATATACATACAGGCAAGCAGCATGGACAATGAGCTAATTAATTGGTTAATTTATCGATTAATTAAATCATTAAACAACTGATAAACTTGATATTAGTTGATTTATTATAAATAATCATGTCAGTGAGTTTTTCAATCATTTTGTTAATAATTAATAATTTATATAGGTTTTAGTTAGTAAATAATTAATAAACTCATTAGTTAATGCGAGTAAGTAAATTATAAATTATAGGTATGAAAAAACGATTCTGACGTGTTCGACTCTTCTGAGGGAATTTTCGGTGAAATTATGTAGGTATCAAGATTATTTTACTACTCGGAGAATTTTTTGTTTTAGCCAGTTTTTCCTTTTCTTTTTAAAGTAAGTAAAGTAAATAAATTATAAATTATAGGTACAAAAAAACGATTTTGACGTGTTCGACTCTTCTGAGGGAATTTTCAATGAAATTATGTAGGTATCAAGATTATTTTACTACTCGAAGATTTTTTTTTGTTTTAGCCAGTTTTTCCTTTTCATTTTATGAAGAAAAAGTCGATTTTCATGAAAAGCAATTATATTAAATCACTTCTAATGTGCAATATATTTTTTTTTGTATATTCGACAATCAAAAAGTAAATTTTTTCAAAAATGTAATGGTAGTAGTAGTGTGACATAGTTTATAGTTTATTGATGCAATCAAATTATTTGCATATTAGCTTGCCAAGTACTACAACCGTGAAAGTAACTTTTACAATTCATCTTATGAAATATTGAGTCTTTTCCTATTAATCCAAATGATCGCTATACAAATGTAATTTCATAACGTTTAATTAGGAGACTACATATAGTTGGTGAGGTGTGCTCAGCATGCTTTTAAATTATGTCACAACTTTTTGGGACGATAGATGAACTACTTATGAAAATATATACTTGACTTATTTTTGTACACCATTTTGGGTATTTTTTGGAGTGGCGAGAGGGAAATTGAGTAATACAGTCGAATGGTCAAGTTGCTCGATCACGCTTGAGCGATGCTGGTCCATAATTATGAAATAATTTTTTTTAAGTGACACTCCAAAATTTGGAGATTACATTCGAAGCTATCAAAAAATATTCAACTTTCTGTTTTGCTCGGTCAACGTGATGAAAATGAAATTTGCATTAATTACATTTTAATCAATAATCCATATATATTATTATCGAAAATTAATTTGTTGATATCCGTGACTCATGAGATGCCACATCAGGCGGCATTATTTTCAATTCTTATCATATCCTGTTCATTGATACATGTAAGGGGCATTGCAGCCAACTCGATCAACATTGGTTCGAGTTGGCTCGAACGGGTAGCGTTCCAGAATTATATATTTGTTGAACCTCAAAGTTAATATAAAATTTCAATCAATTTCATAAATAATATACTAAACAAATTATTTTGTTTAAATTTTTTTAAATTTATCTACATAAAAGTCCATTTGAAAATGATAAATTGTCCCTGGTAGTTTTTTTCCACACCGCCCATAATTCACAATATATCAATTATTCTTAAATTCACAATCGTTCGTCAAATTTCGAAAATTCATAAATCTGAAATTCAAAGCCCGAAAAATCTATAAAAAATTTGATACACTCAACTCACTGGTGTAAATAAAATTAAAAAAAATATGGACCAAATCCGATCGTTAAACGTTGCTCTAATTGAGGTGAAATGTCTCATGTCTATAATACCTATAGTACGCGACCAACGTGGATGCACGTTGTGTGAATCAATTACAGTCGCAATATTTAATCATGTGATGATGTATGAATACGTGCAAAAAAAAAAAAATAATGTACACGTGAGAAAATAATAAGAAATATATATGTATATGTTAGTGCCTCGTACTACAGGGTTTAGTAACATAAAATATTACACACAATCAGTCTCATCGATCATATATATAAACATGGAGATAAAAAATCGTATTAAAGGCAGAGCAACATGGAACACGAACTCTTGGGTTGTTTTTTTTGCTCACGCCATATTATATCTCCGATGGGAAACAATTTGCATGGGAGTCGTATACGAGAGTATGTACTCTATAAGGGAATGAAAACGAAAGGTGATACAGCCGTATCTGCTCGTATGATATACTATATATATATATAGTCGTAATATGGATATATATATATATATATGTATTCATTAATTAAAAAATTAAAATATATCCATATAGTACGGTGAAAAAGAATGAAAGCACTCATTCTCCAAACTACGAGGCTTCAATTGTCTCGAGACCCAAGAAATAAAAAGAAGACGTTTTAATAGATTACGACGAGAGTGCGGAATAATGAAATCTAGGTGAAACAATAGATGAGGCAAAAATGTAATAATCTTCAGTAGTAATATAAATGCATACATGTACTTATCACATGCGTGTATAATATTTATATATGCGTGTCTATATTTCTTATGCGATAACGTGTCGAGGGATTATTACGAGAGGTGTTGAAATTCATGAATATATGTGTTATGTATATATGTATATACAAATTTTCATATACACTTTGAGAGACTACGAAATATATGTACTTTCGTTCTGATGAAAAATCGTTATGACACTCCAGTAACATCGAATGAAAATAATCTAATATATTATTATTAATATATAGAATTTTTTTGCATATATTTATAATTTTTGCATCATCGTTATACGATCTGTCCGATGACAAGAATTTCAAAATGTACATTTAGCATTATTATGTATAAAAATATATGTATATTTATTGTGCGAACTGGCCACCCTTGAATTGTAATGATTCGAAAATGTCAAGAGGTTCAAGTCGAATAGACCGTATCTTCCAAGGAAGAATCTCGACCGAGAATGAGCATTGGAGATGAGTCCATTTATAATGTACTGGGCAGCGATGGTACCCAACGAATAACATAAATTTCATCAGGGACCGCGGAATCCGAGAGATGACATTAAGAGGCGCGAGGACCGGCCAAATGAATTTCGTCATTCGAACGTGCGTGTTCGTGTATATGCGTGATAAATGGCTAAACGAATATCCGGCTTCGTGAACTGGATCGAAATAGCTGATGCTTGGTTTTTTTTTTTTTTACTCAAAAAAAAGAAGTTAGCTCTTTTCGAATTTTTGTTGATAAAAAGTTGTGATCCGTTTAAATATTTTTTCTGGGGTTGTAATAATTTATTGGGAATTTATATCGAAATACTCGAAGCGGTGATACTTGAATGTTTTTAATTCGAGTCAATTTTATTCGTCAATGCCAACAGGATCTCGATTGCCCGTTTAAGAATTTTGATTCCTTTTTTTTTTTTCAATTTATTTTTTGCCCCCATGAATATGTTTGTCAACTTATGAATCATCATAATCACCTTTAAAATTTCTGATGTCAATAATTTGTGATATTCAAGGTTGAGTAATTAACAAATAATGTTCATAAAAATGTAATTTTTCGAGTGTGTTTGACGTTGCGTTATTTTAGAATCCTGTGTTGTATGGTGAGAGAAAATTTATGCGATTATCGTAAATTTTTTAATCATAATTCTTGATGAGAAAGTGAGAGAGAGAGAGAGAGAGAGAGAGAGAGTGATTAGCAGACTCGAGGACCTCGTCGGGTCAGTCTAATTTCCCTCTCACCTGCCCGACCAGTTGTGGCATATTACCACTTTGCATTCTGGAGCATACACACACACACATGTGCATTCATGTGTGATTTTATCGTGTTTGCGGTAAATCCACAATAGTTAAAATTATTTTTTAATTACAAAAAGTTTATTATTTATTTTCAAGTCACATCAGTATCAATAAAATATATATATCAAGTTTTCAAAGCTCGGTCAATTAAAGTATTATGCCATCTTCTTTCGCGTTTCAACTATTTTCGAATTATTCAATATATATATTTATTTTTTTTCGTTCGTGAATCTTGGGAAAGATATGCGACATCGTTAAATCGAGAAAACGATTATAGACACACAAAGTCAAACGTCATTTGCATGAGGGTACCATTGCCTTTCTAGAGAGCTTAACATGGAATACTAACACGATATCGTACTAAGTAACAATCTCATATATCCGTATAACACCCGGTAATTAACTAAAGTGTAGATTCTAATCCTGCTCCTTGCTACGAGAGTTTCACGTTTCCGTCTGTCCACGAGTGTACCAGCAGCACTCCGGCAAATAATTCACGTGGGATATGCATGAGCGTATAAATAAATAAACAATTTGAAAAAAAAAAAAAAAACCGTGTGAAAATTTTGACTAATGTATCGATATAAAAAATGATATTAATTTATGTATACTCACGCGAGAACCCTGCCAGCTTCTGGACTTCTGTAGAAATCGCATCGATGTAAAGGTCGTCTAGGATCGTTTGGGAATCTCTGTCCAGCCGATTGGCAAAGGCCACGATACAACTGGAATTGTAGGACACCCGCGACGAAATTGCTGCAACGATAAAATTCAAATAAGGATAAAAATGAATTATTTCGAAATACAAAAAAAAAAATGATTGAGTATCGAAGAACAAGATTGACAGTTACGTTGGACATGAAAATCATAATACACGTAGAGATTGCCTAGTTTTTTTTTTTTTTTTAACGTTATTCATATTAATGAGTATCGTTTATTTATGTCAGATTGGAAAAGCGATTTAACGATTTAGCGATTATAATTTCTTCTCATGCCACAGTCTCAGGGGACATCGTATTAAATAATTTCATAGGGGAATTCATTTTTTCTTCTTCGGCCAATGCAAACGAATGTTGCGATGAGAATTACATTTTTTTTTCATTCACGAAAAACGACCTATCAGCATTATGGTATGAAAATTCTTATTCAATATGTTTGAAATATGATTATTGGATGTGTTATACGGCCATGCTGAGATCGGCATTTTTTATATTTTTTATATATCGAATAAAACATTATATAAAAAAAAATTATCATTCGATATGTGCATAAGTGATGAGATTGGATGGGCATAAAGTGTGCCGACCTAGATAAAAATATTGAAGTATCATTTGTGGACCATTCATGAGTTAACGAAGTGAGTACAAGGAAGGTGTACTTTACAAATTTGACCTAACCTCACTTCTGTTCCGAGTGTTCGGTCAGTACAACTTGCGAGGGGAGCCGGGGGCGCCGCTCGTATGCTCATAATTTATTTGGCGCCCAGAATTGTGAACTTTTTTTTTTTTTTTTTTTTTTTTTTTTTTTTTTTTTTTTTTTTTTTAGTCAAAGTCAATCTTCATTCCCGCAAAAACTGTGACTGACAGCTCACCATGGTCAACAGCAAACGCATAGGTCAAATTTTACACCGGGGAATCGATCATTGTCACTTAATAATTTTCGGCTAACAAAGTGAAAGCAATTATTGCGAATCGGTCCGCGATCTCATTATTTCTCTCGATCATTATCGCGAGGAAACTTGAGTATCTTCGTCAATCTTATTTTTACCCAAACGTAGAAAACAAAAAATACGTGAATTATAATAAAAAGAAAAGATGGGCCTGTAATTATTTGCATATATTGATGACGGTCAAGTAGAGCCGAAAAGAAGGAGGGGAAATGACGAACTGAACCGAGATGAGGCTATCACACCGTAGGCATAGATATGTGGACCTAAGTTGTTAGGTTTCTCCGCGTATCCCTCGCTCTCTCTCTCTCTCTCTCTCTCTCTCTCTCTCTCGCTCTCGCTCCCAGCGATCTCGACAAGGAGAAGCAACTACGCGTCCTTTACGTAATAAGCCGACCGCTCGATACCATCGTGCGCGCGCGCCCGTCTCGCCTCGTGAATTACGACTCGATCTTACGGGCCCATCCGGCATATAGAAGCCACCTGATATGAGCTATGAAGATATACATGTGTATATATGTATACGAAATTTTGGATGATGGAGAAAAGAGATTTTTTTATTTTTAATGGCAGAATAAGTCTGATTGACGTCCATATCCGATGTTGGACGCGATATAATTTTTTAATAAATTAATTTTCCGACTGAATATGGGAGTCTACGTATTGGAGTTAATGACCTATTTGAATAAGCGAAATCGAAGGTTCTCGGAACGGCGAATTCACGTGGACTACTCGGTTTATCATTTATATCCATAGATTTGTGTGTCTGTGTATATGTCGTGTAAGAATGCACAGTTACGTTAAAAAAAAGGAACAGGGTACGAAATCGAGTCAGAGAATCGTGACGAGTAGCCGCATGTCTCAAGGGGGAGTGGTGGCTCGTTCGTTGCCTGGTTGGTCGTGTATACCTCTTGGTTCGTATGTCTATATGTGTGTGTGTGTGTGTGTGTGTGTGTGTGTGTGTGTTGGTCACATAAACAGCGATCGGGTGGTACGAACAAAGAACGGCGGGGGTACTCGGCGCCTGGGCCTCTGCGAGAAGGCGAAAGTGTGCCGTGTATATAAGGCCCCGAACTACCGGCAATCAGCATCCAGTTCACTCCTGGACGTACCCAGAACATCGCGAAAGCAAAAATGAGGAACCTGGTACGTTTTGTGACTATACGAAATCATCACATCGAGCAATCGTGCAATTATTTTGTAAAAATTTGATAATTTCAATGTATAAACAACAATACTCGGGCAACAACGACGATTTTACTGCGAAATTTCATTAATTTTGATCATGTGCTACGATTTTTTACCGAGCTTTCGTAATCCGGGATGGTTTTTATCGACGCTGTTTAAGTTCATCGCAAAAAAAAAACAAATATACATTAACAAAGTGTTCGTTGTATCGTTGAAGTATACCATCGCGATTTCCTAGCATTTCGTACGGTTGATAATCATCGAGAGAAAATAAAAACGTGTCTGCAACCCCTACAGTTAAATCGTCTTGCTGTATTGTTCATCGTTATTTTTCGATAATCTCTTTAATCTCTGTCCTCTTCATTATCACTCATTATCGACTCTAATCACGTTGGGTTCCCCAATTAATGTATATTGATCTCGGTGTTTTCAGTTGTACGTGGGGCTTGTGGCCCTTTTGGTCCAAGCGGCGTTCGCCGGTGACAAGAAGACAGCCGCCGAGGAGTCAAAGACCGCCGACTCGGGCTCATCGAAGAAGACCGAGAAGCGTGGAATCCTTGGATTGGGCTATGGTTACGGCTATGACGTCGGTGGTTACGACATCGGAGGTGGTTCCGCTCATGGACTCCACTCTGGCGGCAGTGGCTTTGATTTTGGCAGTGCTGGCGGTCATTCGGACGGTGGCAGTTTCGGCGGTCACAGCGGTCACAGCGGTTTCAGCGGTTACAGCGGTTACAGCGGTTACGGAGGTGGTTATCACGGTGATCATCATGTCAAGACTGTGACAGTTGTGAAGAACGTACCTGTGCCGTATCCAGTTGAGAAGCACGTACCTTACCCCGTCGAAAAACACGTACCGTATCCAGTCAAGGTGCACGTACCACAGCCGTATCCCGTCGAGAAGCATGTACCTTATCCGGTCAAGGTTTACGTGAAGGTGCCCGTACACGTGCCACAGCCGTATCCCGTTGAGAAGAAGGTGCCGTATCCAGTTCAGGTGCCCGTAGATCGTCCTTACCCCGTCAAGGTCTTTGTCCCACAGCCGTACCCCGTTGAAAAGCATGTCCCATACCCAGTCAAGGTTCCCGTACCACAGCCGTACCCCGTTGAGAAGCACATCCCATATCCAGTCAAAGTGCCCGTACACGTTCCCCAGCCGTACCCCGTTGAGAAACTCGTGCCTTATCCAGTGAAGGTCAATGTTGACAGACCGTATCCCGTTCCAGTGCCAAAACCATACCCCGTAACTGTCGAGAAGCGCGTGCCCTATCCAGTCGACAGACCAATCCCATACGCCGTAAAGGTCCCCGTTGACAGGCCCTACCCCGTCCATGTTGAGAAACACATTCCAGTGCACATAAAGGTACCCGTACCACAGCCGTACCCAGTTGAGAAGCACATCCCCTATCCAGTTGAGAAACCTGTGCCGTACCCAGTTAAGGTACCCGTCGACAGACCGTACCCCGTTCACGTTGAGAAGCACGTCCCCTATCCAGTTGAGAAGCATGTACCATACCCAGTAAAGGTACCCGTGGCCGTTCCGGTTCACTACGAGCATCAGCACCATCATGGTGGCTTCGAGTCATACGGCGCTCCGTCTCATGGTTATGAGAGCCACGAGAGCTCCGGCTACGAGCAGTTTGGACATCATCATTAAGATCGAGACAAGAGAGGAACAAATTTCGTGCTCGCTTAAACAAGGCAATTTTTCGTTGGGACACAGACAACGCGCATCATCAACGCCACAACGATGATGACAGATCTCATGAAAAACGCTAACCATCAACAACCACCTGCCGACAACGAGATCGTACACCAAGTGTACGAAACCGCCAACACCATACAAAAACGTAATCAGCAACGGGTAATATAACGCATAATCGCTTCGATGACCTGCGGATATTTTTATATACATATATTCTTCATACATATATATACATATATGTTCAACTTAATAACTGTATCCCAAACTGGGACGCAGATGCGATCATGGCACGTTCAATTTTTCTATTTCCTTTGACGATCGTGATCGAATCTGCGAGCTGATAGAACAGAAATCGTTATGCATTGGAAGAGGCGGTCGATACTTAAGAGCATACGCAATGAACACCTGAGAACATGAAATTCTTCATCGCGGTATAAAACTGTGCCCTCGTACTTATACATGGGTATAAATATGCAGGGTACGATAATTGAGTAATTACAAAATTACAATCGGCAACATCAATTGTACAGATATTATTACAGTTTTTAAGTGTTAAAAACGTGCACTGCCTTAAGTTTCATCACTGCCAATTCGTTTTCCGTCTGTAAGATTTTTTTATTATTTTTTTTTTATTAATATGGTGCGTATTTGAGATCACGAAAAAAAAAATTGACCTTTTTTCCACTCGACGAGCACAAAGCGCAGCAGTCTGTCCCTCCAGACTCTTAGCTCGAATGTTCAAATATCATTATTTTTGTACAAGAAAATCGGCTCACAATGGTACAGACGATATTTCGTACCATTTGCCGAAAAGTAAATGTGTATTTTTGTAAGATACAAATAAAAAAAAAGTTTTAAACAGATCTTTTGTGTTATATTAGTAAAAAAAACATGTTAATCCCAAATCCAACAATCTTTCCCTTTCGAAAACAATTCGCGCTGTTATACCATACGCTTATGAATTCATGCGTGCTCCAGACTCAGTTAAATCGGTCAAACTCGAGCTCGTCGTTATTCGAGACTCTCGCCAAAACTTTCAGCATCGTGAAACTGCTCGATAAGTGGGACATCTTGATCGTCATTGTCATGTAAGCCCAGATTTCGTGAATAAAAATGAAAACAAAAATAGCACACTATTTGCATACAAACGATCAGTCAACAAGTCTCTTAATCATTTTCGGCAAGAGTAGAGTCGTCGACAATATCGCCGAAACACGAGAGAAATTTACAACACGAATCTGTCTTATGTTTATTTGTGGGTCTCTGTTTTCTCGCTCGAGTTCGATGGAAGTTACCGGTAAATTATGCAACCGGTAATCAGGCGAGAGCGATGGACGAGGAAGGTTGAAAGTAAGAGTCCATCGTTGACCATCTCCTACTCTTCGCACTCTTCTGCTGCGGTCTGGCGTCGAGTCGTGGGCCCTCATATAAATAGTATAAGACGAAACAGAGTAAAGTTTTGAGTTCCGTTATTCGCACCTTCGTTTTTATATTTTTATTTATTTTTGTAGGCACTCGTAGGCACTCGCACGTGTGCCGTAATTGGCACACACACGAGCCAATCGGCCAGCAGCACAAATATTTGAATATCGCCCATTACGGAATGGGCCGTTATATCTGTCCAGCGAGTTTACGGCTCGTGTGTGTTCCGAATTTCGTGTGTGAGAAGCTTTAAGGGTCCTCGCACATGACACTACGTGTGAGCCAATGGCATAAGCACACGAGCCGGTCAGATATCAAGTTCTAATCTGTGATTGGCGCGCGCAGCGTGTGCAAATTTACGGGTCGTATGTGTTCCGAAAGTAGTTCGATGTGAGAGCACCTTTACGCTATGGACTCCCGAGACTCGGCACATGAGCAGCCTTGCGTCACTCCTAGATCAATCAGGGCTAGATGTGTTCGCGTGTGTGTATGCGTATCGATCCGTAACGATATTTGCCATTTGATTGCAACTGTAAAATTGTGTAGGATCTATTTGACATCATTTATAAATTAGAATTGAATCTCCAGATGTGTGGAATCGATTTTCGCAATTTTTTACATCAAAGTGGAAAACTCTGTGATGTTTTATTGTTATACAACTTCTTGGCTGCAATTGGATGTGTTAACTATGCAGGGTCGATCCTGCGTACTTAGGAGGATCCAACAATTTCACAACATTTTGGATGGAATTGATATTGTTTGAATTCTGCAGGATAGATCGTATACAATTCTTAAATCAAAATGAAACTGTACATTTTTGCAGGATCGATCTTATGTCATTTCTTTGATGGGATTAGAACGGCATATCGGAAAATTTAATGAAATTACATCGGTAAATTGTGCAAACTAAAGAAATTACAACAATAGAAACAATAGAATCTAAAGAAATTAGAACAATATTGAGCCAACTAAAAAAATTACAAGAATGTCCTTAAATTATTAGCTGGATGGAATTGAGACTCTAAAATGTTTGAAGCAGATCTTACACAAGTTCTTGAATAAAACTGAATTTTCAAAAAGTTTGGAATCGATCTTACACAATTTTTTACATAAAATTGAAAGTCAAAACGTATCGAGACGACCTTACACAATTCTTGCGGAGTTATAATTCTTGAAAAGGCAAATTTGTGACAATCTTTATGTAGGTTGTCCGGGACGGATAAGTGTTTTTGGAACGTTTGAAATGTCATCATCTCGCCAAACGCGTTACGATGACGATCGGGCAGGACAAAAACTTGTTTCATCGTTTTCATTTTGTCCCCATTTCTCGTGCTTTCAGTAAAATTGTGCGAATTTCGCCACGGAAGAGACGAAGAAAAATAAGCAACGTCCGCACGCAACGCTGCACATCGTGTGACGCCAACATAGACAATTCTCATGTATTTTCCTTTCGTATACTGCTGTGTATTTCTAGTTTCACGAACCTATTATTGCCGTATTGCAAATTATAATGGGCCCATTCGACATCTTCTTGAAACTTGATGGGGCTCGAAGCTTTTGAACAGTACTTTCAAGGAGAGAAGGAAAGAATATGAGTGAAGGAGAGAGTGAGATTGAAAGGAGGTCGTGATGGGTAATGTTACGGTAAATCAGGTTACGCAGCCTACTTTCGATTCTGTGGCACTGAATGATGTAATGAAAAAATATGTTATCCAAAAAATTAAGATACGACGCTTTTCCTCACTTTTTTAAATTAAATTTGTATATCTACATGCTTAATAACTCTTTTTACAACATTCAAGTTTGGAAATAACGCTTAAATTGCGGCCTCTATTTTCCTCTTCTCGTCTCAAAAAATTGCTTCTGCATCGAACCCTTAACAGTTCAACGAAATGTCATTTCGCGTTCCCTCAGAACGAAACTTTAATCCATGAAAAAGTAACGATAAGTGCAATTGTTCGGATTTCACTGTGAAAATTCAAAGCGAGAGTTACGATTGAAACCATCCAAGTTAAACGAGCTACTTGCTCGTTGGGCAGTTAATATCAACGACCCACTCTCGCCGCAATAAAAAAGCTGTGCAGTACTGAGATTCATGCAAATATCTACCACCTAATGTCAAGAAAACGTAATTTCAATAATAACATTCAAAATATATAATTTCAAGCATATTCTCAATGACATCAAGAATCTTCTTGATGTCATATGTTTTTGATGTTATATGTTGAATGTTCATGTATTGAATTATAGTTTGAATGGCCAGAAACTCCTTTCATCCGAAGTTATATTTTCGGTATGCTTTTTGGCACACCACGAGATTAGAATGTTTGAAAAAAAGTTTACGTTGAATTATAAATTACAAAGAATAATGCTCATCGCCTCTGGGATGAAGGAAGAAACAATGGCGAGACACTTTATAGAAAACCGTTGACATTCGAGGCTTTAACCGCAATAAATATAAAGGTGGCTGTCCGATATACGTTCGGTACAGTTCGTCGTTTATTATGATGTGACGGCCTGTCAGCTGAGAGGATCGCTTTTATACCCATGGCAAACGTCGAGAAATCACAAATGAGGAGCCAGTGAATCTCTCCGATTTTCTGCACGGTGGGAAAAAGGAAAAGCGCATCTCTCAATGCACAAACTTTAGTGCACGGAATCTGTGCACTCATACTGGCACATGTGCAATTGTTGCGTGCAACGACTTCATCGATCTCACTCGAGCGTGCATTCGCGTTGTACTCGATGCTGCACTCCTGTTAGCTGACCGTTGCGAACGATGCACTCGCACGTTGCATCGTCGCATTTGTGTGTACTACAGTCGAACTTTTCTTAAGGCACCTCGACATATTCCCACCCCATAAGTTACACATTGACTTTAGCAAGCATTTTTCTCATACTAAAACTCAGCAGAATAGATTTAAATTAAGATTGTAGCTTTGAAATTAATAGAGCCTCACGGATAAAAAATGTATCATGCTTATATCTGTCATATATTTTGGGCCGGATATATCTGTCATATATTTTGGGCCGGATATATCTGTCATATATTTTGGGCCGGATATATCTATCATATATCCTGAATTTTTTTGAATACATAAAGGTTTTTTTCTAAAATACATTTAATGTATTGGAGATATATTTTTGATTAAGATATCATTAAGATCGAGATATCATTGAGATCAAGATATCAAAAATCAAGATACCATTAAGATCAAGATATCATTAAGATCAAGATATCATCAAGATCAAGATAACATCAAAATCAAGATAACATCAAGATCAAGATATCGCCAAAATCAAGATATCATCAAGATCAAGATATCATCAAGATCAAGAAATCATTGAGATCAAGATATCATCAAGATCAAGATATCATCAAGATCAAGATATCATCAAGATCAAGATATCATCAAGATCAAGAAATCATTGAGATCAAGATATCATCAAGATCAAGAAATCATTGAGATCAAGATATCATCAAGATCAAGATATCATCAAGATCAAGATATCATCAAGATCAAGATATCATTAAGATCAAGATACATCTTTGATAAATCTGTCATATTACTTTCATTCCATGGTGTAAGTACAGCAGGTTGTGTCACCAGAGAATTGCACATCACTATCGACGTACCACGTCATAAATTTTGACATAAATACAATTTATCGAAGTTTTGACTGTATTTACACAGGTGCGAGTGAGTTTATCTCTAACACGAATGCTTTCTCACTAATTAACTTGAGTGTGAGTTAATTGTGTGCACGCATTAGCGTGAATTTAGGTATGTGTCTGTGTCGGACTACTAATAAAACAATAAAGTCTCGTATTTACATTCAAAAGAGTCAAGCTGCTTGTATGTAAAGTGCCGTGATGTGGTTTGCCTAAAGGAATGCTTCGCGTGACAAGACTTATCTGGAATATTTATTTTTGATTCGTAACGCCCCTTCGAGGGTGATCACGTGTTCAGTATAAAAATCCTACTTGACTGTATATTCACGATTTAGAAAACTATGTTGTACTCAGCTTGAACAAATTTCTGTTCGAATGCGAGATATATTTTGCTTAAAGATTTATCATATACGTTCTTACAATTCTAGTCCGAATGTCAATCGTTAGGAGTCAGTAGAAATCCATTACTTGTTGGATGATAAAACCTCGAGGTGTATGCCTAATTTTGGACTTTCATACATAAACTGCTTCAACTTGCTGTCGAGACATACGAGATAAAATGAATCATTTTTTGCTTGGAATAAAAAAATGATTCAACAGAATGTTCTGCATGGTGGGCCATGTGTTTTTGCGATCCATTTAACACTGTCCCTAAAAATATACCTCGAGAAATGAGAGGGTGTGAAACGTGGAGAGTGATATTTCATTTTATATCGTATCCGGTTCTACTTAACTCTTCTCTCTTCTATTTTTTTGTAAGTCCCGGGATTGGGCAAATTCATAATTGGTAGTTTCACCGCCAAATCAGCGATACCATTACATCCTGCTGGTTCTATCGTATGAAAACTTGGCTCCAATTATCGTACACGTAAGGCAGGTAACTTTCATCGAAGAATATTTCATGACCGCGACTTTTACTGTGGTGACACAGTTTACCGGATTTTTCTATCATTTTTCCATTTTTTATACAGCATAGAAATATACTTTTATTGCATGGGGATAGAAATAAGGAGATCTTGTTTGCGCACATGCAAGATTAAAATATTTGAAAGGACTTTTTGCGATACACGGATGCGGTCACTTAAATATTCTAGAATGCCATATTCCGTTCAAGTGTGCAGGTACATAACTAGCTATATATATACAGGTAGAATGTGCAGTTTGCATAGATAAGTGCAATGGACGCTGGATGATTCAATTTGCGCTCGAACGAGATTGATGAATCTTTCGCCAATTAGAGAATTTAACGGTGACCGATCATGCTTCTATTAGCCAGTGTACGGTGGAGGTGCGAGTACTCGTTTATTTCAATAATAGACGTGGATGAATTCGTGCCTGAGCCAAGTTGAATGTTTCACTTTCGAAGCTCCTCAAGCTGCACGCCCGAAGAGTCTGATGGGGGTCGTGGACCCTCTCGCCGAATTCCGTTCGATATATCTCACGAAATCAAGAAAGCGAACTCTCCCACTTGCCTTTCGAGCAAGCCAATTCGAGTTTCACGGCTTTTCCATCGCACTAGAAGAAAAGCCATTCGACATGCACACGCTCTTATCCCCAATCACGACGTCGGAACACCCAACGGGAGCGAGTGTATTATATAGAGGCAAAATACTTGAGTGGACCACGTCAGTCATACGACAGACACGATAACAGTTGGGAGAAGATTTTTTTTTTTTTTTTTTTCATTCACACGAGAATAGACGTACATTTTGAATAGTGCCCGGAAATTGCCATGGGATGCGTGAGTGCAGTAAATTTAAATAGAATACGAAATAGTGAATATTTTTCGGTGTGAAAATTGACGAAGAAGTAAATAAATTTGTCACCGAACTCGTTTCCAGAATCACGTGATTGTTGTACTGGCATTCTTTGCGACGTTCACGAACAGTGCAACGGGATGGCCAAGCATGTATACCTGTAGTTATGACAATTATCCAAACATGCGATGCGTTTTCGCGAGGCCACAGATCCAGGCACGATCGGGATATCACACTATCGATCCTACCGATCTTGAGGATCCTAATGTCGGTATGTTTCTTTTCGAGCTACCCTCTTTTACAAGGTCTTCGTTTAATTAAGATTTCTTCAATTATCCGATCAAATCTTGTTAACGACTTTCGCTCGTCGTTAAAGAGTTGCTGATTGAAATAATAATATACTGGCACTTGGACAAAATAAATTTTCCCTGCTTCATAAAAACAACAATTAATTACCATAAACGAGCGAATACATTATTATTAACGATTAGCTGGAGAGATCTGTAAAGCATCTAGGAATTTACACTGCAGGTGTTATTCAACTCTGCAGCAGCTTTTATTTTACTCGTCAAATGATACATTATAGTGTCATAAGAACGAAATCAACAATAATTGTTGTTGGTGGCAAAAAAGATTTTCTTTGTCGTAAAGAATTTTTTTTAAATATCTTCGTAAACAATATCGAGATATTATTCAAAAACTTGCAAGACATTGATTGATAAATAAAATTAACGATAGTCGAGAAAAATTTGAAACTACAGTTTTCATATCCAGGATTTTTTAAAAGTCTTTTCAGACAGTTATCAACAATACTTCCGCTCATTAATTTTATAGTAATTACTTTTCTTCATGCAACAAAGATTCCCCAAATGATGTGTCTGATTAATGCTTAAACGTGAATAGCCCCTCATAAAAAAATATTCTCTCGTCTGTACTATTCTCCAGGTGTGTTACGCGCTGAGGACATGGCCGATTATCAGAGAGGCTTCGAAACGATGGATCTGAGCGGTTTGCAGATGCAATCGAAGACGGACCCTAGCGAAGATTTGGAAGCCGGAGCGGATGAGACCGGTGATGAGGGCGCACAGTCACGAGTTTTAGGACACCATGTGCAAGAGGATGTCGAAAAAATCGTTACAATTGTTAAAAAAGTTGCGGTACCTTATCCAGTCGAGAAGACAATTCATTATCCAGTTGTAAAAAATATCCCTTACCCCGTAAAAGTACCGGTGGTCCAGCCCTATCCGGTCGAAAAATCAGTACCTTATCCAGTGAAGGTGATGGTAAAAGTACCGGTAAAGATTCCGAAGCCAGTACCCGTTTACAAAGAGGTACCTTACGCTGTTGAAGTTCCGGTGGACAGACCCGTGCCGTACAACGTTTACATACCCGAGCCCTATCCCGTTGAGAGGAAAATTCATTACGAGGTGAAAGTACCGGTACCCGAGCCGTTTCCGATTGAACGAAAGATACCAGTACCGGTGAAAGTTCGCGAGCACGTCCTTCAACCATACCCGGTGGATAAGCCGGTGCATTATCCCGTTGAGGTGAAGGTCGACAGGCCAATAGCCGTTGAGATACCGAAGCCCTATCCAGTGCCGGTTGGTAAGCCGGTGCCTTATCCGGTATACAAGCCAAGGCCGGTACGGGTGGAGATCAAGGTGGACAGACCGTATCCAGTACAGGTGGTTAAGCATATTCCGTATAAGGTTAAAGTACCAGTTCCACAGCCTTATCCAGTTGAAAAAGAGGTGCCTTATCCGGTGGTCAAGCATGTGCCCTATCCAGTCAAAGTTCCAGTGGAGAGGCCCTACCCGGTTTATGTTACCAAGCACGTGCCCTACACCGTCGAGAAGAAAGTACCCTATCCGGTTGAAGTACCAGTTCCTGATGACAATGACCATCATGGATCACCATCGGAATCTACTGACGTTCAAGCTAACGAGTCAATGGAAGAATCCAGAAAAGCTAACGAGTCCTCAGACCTAGAGACGGCCCTGTGAGCGGGCGAATCTAACGGAAAGTCCAGCAAATAATGTACGCCTGCTGTTAGCTACCCGGCATACTTTCGTGTAAGCGAGTTGCATAGGTTCAGGCGCGATAAAACGAAAGTCTTGGACTGACGACTTCGCTTACTTCTGTGCTTGTCATAAGTCACTGGCATTTGGCCCACTTGTATTTTTATTTTATGCCGTTGAACGAAGTTCTTTTCAACCAATATGAGTCGTAAAACTATTTTCTACTTACAAAAAAAGCAATTATTCCATAGACTCTAGTCAATACAACCGAGATAAAAGACCAAACGACCATACGTCTGCCCAATGAGTCTCTTCGTTGTACACCAAGTCGTACTTTATCGACGTGAGAATTATTTCTCGGTATTGTTGTGCAAAAAAAAAAAAAAATGCGCAACGACGTTTGCCGTTGTACGCTCTGAGAGATTCTGTGATTTTACGATCACCGAGAAAGTATCTGACCAGACTGTTATACTGTTGTTTTTATAGCTGGGAATACGTACGCCAGGTATACTGTGAAATATTGATTAGAGGAAAAGGGCCCAACGTTTTTGAGCGGAGCAAGGCTGCAGCAAAGCCTCAATGTAATAATTATATTGTTATTGTTGACTGTTATTGTTATTGTTAATTATCGTTAGTTCTTAATTTAAATATATTTGCAGTAAGTTAAAAAAAAAAAATTGACTCAATAACTTATACCAATTATTTGTTTTATTGTGACGGAGAATTTACGAATGAGTTTATTGCAGAGGCACGTTACGTATAATATGTGAAGAACATTCGAGCACCAGGTGCGTCCATAAGACATTATGGTCAAACTCCGTTCGCGACAATTATTTTATTAATTGCTGGAAAAAAAATCAGTCGGAGAGATATCGATAATAAAATAATTGCGCGGCAAGGAACAATAATAACCTTCATAGAGTAAAGATAATTACTGCGTGGCTTTAAAGCACTTCTTGTTTTGTGTCTGGACCGGGGAAAGTCGAGGGCTTTGGCATATAAATATAATGCCGGACACTTCTCAACTAGCATCCAGTCCACAGTCGGACACCGTTTTACAAACTTTCGGACAAACGTCATTGTCATCGACAGCATGAGACGACTCAGCCTGGTTTGTATTTTATCTATTATGCCCAATAAATTCTGGTCTTCGATTAATAAAATCGATTAATAAATAATTCGCAAATATGGTAAATTTGATGCGCACGAAGTTAAAAAATCATCAAAAATAACAGTCCTCTTCCACTGTAGAAATTTTACGAGGTGAAATTGTCATCAATTACTATCCGAATATTGACTCAAGGAATTCGAGTAACCCTCGAAACTACGGAGGGGAATTCCACTTTGAGTGTTTGTCATTCCGCGTAATCTCACAGCTCGCGTAGTTTGTACGGAAAAATCAATCAAGATTTATGATGAGTTGAGAAATGAGAAGTACCGAAGCCTCTAAAGCCAAGAATGATTACTCAATATATATATATATAGACAAGCACAGAATTTTTTTCCATTTCACTCGTAGCAACTCCAGCCACCGTGATCTCTCAAATTCTTGAACATCTTAAAATTAGAAAATTAGAAAATGATTTATCATTGCCTAAAGTGTGAGTTTCAAATTTACAATCTGTCTAATACGCCAACGTTAATTTCTATTTGCTCAAACGCCTATGTAAACCAGCGGTGATTTAATGCTGGAAACATCATGTATTCGACATATTGCCGATATCACTAGGCACATCGGTCTCTTGTGTATTCCATATATATATATATATATACAGGAGTTACGAGCCATAGCGTTTGCCTTTCTCTGGCTGTGCGTTTTGGAGAGTGGTTGGGCGACATCGCGGAGGGAGGATTTCGAGCGAGCAGCCGAGTTGGCGGTCGAGCGTGCAGCTGAAAAAGCAGCTGAGAGGGCAGTCGAGAAGGCTCTCGAAAGTAGCAATTCTACCAGCGAGTCCCAGGTGATATGGGAATCATACACGAGCGCGTACGAGTATGAGAAGAGCCTGAAGCTTCCGGAAACGGGATACTCGCTCGTACAGCAAAGAAACTACGATGGCATTGTCCGACAACGTGATGCAGCAGAGAGAGCACCGACAGTACTGAAACATTCGGTATTCGATCGATTTAGGAATAGTCAACCAGCTGGTGACTTTTAATGGGGATTGGCACTCAAACCCAAACGTGAAATCAATATAACCAACAGTATGAGAAATAGTATGAGAACCTTCCAGATACAGACACTTCTCCTGCCATTCCGTGGTTGTTTCGCATTACGAGGCCAAAACCCTTTTTGGCAGAAAGCCACGAGATCTGTGACGCAAAAACCATACATGACAGCCGTCAAAGAATTCTTTTGGTTAGAGGTCAACAAGAGATCCAGAACAACTTCCTCTTGCCTCGATCACACCAACAGAGGCAGCTTCCACCTCTTTCGCGACCAATCGACATTACATCGATCGTCAAGGGGCAAGGGTTGTAAGAACCGGAAATGACTCTTTCGTTGACGAGCATATAGATGTGGACCTGACCAAGGCTGTATTTATCGATGAGCCATTACCAATTAATATTCTCCATTGATTCTTGAATTTTCACATTATATGCTCAAGACTTCACCAAAGTGCTGTTCGCAGTAATATCTTATCTTTACTTTACTGATAAGGAGATGTACCTCTCACAATATGATTCGTTCATTTGGACGATCACTGATTAGATTTCTTTTGGTTATTTTGTGAACGAAAAATAGTAAGATAAATAAATGCCTTCAAGCAATGTCGTTATCAATTACTATTCTCCCTACCTTCTAGAATTTTCACGTTACACTCAAATCTTCACCAAAGTACTATTCGCAGTAATATCTTAGTTTACTGATTGAATTGTACAAATGTAGAATAAGCAAAAAATACAATGAATTCTTCGCTTTTGACTTAGACAAGGAAACTCGAGGATTTTCAAAGAAATAAATTTACTGTTATCCTTGGAAGCATCCGGAACTGTGCCAGCAGAGTTCTCGCAGACAAATTAATGCTTTCATATATAAAATTCAGTCCGCTGTAAACGCAATAGGGATCGTTCGACACTTCCCTTTCACTACCGATAATTATTGGGCAAAAAAATTAAGTGCATACGAGCAAAGAGGAAAAAAAAATTGAGAAAATCTACGTCGTAAATATCAATACGGAGCAATTAATCGTCGATCGTAATAAATTGAGAAATTCTGACACCTTTAAAACTACTAATCGAATCTAGTTTGTGAGATTGAGTTATCGTTTAATCGGGCTGACTCTTATTGAGTCCACCTTCGAGTCGCCATCTCGTTTCCTCGATTATTTTCAAATATTCATGTAACGGACGTGTGCATTGTGTTACTTAATGCACAATGTAGGAAGTCGACAGGCAGCCGCTATATCATTAGATTTAGTTGAAAGTAACGGATGGAAGCGCCACAGGAGTATCACGTCATCTGCGCGTTCATTTTAAATTACACTTTCACTGCTAGACCGCGTATGTAGTTCTCTTTTTTTTTACATGTGTATGTGCGTATACATACAGATCAGTCTTGGAGTTTATACGTAGCGCATAACACGCTCCGATAATAATGCACGAATCCTTCACGGTGAATTTTACCGTTGTCGTACTTTTTTTTCTCCATCATCCATGTCTCTTCCTTCTTCGCTTTGGGCCATTACTAGACTTACGCGATAATACAATTTCTCTATGCGAGCTCTCGTTGCGCAATCCTTGCTCGATTTATACCCAATTTGTACGTTTTTGTCGGCAATATTACTTTATTTTTCGATAAACTTGTTTATTTTTAAGCTTTCGTTAAGATTCACTCGTATCGTCAATTCGAGTCACCAACGAGTTTCTCGTGAAATGTGACGATTTCGATGGCACTCGTTGTCTCGAGGTTAAGCGCCTGTATTCGTTCATCCGTTTTCCTTTCTCTTCCGCTCTGGAGAGACGAGCGTGTTTCCATAAGTTTTATATCCATGCGGTAGTCCGATTTATAGCCTGGAGTGTAACAATTATGGCGCACCTTCACGCACACATCTGCGTCTCAACGAGAAGAGCACCATTTTGTAAAAAAGCAAAAGAACCCCAACGTTAGGTTTTTTAGTTCGACGGTTTTTTTCGAATCGATGAAAGAATTTGTAGCCATTTCAATTATGTTTTTGAAGATTTTTTCGGTACTGCAAAGGAATTCCCGGAATTCCAGCATGCAATGGGCCTTGGTACGAACTCATCTAGCATGGATGAACTCTGTTAATTTTATTTGAAAAATATTATGGTGTTTATAACAACGAGTAGTAACGGATGCTAGAAACGTCCACAAAAAAAGCTCGCTCAGTTTTTTTTTCCACATGGATACATCTACACGTATGCGAGTGTTGACCGTGTGGCGATTCATGCGCGATGTTCCCGGATAGCTGTCTGTTGCATGCCCACACGAATGTACACACACGCAGACTTGTGTGCACAAGTGTTTCACTTTCGACCGGTTAACGGTACTAAGAGGAACTCGACGTTGGCGGGGAAAGCGCAATTCCTCGACGCTAGTATATATAAAGAGTTGGCCTTCTTGGGGGGAACCATCCAGTAAACTTCTGGACTTCGACCAGAATACAAGGGACTCGGTATCATGAGGATTTCGGTAAGTGAAAAAGCAGCCAAACACTCAAAAGTGTTTCCGCGATGATGGATTCTGATGTCAATGTTCCGAATATCAGCACGAAAAGTCCTCCCGGTTGTGCGAGTGTGTGATGAATTGTCAAATGTTCATTTGGGGGAAATCATTTGTTTCAGCTCTCAACGCTTCTCTTGTCGATCCTGCTGATCGGCTTGGTCCGCAGCAAAGAGGAGGATGTCAAGGAGGCACAAAGTGACACCAAGTCAGCAGAAAGCTCGACCGGTTCCGAGAGTTCGGTAGCAGCCAGCGACGAGAAGAAGCAAGAGAAACGTGGCTTGCATCATTACGAGGGTGGCTATGGAGGTGGCCATGAAGGTTTTAGTGGCGGTGATGGCGGTGGTGGCGGCGGCGGTGGCGGTGGTGGCGGTGAAGGAGATGGACACGATTTCGGTGGTTACTCCGCCGGGGGTCATGGTTACGATAGTGGAGTCTCGGTTGGTCATGGTCACGACGAGGGCAAGATCAAGCACATAACAATCGTGAAGGACGTCAAGGTGCCCTATCCAGTTGAGAAGAAGGTACATTATCCAGTCGAGAAGCGAATACCTTATCCAGTCAAGGTTCACGTGCCTGAGCCTTATCCGGTAGAGAAGAAGATTCCATATCCGGTCAAGGTATACGTTAAGGTACCGATCCACATACCAGCACCTTATCCAGTCGAGAAGAAAGTGGGCTATCCTGTTCACGTCCACGTTGACCGACCTGTGCCCTACAAAGTTTACGTGCCACGACCTTATCCCGTTGAGAAGAAGATTCACTATCCCGTCAAAGTACCAGTACCAGCACCTTATCCCGTCGAAAAACCTGTGCCGTATGCGGTCAAGGTACCAGTCCACGTGCCAGCGCCCTACCCAGTCGAAAAAACGGTGCCTTATCCAGTAAAGGTCCCGGTTGATCGTCCCATTGCGGTGCCAGTCCCCAAGCCCTATCCAGTACCAGTTGAGAAACACGTGCCCTATCCAGTCGAGAAGCATGTACCTTATCCTGTCAAGGTTCACGTGGATAGGCCAGTTCCTGTGCACGTCGAGAAACCCGTACCAGTGCCGGTCAAGGTACCTGTGCCTGCCCCTTATCCAGTCGAGAAACATGTGCCCTATCCAGTGGAAAAGCCCGTACCATATCCCGTCAAAGTACCGGTTGATCGACCGGTGCCCGTTCACGTCACCAAACACGTACCATACCCCGTTGAAAAACACGTTCCCTATCCAGTCAAGGTGCCGGTTCCCTATCACGTTCATCATGAACATGGACACTCGTCATCAGACGGCGGTGGCGGTGGTGGTGGCGGAGGCGGCGGCGGCGGCGGTGGTGGCGGTGGTGATTACGAACATTTTAATTACGGTGGAAGTTACGGGGGTGGCGATTACGGCGGTGGCTACGAATCTGGCCACGAGGGCTATTGACAATGAGGCTCGACGGATTCAACGTAACAAACAACAGGGGAATCAATGTTTTGCAGTAGTTTTTTCGTCGTTTACAAAACAAGATCTTCATAATTAGTCAAAGGGCGGCAGGGAGAGGGGGGGGGGTTGGTTGGGTGAGATAGATCTTTATTGTCTGTGACCCGTGAAAAAGCTCACTGAGTCTGTTATTCAGACAAACAAAAAATATTTGAATGAGAGCCGGTGTAGTTAGTTTTGGAAGTAAACATGTGCCAGATCTGGCAAGAAAAAAATTGATCGGCTCTGATGAATTCATTTGGGTGTTTTCTTTACGATTCCTCTGCGTAAAAAGGGTTCGAAAAAATCTCGTCAAAGTGATATACGGCGTCCTTATACATCAGCAGAGCGCTGCTTGCATTATGTACCTTTTTTCTTTCATTCCTTAAATACTTATTGTAGAAACTAGTTTGTATTTGGCGCTGCCACGGTGAGACTGTTACCAATATTCTGTACTACGAAAAAAAATGTGGACGATGTCCACGATTTTACCGCAAGTATAACAAAATGTGCTTCTTCTCGATAATAAAGAACCAAAGAAGAAAACAAATGGGGATAAAGTATCGTACGCGTGTTACAATAATGTTTACATTAAAACCCTCCACTATTCCCGCGAATCCAATTTTCCATTGATCGTAGAATCAACAATATTTTATTCCGAGAAAAGATTAAACGCATTGAGCTGTGCGAATACGCACGCCTCGGTGAGATCGGCAGATTAAATCGCAGATCGCGTAGATACGTTCGAGGAGAAGCCAAATTGCGAAAAATGTGAATTAAGATCGACACGCTCGTTGAACATCGTTGAATTAACTCGGTTAAAAAATTCCATCGAACGTATTATAAGATTTGAAAGAAATTTGAGCAAATTATTTTACTTTTCAAGCTCGTACTTACCGAATGTAAGGAACATTAGCTGGAATGTGATACTTGGCGCCAGGATCAAAATCATCCTCGGATCTGAGAACGGGCGGTTTTGTTCCAGCGTAACGTTCCATCAGTCTGTGCCAGTGACAATTGTACTCCTCGCGATTAACCAGACCGCGAAATACGTCCCATCGCCATTTTTCGACCGCTATGCTGAATGGCAGAAGAACGAGTTTCTCCATTGCGAGTGAAAATAGATAATTTATATCGGCTGCAGGCTCGTTGACGTACTTGTTGGCCAGGCCAAGTGTCTCGAGATGCTTTGGTGTGCCTACGCTTAAAGCGACAGCCTCGCCAACGGCCTCATGAAAGCCTTTGAAAAAACAAAAAAATTAAATTAAAATCCTTACAGTCTCCTTCATTTCCTATCGATATCGTCTGGATCAAAGAGACGATATGATTAAACGTCCACATCGTTATAATTACGACATCAACAACTATAATCTGCCAGTTAATATTCAACAGTCTGGCAGCAATTAAATGGATCGTGTTTTAAAAGGAAACGAAACAATTTAAGGGGAAGTCGATGTCTAATATTATCCCGATGGGCCTTGTTAGTTTATTCGGAGTTATAGAGCGCGTTAGTTCCGGTGCTGAAACGACCGAGCGTATCGTTTCGTCGGCTCGCAGCAGTGAAAGTGCAATAATTGCGGTACGACGTAATGAAAATATTCCAACATCCGTATACAAGCTCTTGTACTGCTCACGCCTGCGTTATGATACTACGAGACGCTTACTGGTCGATCAAAAGCGTTATTCTAATCACTATTATTTGGGAATACATATCGCATTGCGGAATTTGATAGCTCGATAATTATGGATATTAGGAAAATTGAAACGATCGATAAGGATGATTAGGATCTTTAAGGTATTCGATACACACTTAAAATAATATGGACGATGAGTTAATTGTGTTCATTTCATTTTTTGTATAAATAAGCAGCCACCATTTCTATCATTTGGAAATTTCTCTCGATCGTATTCACGAGCTCACTTTCGAACCATTAAATATGAAAAGCTTGTACGTCTTCCGCCTTGTAATAGGAAGTGGCGCGTACCATTCTTATTTTTTTCTTGCAGCCATTTTTTATCTTCTGCGTAAGACAAATTTAGCATTGAAAATTTAATCGTAAGTTTGTAAACAAATTTAGTTTCTTCTATCTTTATTTTTATTGCCAACTGCCCGTGGGCTAAATAAACGGGGGGAGGATTTCACTCAATGCCAGGTGAGTTTCGTATTTTTGTTTTTCATTATGATTGACGAAATTATTGAGAATATCTTGAGAGAAATTTACATGATGAATCTTTTTGGTCCAATTTTCATCCGTATTCATAAATTATCAATACGGTCATTCATTTGAGTGATTCAATATTTTGAAATCGATTTTTTTTTATTTTGTTTTAATTTTTTTTTCGTAGCTGTATGTCTGTTCATCGATCTTACGTTGCTGAAAATAGTCAAATTTGATTTAATCATCCATTATATAATAATGAATTCATTATTTCTCTCTAAGGTCAGTTGCACGAATTTAGGCAGTTTTGGGAACAGGCTCTCAAGGATCATCATTGAAGACACATTTTTATTTCCTACGAGTTATGATTTGTCTCTCTCACCTGGATTTGCCCCGTCACGAAATTCTCGCGGAAGACCGCTGTAACGGAGAAAGTATTGAATGTGAGCCATTTCATGGTGCACTGTGATGAGATCTTTCATCGTGACCTTGGTGCACATCTTGATCCTGTGGAACAAGTTGATTATTCATTGCGAGTAACGATCCATGCATTTATTTCTATACAAATTATAATTTTTTGCTTTATGAACGATTTCTATTCGACTCACCTGTAGTCGAGACGATTGCAAAAGTCCCAAGCGGAAGCCTGACATATCAATGGACGATCGCCAGGATCCACCAAGACACTTCCTGCCCAGAATTCTGGTGGCATTGCGCTAAGATTAAGCGAGAGATAAAATTCTTCGGCCACTCTGAATATGTCAATTGGTGTGTAACCCTTCGACAATGAACAAAAAACAAAAGTTTTTTACTCTCCATATGGGAAAACTTTGCTGAATTTCATAGTCAATGATTTCATTTCACAATAAATAAAAAATAATTATTTCACAATAAAATTAATTAATTATTATTTTTTAATAATATCTCGCCAAGTCTCGAAGCAACGATAAAAAGTAAAAGCCTTTGAACTTTGACCTACCTGAGCTTGCATCTCTTCCGTAACGTCCATATAATATTTTCCTGGATAAGGTGTCGCCAAATCAATTATGTTCGTCCACGTTTGAGCCCATACATTTCCTGAAAACGATCGTTGGCTAAATTTTCATACCTCTTATTTATCGTCACAGAAATTTTATCGATCATTCGGTTGAACGTTAAATTGATGGAATCTGGTTTTTTTGTTATCGATCGAAGCTTTCTTACCTAGCACATGAGCCGGAAGTGGTGTGTGTCCTCCAATTTTCTCCGGTCCATAAAGATCACGAAGCTTCTTTCTGATGTATGCGTGGAGCTCTTCGTAAAGTGGCCTAATGTTCTCCCATACTTCATCGATCTCCTGCTGGAAATTTGGCGTCTCGTATGGAAACGTCCAATATTCTGCAGCATCGGTGAAGTCTGGGAAGAAAATATTTTTTTTTTTGATAATTTTTGGTGTAATTGATAAGACGATTGGTTTGATGAATTATTTATCCTGGGCATTAATTATCGATTCACTTGAATGGTTTTTAAATGGTCAACCTACTGTTTAATCTTGCAGCATCATTATTCAATTGAACGAGTTGTCCGTACAAATCTCGGATTTGGGATCCACTACGTCTTCTCCATTCCATCCATACCCATTGAAGCTCGTCCCAGTCTCGACTTTTCCCCATAATTCTCGAGACGTCTTTAAAAATATATATATATATGTTAATGCAAAGCTAATTACTCTCGTATCAAAATAATTGGTGAATGATCGTCTGTATTTTTATTTTTTTCTCGCAGCATTCAATAGTCATTGCGTTTTTACCCGAGTAAGTGAGACTCGGAGCTCTCGAGGCATTTTCACTTTAATCGTTCAATTTTGCAGTCTCGCCACAGTCAGATGGAATATCCGAGAGTGTGCCTTGCCGCTTTCACGCTAACCTTCCAATAGCTCTTATAGTAATATGCACGGAATCGCTCGCTCTTGAAAATTAGTTGAAACTTTTACATAGGATTATATCAAATAGAGCATTGTGGTTTGTCGTTGCATTAGACGTAACTGCTAGTTTTCCGACGATAAGATATTGTATTTCATGATGAGGTCACGAAATTTTTCGACAATCTTGCTACTACAGACTAACTAATACGAGACTTGAAAATAAATAAATAAATAAATAAATAAATAAATAAATAAATAAATAAATAAATAAATAAATAAATAAATAAATAAATAAATAAATAAATAAATAAATAAATAAATAAATAAATAAATAAATAAATAAATAAATAAATAAATAAATAAATAAATAAATAAATAAATAAATAAATAAATAAATAAATAAATAAATAAATAAATAAATAAATAAATAAATAAATAAATAAATAAATAAATAAATAAATAAATAAATAAATAAATAAATAAATAAATAAATAAATAAATAAATAAATAAATAAATAAATAAATAAATAAATAAATAAATAAATAAATAAATAAATAAATAAATAAATAAATAAATAAATAAATAAATAAATAAATAAATAAATAAATAAATAAATAAATAAATAAATAAATAAATAAATAAATAAATAAATAAATAAATAAATAAATAAATAAATAAATAAATAAATAAATAAATAAATAAATAAATAAATAAATAAATAAATAAATAAATAAATAAATAAATAAATAAATAAATAAATAAATAAATAAATAAATAAATAAATAAATAAATAAATAAATAAATAAATAAATAAATAAATAAATAAATAAATAAATAAATAAATAAATAAATAAATAAATAAATAAATAAATAAATAAATAAATAAATAAATAAATAAATAAATAAATAAATAAATAAATAAATAAATAAATAAATAAATAAATAAATAAATAAATAAATAAATAAATAAATAAATAAATAAATAAATAAATAAATAAATAAATAAATAAATAAATAAATAAATAAATAAATAAATAAATAAATAAATAAATAAATAAATAAATAAATAAATAAATAAATAAATAAATATTTCGTACCTGGATAGAGACGAAGTCCACATCTAAAAGGATCGTTGTATGCGCAAATAGTCGCCGAATTGTATATGCTGAGCATGTCATTTATTATTCGATTGTACTGAAATGAGACAACGAGTGAAAGCAGAAATTAATTTATGATAAAGCGCAAGTCCATATCCATATGCATGGGGATAACATCGACTGAGTCTGCATAACGTGCTAAGATTCACGTATGGTCAGTTGCACTCGAGTGCACTCAAGATCATAAATGCGTACAGCAGATGTGAATCGTTGAAGAAAAAAAGATCTTTCCTTTCAGCTACGAAGCTGCTTTCTCACTGGGACGTTTTTTCCCGACGGAGCTCCGCGTTACAAACAGGAAGTATTATTTATTAATGTTTCGTTTTTTATTACAGAAAAAGGCTCCAAAAAATCACTAAAAAAACTATTGCATAATATTATTAAGCAAAATCATACTATGTTAAAAAAAAAAGATTCGAAATGATTTATTATACGAAATGAATTTATTAGCTAAACAAAATATTTCTCACATTATTTTTTGACGACAAGAACAAATGATCCCAATTCAATATCGACGTTACTTTTAATTTTTGAGATCCATATCAGCAAAATCACGAAGGAATGAATTTACAAGGACCAAAAAATGAAAAAAATCTTAAAAAATTCAATAAAAGTACAAAAAATTAAATTGATATACAAGCCAGTCAAGTATCGGTGTGAGTTGATCCTGAGCATGAAATTACTCAACTACGTGTTTAATTGTGAAGGTCACAATGGATGTGATATACGTGTTACTCACAGAATCGTAGATGTGATCCACTGTAAACAGCCTCGTTTGCACATGGGGATTATTATTCGTGCACTTAATTTTCTCACGTAAACGACAAATGACCTACTCATGGAGCGCAGACCGCAATAATCGTGCTCGACTATACAGAATTTCTTTTACATCAAATGTATATGTGTGGCTGTGGTTCGACTACATTGCCATGAGGCTTTTTATGTACTTTTTTTTTTCATCTTCAGGGATTTACCTTGTCCGCTGGTCAACTTGACCTCGATATAGTTGTCATAATTATATTCCCGTTGATTCACAATGAACGAGATTAACGAATGACTCGTAAGCCGTGAAATTTTCATTTATTCATATAATAAAGTTAGACTGACTGACAATTCGATCGTGACGTCTAATTTTTGTTAAAAAAAACTGTTTTGTTAAAAAAAAGGTTCCCGTTTCTTTTCGTGTGTATCTATGATGGCATATCATGACGAAACGTATAATTTTTTTCGTCATTTATCCTTTTTTTTTTCCCATTATGATCATTTTAAAGCGATTTCGCCATTGATAATTTGAAATAGAGACTTGGAGAAAACTGGAATAGGTTGGATAATCCTTTCGCAGTATAGCGATGTGTCATTAATGCATTAGTGGGCACGAATTTTTTTTCGCCCATATATGTGTCACTCAAGGGGTCAAGAGGTCAAGGGGTCAAGGGGTCAAGGGGTTAAATTGGCAATTATACGTAATTATTACTCACCCTGTCAAGTTGATCGGGCGGAAGAGCAGCAGGACCCACAGCTGAGAGATATCTCAATCGCCTAGCGATATTTCGATCCCTCAAGCTGGCTCCATCCAATCTTGAGATCAAATGCCAGGCTTGGTTCTGGAAGTCGGCATACTGACGTTGTGCCTCGAGCTGCGTGAATAACGCACAATAATATCGTAATACTAAATTACCTGAGAATCATCCTCAAACGTGTTTTACGTTTATTATAATAGCGCTATTCATGGCTTTGGCATAATTCCTAACAAGCGGACCCTCCACGTTACCAAGACTCTTATTTTATTCATTCCCAGGTTTTTTACTCATTCTCATCACGTCTACGAGCTAAATGATCAACCCGTTGATTTCATTTTTTTTTCGATGTTGTGTCATTTAGGACATTGGAAATAAACAATGTTCATTCTTTCCTAATTTGAATGAAATTTTCAACGTACTCATCCTAATTCTATCTACTGGACAAACGATAAACTCGTTGTGTTTATTTATTTTTAATATTCTGTTATTTAGGACATCCAGGATTTAAAATGTTCACTTTTTACTGATTTGAACGATGCTTCATCGTGTTTATTCTAGTTTCATTTATACTGAACCAACGATAAACATTTTTTAATATGTTTTTAATATCTTGTTAATTAGGTCATCCAGGATCAACAATGTTCACATTTTTCCGATTTATGTGACGATTTATGGAACTCAATATAATTATCTCTAGTGGTTAAACGATGAACTCATTGTTTCAATTTATTTTTTTGTGTTATATTTAGGATATGAGGAATTAATAATGTTGCTTCTTTTCTGACTTGGAACATTCTCACGAATTTGCAAACTGTTGGTTCGTGGATGAAACTCCATACGTGGAAAATGTTCGAATGTTATCAATGAGGATGGTGAACTAGTTGCAGTCTGACCGTCGTCCAATGACGGGGCAAGTGCACCAGGACGCCCTACCAGTCATAGTTTCACCGTTACCGATAAGAGCCATCCTCAGTTTTGTTATCTAAGCGGAGTAATGCAACGCGAGAGACAAGAAACCAGTTTGGCTAAGCATTTTCGATCGAGCTAGCGCAGTGACATCGTCAATTTAAATAATATGGAGAGTTTTCCATTCATTGGGAAGAAAAATTTCGGCTTAAAAAAAAATGAAATGTATGTGGACTCTTGAAAATAGGGTAGAAAAATCGTCTGTGACTACTTTGGAATTTGTGTCGGATATTTAAAATATGAAAATGAATTTCGATATGATTTCCGATGTAATTGGCTATCGAGGGAAGAAAAATATTTTGTGACAGTGTAAAAACGCTTTGGGGAGCAATAATGCATGCATGGTGTAATTTCTAAATGGTCTTTATGGTGAAAGAAAAATTGCTGAGCCTGCTGGGTGCCTTTTAATCCCTTTTAAAAAACCTGGAAGAAATGATTTCTATGAGACATTTTGATCCAAATGACAAGAAAACCTTGACCAGGCTTGTTCATCTATGTCTGCCATCTGTGTCCTGTCATTCTATAATTTAATAATTTGGCTCAATGTATAATGGACTCAATTTCATGATCTCGTTATTTTACGTAATTCACTCAAAATCGATCTCCGATTATTCCCTATGGAATATTGAATATATTTTCGACGATAATTTCTGTGTCCCGAATACATTTCAAGATATATTCAGGCCCAAAATATAATAATCTCAGACATTTATCTAAATTATATTTAAAATAAAGTTTCAACCTATAAAGCAATATTTCAGGTACATAATTTTTTTTCGTCGGGAATATGACGTTTCGACAATAACGGATGAATACATTTACAAAAATGGTCTGTAGTTTTTTTTTTCACTCATAAATGAAACACTTGCAGGACGGATTGAAAAGTGAGATGAAAAAAATATTCTACGTAATTGTCGAGTAATGGTAATTACAGTGATTACAAGACGAGACAGCATGGATGTCGGAGATTCTCGTATTTTTTTTAGATCTGGAGAGAGAGACAGAGAGAGAGAGAGAGAGAGAGAGAGAGAGAGAGAGAGAGAAGTTGAAGCTTTGAATTGTCGTGAGCGTTGCCTTCCTCGCGGATAAAAAGTGTTACCATCATTTCCCTGCTGTTACTCAATTCTAATCGCAATGGCTAAAGACACAATGGCATCACCTGGGAACATTTCCCGTATGTAGGCGTACATTAGCGAGCTGCCAGGTGAGCGCGTGCACGCCCTTTCTCGCGAGGCCGTGAGCAGCCTCGAGCCAGGCTTGCTAACCTGGTTGCTACTGTTGGACGCAAGAAAATTTCCGATTTTGTGCTCGTATGTGTGTGTACGTGTGACATGCTAACGGAGAAGCGCAAGGAAAAGTGCGAAGCGAGTTATCACGCATGAGCTCACGAGGAGTCACGGCTTTAGTAATTTTTCTTATTGTTTATCTCCTCGGATTATATTTTTAAATGTTTGGTTAACAAGCGAACGAATTTTATTTTTTAATATCTATATTATTATCACGAAAATCTGGGAATATCAATGACGACATTTTGATACTTTCCATCGAACGAAAATTTTTATATGATTTGTTTTTTTATAAATTTAATAAATGATCATTTGAATTATAAGCAAATGTTTTGGGCATAAGTGAGCCCGAATTTTACTTGTTCATTTCAGGTGAAATATAATGAGCCTCTGAGGAGCACAAACCAACCCAATTCAATGACTCACAAAATTTAGGGGAATCTAGAGCACGCCAAGTTACGTTTCCCTAATCGTGTGTAAACACACGCACGTTTCTATATGTAATCTCAATGAGTTTAATACGGGTTTCATCGGAATGTGTATGTGAAACTGACTACCCGCGGATCGATACAACGAAAGTATATTAAAGCTACGTGTCAAACGAGGGAAAGTTCTCGTGTTATAGATAAGTGCCACAAATGCTCGTCCCAAAAAAACTAATAAATTTTTACGTACACGCACAAAAGGTGTCGCTGAACCAATAAAAGCATGCCACGTAACATACAATTATTTTGGTCAATAAATTGTCGTGTCCTTGGGAAGAAAATATCATTTAATTTTACGGCATTTTTTCATGAAATATTTATAAAAATTGCTAATCGCCAGGATGACCATATTATTGTTTATGCTTTACCTAATTACGCCATTAAACATTAGATTTCCAACTAAGATTTATTTAAACCTACGTGTGAAATAAGGGAAAGTTCTCGTGTTATAGATAAGTCCCACAAATGCTCGTCCCAAAAAAACTAATAAATTTTTACGTACACGCACAAAAGGTGTCGCTGAACCAATAAAAGCATTCCACGTAATATACAATTATTTTGGTCAATAAATTGTCGTGTCCTTGGGAAGAAAATATCATTTAATTTCACAGTATTTTTTCATGAAATATTTATAAAAATTGCTAATCGCCAGGATGACCATATTATTGTTTATGCAATATCTGATTACGGTATTGAAAATTAGATTTCCAGCAGAGATTTATAAGGGACGTTTATTGTTATGTAAAAATCAAATGCTCACCGCTTGCAATTGTGTGTACTCGTTGACATTCGTCTCGTAAGCCCATTGAGCAGCAACGTTACTGCTGCATCTTTCCGCACCAAGAAAATCTAACCTCGCCAATACATTTTTGTAATCGAGATCATTCGGTCTCTGTCCTTGCTGTCGACCAAAACCGTCGAATCTGTCGAGTCTGTCGTCGGGCTGACGATTATAACCGTCGAGTCTGTCGTCAGGCTGACGATTATAACCGTCGAGTCTCTCATCAGGCTGACGATTATAACCGATCACTCTGTCGTCCCTCAAAGATGGCAGATCCAACTGACACGATACGAGTGATAGAAGAAGACACAAGAAAAATCCAGCCAACATCTGCAACGAGAAAAAAAATAACGATCTCGTCCGTCAATTATCTGGCTCGACGTGACAAGATATAATTTCTTTCGGACAAGACATTTCTTTCGGATATTCTTAAATTTGCATCTATGAAATTTCAGACCGATAATTGATTATCGATTATAAATTATAATCATATTTTAATTCACGTTGAAATAAATCAATCCAAAGTATTCCTCCTGTTACATCGACAATTCAATTTCACATAAATAATCAATTGTTGATTGTAAATTATAATCGTATTCCATTTTCAAAGAATAATTCCAAAATTATAATCCACATGTTTAATTTCGCATTGAAATAATTCAATGCAACTATAATCAGCTATGATTCAATTTCACGTCAATAATTAACTATCGATGGTAAATTATCATTAAATTTTGTTTTCAGCGAATAATTCCAAAAATTAAATCTCGCCTATATACGTGAAATTTGATGGAAATGCCGCGCGAAATTCGTTTGGAAATTCTGCGAGTAGGGTTTGTCACACGAGACGAGACCGACCGATCCAATATATATATGTACAAGCTCCCCGTGAATAATTAATTCTCTATCGTCCCACGTCCCGGAACCACGAAAACAGATCCCACCGGTTTTAGATCGATAAAATTCCTCCCTCTATAGCAACGTCACGAAAATTAATTGCTTCCCCTTAAATTCTCCCTATCCCGACAAATATCAGCCTCGTTTATATCCTCCCTAATTTTTCCCCACAAAAAAAAATGGTTATACGAAAAAAGCAATTTCAATTTTTACATAAATTCAAAACTACCCCATTGTCCAAGAATGGAATATTATACTTTCAAAAAAAGTATGCTAAAAAAAAATGGACATAAAAATAAAAGTAAGCATTTTTTTAAATTTAAGCCAAACGATCCCAGCTTAAAAAACGCAGTTTTTATAAACCGCGTGTTTACGCGGGTTTAGTATTATGACTAAAAAAAAAAAAATTGTAATATTGTTCACACTTCATAGACTTACGGAACTTCGTCCATTCTGTCCAACAATAACCACATGGACCGGTCGAATCAGCACTTCCATGACTGGATCCACGTCTCGTTTTCCCGGAGGAGTGCTCGATTCTTTACCCTTAACCAGACCTCGGTAAAACTCTCGACAGCACTTTGTAATTTAAACTTTGTAATTCACGCTATCCGCAAAATTATATCAACAATATCCGTTTGTATTATCACCAAGAAAAAAAAAATTTGTTAAATATATTTATTTTTTAAGTCGTCAATAAAAATTGACTCGTCCCGACCGACTGACCCGATCGTTCCTTAGCTCTTTGCGTTACTAAAAGTGACATAGGTAACAACGTATACATTTATCTCCGCGTGCGAGGAGTTCGAGCGACACGAGAGGTCATCAATGAGTAGTGGGGATACACCTGTTTTGTGGTAGCGGTTCGCAAATGCTCGTCAAAGACGCCTATATGACTGCATATATATGTATATGTATCATATATATATATATATGGAAATATTATCTATATATGAAAAACTACGACGATGATGGGGGAGTATGATAGGAAAAAACTGAAGGCGCCAGCGAGGACGAAACGAACGAGAAATAAAAAGAATATACGTAAAGAGGGGAAGAAATATATATATATATATGTATATATATGTAAAGAAGCATGAAAGAAAAATTAAAAGAGGGAGACATTAGGCGCGCACGCCCGACTACTGGATACATGCAGATGAGAACTCGAAGGAGAATATAGAAAAACAGAGTAAAGGAAGGAGAATTATTGTTGCGAGAGGTGGAGGAGAGGCCAGAACTTGCAACATACCGTGGCTAGTTTTCCCACGTTGTTGATGGTCGTTATACTCGCTATCCAAGATTCACTTCGGGGACACGATAAACGCGTGACCTCTTCGTCCTCTTCATCCTCGTCGTGTATACACGTTTCCCCCACCACTCTCCACTTTCTGGATCCCTCCAATCGAACCATGGTAACCGAAGCTTTGGTACCATAACCATGGCATGGTGGGAGGCTGTCAAGTTGTGGCAGACGAGGCTACTCAATGGGGACCATTGTCTACTTTATTAGAGAGAGAGACACACACACACACATATGGCTTCTGCTCCTCCTGCCTGCACTCAGCATATGTCTAATAAATGCTACTGTTCACGCATATTGTCACGCAGAGATACTCACCTATGCGAGAATCCAAGATTTCAGCAAGACCTCGCGAGCAGTAATTTATGAAAGATTTTTTTTTCTTTTATTTTCATTCGCGATTTATTGGTATTTCATGGCGATCATGCTCAGAATATCCAAGAAGATGTTGTGACAATGATTTTTTGAAACAGGTCATTTTGTTTATGGGCATGAGAAGTTAAATCTTACTGTTTTTATTGCACATTATTTTTCGTTCCAGGCGATGGGCTCAATGTGAGACCAGCAGGAAAATAGGGAAACAAAAATGGGAATCAAAGGGACGAGATTCTAACGATATTCCTTTCCAACGGTAGCAGAGTTAGTTCATCTATTATGATCATTGATCATCTTTAATTTTGTCAACAAATTGCTATGGTGGTCGGATTGTTTGAAAAATATTTCATATGGAAATACCATTGAGATTTGGGAAAAAAAACGAAACGTTTTACGAAAAAAATTAGGTGACTGGAGCAGAGAGGGTGAAGAAGAATGAAGAGGTGAGGCCCAAAATATTGTGAGGGTGGGCAGAGAAAAATGAGAATGTCACAAGGACCATTTTATTATGAAATTATTAATATGGAGAGAAAATGTGTAGATAAAGTGAGAAGTTTAATTCTCAAATTCAGTTCTCAGTCCTCAAACTTATCTCAATAAGTTTGATCGCAAGTTTTTTCAAAGCAGTAGGCAAAAGCTGCCAATGAAAAAGTTTCGAAGAATAAAAATCAAAATGAGAATATTTTTGTTTCATACATGTGGGCAAAAATGATCGTTGCGAGTTTATTAGAAATAAGCAGATCGGAAATTATTTATTAAACGGCGAGTGATCGGAAATGATTTATTAACCGACGAGTGATTGGAAATTACTTATTAAACGGCGAGTGACATGTACGCCTGCATCTCATCCATGCAAATACAGCTCGATCGCATTGTATTGCATTTGCATGGATTGACTACTCATCGAGTCATTATTCGATGTCATTAGGAAGTAAAGACATTTTATCGTGATTCATCGTTCGCTTGCTGACTTATTGAACCGATCGTACAAATGACTACGTAATAATTATCCTGCGAGCTCCAGAGAACGTTTTACGAAACAAAAATCTTGACGATGGACTTCCACCATTGATAAATATACGGTGACCATCCTGAATGGAATACAAGATGCTTCAATAATGACGAAATTGTTCAAGCCACTTTGGAGTAGTTTTTTTTTTCGCGAAGCTTCCGTCAGACACGACAGAGGGTTTAATTTATCGATCCACTTAATGACACGGTTGTGCTCTGAATGATTCTTGCTGAATGAAAAATTATTATTTTGCTAGACACTTTGTGTATTCCGGAATTTATTGTTCATATGATTGAGAGGAAAAATCAAAATGAGAATATTTTTGTTTCATACATGTGGACAAAAATGATCATTGCGAGTTTATTAGAAATAAGCAGATCGGAAATTATTTATTAAACGACGAGTGATCGGAAATGATTTATTAAACGACGAGTGATCGGAAATTACTTATTAAACGATGAATGACATGTACGCCTGCATCTCATCCATGCAAATACAGCTCGATCGCATTGTATTGCATTTGCATGGATTGACTACTCATCGAGTCATTATTCGATGTCATTAGGAAGTAAAAACATTTTATCGTGATTCATCGTTCGCTTGCTGACTTATTGAACCGATCGTACAAATGACTACGTAATAATTATCCTGCGAGCTCCAGAGAACGTTTTACGAAACAAAAATCTTGACGATGGACTTCCACCATTGATAAATATACGGTGACCATCCTGAATGGAATACAAGATGCTTCAATAATGACGAAATTGTTCAAGCCACTTTGGAGTAGTTTTTTTTTTCGCGAAGCTTCCGTCAGACACGACAGAGGGTTTAATTTATCGATCGACTTAATGACACAGTTGTGCTCTGAATGATTCTTGCTGAATGAAAAATTATTATTTTGCTAGACACTTTGTGTATTCCGGAATTTATTGTTCGTATGATTGAGAGGGAATATATGCATATGTGCGGATTGCATTGCTGCGGTGGTGATGCGAGTCGAAATGAGAAGTGTCAAGGCGCATTTATCGCAGTTGAGGGTTATCGTGGCCAGTAGAATAATGCAGAGCGGAGAATTTTCTATCTCGATGGATAAACAACCGCGCCCAGCCATGAAGAGACACCGAGGATAGTCGCACGATGATCTAGAACGTTGTATATGACATATATAGCTTGTTATACATAATAATGTATGGTAATATTTATGCCAGCGGATTATTGCGACTCGGGCACGTCACGCCGATCAAGCGGGATGTCCGTGAGTGCCTGGGTAAGTATCTAGGATTGAAAATATCTATGAGTGTATGTAAATGTCTGTGAGTGTCCATGAGTACCTGTAAGTGCCTGTGAGTGGTGTGGGAGTCTATGAGTGTCTATGAGTGTCTGTAAGTGCCTGTAAGTGTCTGCGAGTGTCTATGAGTGCCTGTAAGTTCTTGTGAGTGTCTGTGAGGGTCTATGAGTGCCTCTGAGCGTCTCTGAGAGTCTGTGAGTGGCTGTGAATGTCTCTGTGAGTGTTTGACAGTGTCTGTGAGTGCTGCGAGTGTCTGTAAGTGCCCGCAAGTGTTTGTGATTTTCGTGTAAATACATGTGGGTATAGGGCATATATATATATAGCTCACTATGGTAATGTGGGGTATATAGGATGGTCCCACGATGATATATATATATGACTTGCAGCAAGCGAGTGTCTCCGACAGTATTTCGTCGAGCTAGACCTTGAATGGTTATGACGGAGGCGACAACAATGACGACAACTAAAATGATCAAAGATGACGATGTCTGTGTTTACGTATTTGTGGCGCAAACTGCTTGTCCGCTCTCAAAGTGTTTACGTAAAACACATCAGGCCCAAGGGCCGCTCAAACAACGCACAAATTTATGAATTTAGCGAGCGACACATGACTATATATATATATATTTTTTTTTGTACATACAGATATACCATACATAGCACATATGTCTAGCAAAACATTCGACACCAAAGTTTAGAGTTGGATTTGTGTTGTTTTCTTCATTTTTCTCTTTGTCGGCGTAAAAGTAGAAATATGCGTGAGGGGAATACGTGAGAAAAACTTATGAGTCGTGTTGATATATTTCGTGGATGTGCACGGTATGCTTAATGCACGATGAAGAGACAAGACTTGCAGTGTTAGCAACGAGCTATATTTGATAATAAATAAATAAATTGCGTGTCAAAAATATGTTTGAAACGGATGATTTTTTGTTTTGTAATAAGATGTCATCGTCGTATTTACAGCGATAATGATTAACGAATTATTAGAATAATTTATGTACTATTATTTTTATTATATTAGTAATTATTTTACTCTTGAAAAATGTATTTTTCACGTATATTCGTTCCATCCATTTTATGGTTAAATTTTACTGCTACTCAAACTCTCGTTAGTAATAAAAATAAATTTAGGGCGGAAAATGTAAATAGTGCAGCGCGGATGGTCCCATGAAATAATATAGATAGTCGATTATCTGCATCCTGTCGATCATTTTAAATGAACTTTTTCGTAAATATATTTTATTTTGACAAGTTTACATCCGATCGAAGCTATTTATGGCGACATCTAATGGATCTTCAGTTGTTGAAATGCTGTGACAAATTATTTGCGTTACATTCTTTTATTTTTATTTTTTGGAGGAAATGTGTCACATCGAAGATCATCCCGATCGGATCATTGCACTGAATCGCACAACTCCCATCTATTTTTCATTTACACCAGAGTTTAGTGTCAAGAAAGGCCTGTCAAAAATAATTTTGAATTTTGACAAGTGAAACTAATTGTAAGAGTTAATATTACGTGCGATGACTCTGCTTTAGTATTCGTGAGACTTTTTAACGCTAAAAAAGACACCTCGGGCTCGTCAGACATATCGATCGAACTGGTTCACTGACTGGTTCATTCCAGCGAAGCTATTGTAACGCTTGGTCGCCTCTGGCGACGTTGATAAACACATGAAAAAAAAAGAAAAAAAAAAGATCACAAGAGAAACGAGTTGGGTCGTTATACGAACTAGAACGAAGGGGTAATGAGTGAGATTTCGATTAATATATGGTATATGGGCATCAGTTATACTCAGAAAGAACATTTGAAACTCCAACCCTTTACATTTGACTCATACTTAAAAAAAAAATAACCGTGTAAAATATGCCTGGAAATATTGAGGGCCAGATCGAAGGGTTGAATTTGAGGATCGGAATTTTTTTTATTGTACATGATAAAAAATATTTTTTTTTGGTCTCATTGCATATAGTTTCTACTTGACAATATTTCTCGTTCTTTAATCTACCTTACAGTTTCCCTCACAATAAAATGCCTCGAAAGGGAAGATTACATCCTTGTAATTTCCTTTTAATTAAAATCCCATCGAGTGATTCGATTGCCCGAAAAATTGGAAAAATAGCATTTTTACTACCTCATAATGGCCCCTGCAGTGGCGATCTCACACAGAGGGGTTGGGGGGGCGGGAGAATACACACAAAGAACAGAAAAAAACCATTGAGGGACACATATCGTACGAAGAAATTGACTCATACTTAAAAAAAAATAACCGTGAAAAATATGCCTGGAAATTTTGAGGGCCAGATCGAAGGGTTGAATTTGAGGATCGGAATTTTTTTTATTGTACATGATAAAAAATATTTTTTTTTGGTCTCATTGCATATAGTTTCTACTTGACAATATTTATCGTTCTTTAATCTACCTCACAGTTTCCCTCACAATAAAATGCCTCGAAAGGGAAGATTACATTCTTGTAATTTCCTTTTAATTAAAATCCCATCGAGTGATTCGATTGCCCGAAAAATTGGAAAAATAGCAGTTTTACTACCTCATAATGGCCCCTGCAGTGGCGATCTCACACAGAGGGGTTGGGGGGGCGGGAGAATACACACAAAGAACAGAAAAAAACCATTGAGGGACACATATCGTACGAAGAAATTGACTCATACTTAAAAAAAAATAACCGTGAAAAATATGCCTGGAAATTTTGAGGGCCAGATCGAAGGGTTGAATTTGAGGATCGGAATTTTTTTTATTGTACATGATAAAAAATATTTTTTTTTTGGTCTCATTGCATATAGTTTCTACTTGACAATATTTCTCGTTCTTTAATCTACCTCACAGTTTCCCTCACAATAAAATGCCTCGAAAGAGAAGATTACATCTTTGTAATTTCCTTTTAATCAAAATCCCAGCGAGTGATTCGATCGAAAGAAAAATTGCACAAATATCATTTGTACTCTCTCACAATGGCGCCTACGGTCGCGATCTTACACAGAGAACTTGGGGGAAGAGAAAACACACAAAGGCAGCACAGAAAAAAAACCATTGAGGGACACATATCGTACGAAGAAAAATTGTGTCTGTTGGGGGGTTCTGGTATATTATTCCACGAAGGATCAAATCGAGAAAGAGAGAAAATTGTGCTGTGTGGAACATCGTGTACACGTATAATGGCGAATTTTTCAGCGGACAATGCCAATCTCATCGGAAGATAACGAGTGTCGGTCCCACGAGAGCCAAGTCGTGGACAGTCAGCGGAGAGGGGTGGAGGGGAGGGGGCGCATGTCGGCCTCAAATCGGGCGGGTTCAAGTACGCGTAAGCTGAGCATACTTACCGTTGCTCACCTCTTACACGATCCGCGATTGTATACGTATACACCTGACTGACGTCTCCTATTGTAAAAATTTACTTATATGGGACGTTTCACCGCAAATTAATTAAAATTTTATTCTGACTCTCCCTCATTTTCTCGATTAGTCATTATATTTCTTGCTCTACCGACTCAAATGTATCAATTTTTTATAAAGATTTTTTTAACGCTTCAGAATGAAAAATAAAAAAAATTGGAATTTTTTCGGCCAATGAAATAAAATATAAATTTTAAACGGTATTGGGAAAATTTACAAAGTTAAAAAAATATGGTCGAAGTATTTTTTCACGTGGATAATTTAAAAAAAATGTGAAATTAATTTTCCAACTCAAAGTGTAAAAAAATAAAACATTTCCGAAAAGTATACAATTTTTTTTTTTCAATTATTAAAATAATGTGGAAGGTCGAGTTGAGCTGAAATGGCCCATGTATGTGTACATGCATGTCCATATACATATTTACGTACAAATATGTATGTATGATTGCTGAAATACTACAGACTGTGTAAGAGTCGTAATGATGGACGAATAATTAATTATAATTAACGTCACTTGTTCTATGCAAGCGAATGCTGGGACGTTTTGAGTTGCATCCTTGAGAGGTCCTGTATAATACCCAAATAAGCGGGCAATGCACATGCGTGTGTTCGGCGAAAAGATTATTCTTAATTTACGCAATACAAGCGTTGAGAGCGGCAAAAGTGTTGAGACGGTTGGAGAAAAGCAATAAACGAAAATAAAAAATCTTGCAAATATGGAAAATTTTATATGGCTTTCTCCTAATATTTCTTGGTCCACGAAGGTTCCTCTGTTAAACAAAAATAATCGACACAATTTTTTCCCTTCCTCATAGAATTTTTCGTCCAGAGAATTTTCGTAAATCTTAATTCATTGAAAGAAAATAAATTGATGCATGCAAAATTTATAAATGTTATTAATCGCTATTTTTGTAACGATGCATAAATAAATTGATCTAGTATCTCTCGAATCTGAAATTTCACTATCATTAATATAATTAGGAGAGACGAGTCACCGCGAATGAATCGTCCCAGGGCGTGGAAGTTGAGTTGTAAATTTTTCAAAGAATCTTTCTGAGTCACTTAATGAAGTATCGAGGCGCGTTGTTCGGTAACGTAATATGACACTAACGTGTAGATATACATATATATATATATATATATATATATATATATATATATATATATATATATATATATATATATATATATATACATGATAAATCATCCGTGCAACCGTGCATCCTATTGAATATGCGCATATTTTTTGTAAAAGATTCTGGTAAAACGACGATTATAATAGCGCAGCGCGTGTGTCAGTGAATAGAGAGTAAAACTTGTCGACATATTCATAGTGGATTTAGACCCCTCCCTGGACTCTTATGAGTTGAATCGTCGTCGTTGCTTTGAGCGTGAGAAATAAATGTTTGCCCTCGCACGCGTAATATTTATAATTAGTTTATGCGAAAGTAACTAGCCAGGATGATCGGTAGGAAGGTTACATATAGAAGAACGTAACATAGAAATCATTGAAGTAACGTAATTTCGAAAAGATAAAAAAAAAACAAAAAAAATCTTAATAGTATTTTACCGGTGCACAGAATCGTAGATATCCTCTTCTTGTAAAATATCTTTCAAGGATTTGCAATTTTCTTTCTCACGTCAGTTGATTCGAATAACGATAAAAAAAAAAATGACAGTTGCTGGTTTATTTTTCGAGTAAAAAAATTTTATGATTATTTTTATTTTGAAAAAAATGCAGACGTGCAATACACGCGGAATAACGTTAATTATTGCCGTAGAGTCGTTGAGGATTTATTCTTTTCTCGGGGAAATTCCCTCACTTCCGGTCGCTGGTTCGATCAGGCACGCTAGATCGCGAATAAGACGCCGAGAATGTCGTGGATGTATGTGTACGATAAGACCAATGTATGCAGTCATTATACGACGATCATGTGTAGTTACGAGAATCTCATTTGATGGACCATCGAATGACCTTGCTTCGAGTTATGTAAAATAAATATTATATCATTATATCGTATTGTATCGTGTCGTGCTGGTACCACGATATATATATATACATATAGGTAATTGCACGGGTAACGTGCATTTATAATGAGCATTTTATCTGGGCGGATGAAATGAGGCAATTTGAATTATCTATTTTATGAGATAAATTATACGTCGTAAATTATGTTCAAGATACTTATAATAAAGGAATAATTTATTAGTATTTGAAGTTTTATTTGAAAATACAAATTACTTGAGTCCAATAATAAATTGAACATAACATTCGAGATTTTAAAATCACAGCGGCCCTCGTGTAGTATTTCTCAACCGGCCCTCGTTTGGGTTTACAGCGTTTTATACACAATGATTTCAGATGAAAGCATGGGAGTATTAGATTGTCATAATTTTGGAAATATTTGAATGATATATTTTATCTGTAGATGAAATTTACATTTACATAGACATAAATACTATTGTATCTAGATACTCAAATATACATTCACCACTTCATCTACGAGATAGAATGCACAAACGATCTAAGTAATTTTGGAAATATTTGAATGATACATTTTATCTGTAGATGAAATTTACATTTACATAGACATAAATACTATTGTATCTAGATACTCAAATATACATCCACCACTTCATCTACGAGATAGAATGCACAAACGATCTAAGTAATTTTGGAAATATTTGAATGATACATTTTATCTGTAGATGAAATTTACATTTACATAGACATGAATACTATTGTATCTAGATACTCAAATATACATTCACCACTTCATCTACGAGATAGAATGCACAAACGATCTAAGTAATTTTGGAAATATTTGAATGATACATTTTATCTGTAGATGAAATTTACATTTACATAGACATAAATACTATTGTATCCAGATACTCAAATATACATCCACCACTTCATCTACGAGATAGAATGCACAAACGATCTAAGTAATTTTGGAAATATTTGAATGATACATTTTATCTGTAGATGAAATTTACATTTACATGGACATAAATACTATTGTATCTAGACACTCAAATATACATCCACCACTTCATCTACGAGATAGAATGCACAAACGATCTAAGTTTTTTTGGGAAATATTTGAATGATACATTTTATCTGTAGATGAAATTTACATTTACATAGACATAAATACTATTGTATCTAGATACTCAAATATACATCCACCACTTCATCTACGAGATAGAATGCACAAACGATCTAAGTAATTTTGGAAATATTTGAATGATACATTTTATCTGTAGATGAAATTTACATTTACATAGACATAAATACTATTGTATCCAGATACTCAAATATACATCCACCACTTCATCTACGAGATAGAATGCACAAACGATCTAAGTAATTTTGGAAATATTTGAATGATACATTTTATCTGTAGATGAAATTTACATTTACATGGACATAAATACTATTGTATCTAGATACTCAAATATACATCCACCACTTCATCTACGAGATAGAATGCACAAAGGATCTAAGTAATTTTGGAAATATTTGAATGATACATTTTATCTGTAGATGAAATTTACATTTACATGGACATAAATACTATTGTATCTAGATACTCAAATATACATCCACCACTTCATCTACGAGATAGAATGCACAAAAGATCTAAGTAATTTTGGAAATATTTGAATGATACATTTTATCTGTAGATGAAATTTACATTTACATGGACATGAATACTATTGTATCTAGATACTCAAATATACATTCACCACTTCATCTACGAGATAGAATGCACAAAGGATCTAAGTTCAGATAACGACCAATTCATCTAAGAGATATTTTTATCTATTTTAGATACATGATCTGAAATGTTTCTCAGTCGTCTACGAATAGAGTGCCAAAGCGAATGAGTGTACTCATAAAAATTCTCAGCAATTCGCTCCATTCTCTAACTGATAACAAGTTGTGAGCTTTATTCTCGGCGTTATTAATGAAAAATGTACTCGTGGAATGTAACGAGTGTTTACGAGAAACCTCGTCGTATTGGATATAATAAGAAGGCAAAACGATTCGAGTATTTGTGAGCTCCACTGAGTCACCGGTGCCTCAATCGTGTCTCCCACGTCTCACGACAGCGCACAGTACGTACCTACCAAGCACGTGCACGAGACTAAAGGCGTTACGAGAACCACCTACAGCACAGAATCCAGTACTCGCGGCTTCCTATTTCATGTAACGGGAGCGAGAGCGGTGAGCAAAGCATTGAAGTACAGTCGAATCTCTGTAAGATCGCGCTCTGCAAGATCATATTTCCCCTGAATTCTCTCTCTAAAATCTCGTACAGAGAGCGTAGCGCCAGCGGGCACTCTGTAATATCGCGCGTTCAGAGCCCCGAGAGCGCGATCTTACAGAGAGTCGACTGTAGATAAAGGCCCAAGCCCATTAAAAATATTCAGACAAAAAAATAGGAGAAAAAATTGACAATAAAGAAGACAACTGGCAAATAGTCATGAAGCCACGAGACCTTCGGTAAACACTAGACGATAGAAATTATGTCTCCGGGATTATTACAGAGGGAAAACCTTGCAGAATTTATCAATTTTTTAGCAGCAGTTACAGAAATTTTAAGCAATTTTTGGAGAATAATGATAGATTGAGGGTGATAAGATAAGTCAAAAATAAATAAATCTTTAGGCTTGTTTAAATTCATAACGATCTATCTGACGATATTTTGCCTGGATAGAGATTTGTAGAGTCTGAAATTGTTTGGTAAAATGTCTGTAAAAACGTCTCTATTCATATTATCCATAGGCATGACCGTTTTTGATCAATAACACAGCATCCAGTACTCACGATGTCCTATTTCACGTAACGGAAGCAAGAGCGGTGAGCAAAGCATTGAAGTAGATAAAGGTCCACGCCCATTAAAAATATTCAGACAAAAAAATAGGAGAAAAAATTGACAATAAAGAAGACAACTTGCAGATAGTCGTGGAGTCAAGAGACCTTCGGTAAACACTAGACAATAGAAATTATGTCTCCGGGATTATTACAGAGAGAAAACCTCGCAGAATTTATCAATTTTGAGCAGTAGTTACAGAAATTTTAAGCACTTTTCGAGAATAATTATAGATTCAGGGTGATAAAATAAGTCAAAAATAAATAAATCTGTAGGCTTGTTTAAATTCATAACGATCTATCTGACGATATTTTGCCTGGATAGAGATTTTTAGAGTCTGAAATTGTCTGTAAAAACGTCTCTATTCATATTATCCATAGGCATGACCATTTTTGAGCAAATCAGTATAGTACAAAACAAAATCGTAAGCAAAAATATCGTCGGATGAACCTAATTAAGTACCTCGGAATATTTATTTTTTTTACAAGATTTGGTGAATTACTTCTTTGGAAAAGTAAAGCACACTTTTGTACTCAACGACTCAAAATTTTTCACGTTCTCCCAGATTTTGCCCTTCTAGTGTTTATGTAGAAGGTCTTTCCATTCCAGGACAAACAAGGTGAAACGACGTGCAGCGATGTTTTAGTAATTTTTATTTTTATCACGTACCATCGAGGGATAAGTACGATGTCACGGTTCGATAATCCAGATCGATAATAAAAATATCGGTCAGGGTTTCAATTTTCCATAAAGAAAATAGAGTGAATTTTAATATTATATGTAAAATTAATGGTCACGATGAATGGGATGTAAATACGAAAGTCTGTAACCACTTTACGTTCATTATAATTTTTGGTTAAAAATCCTGCCAATGAAAAATTTTTACACTGCTTCGTTATTATTAAAAAAGTTTACTCTACGACGAAGCAAAAAGTACTTGAAAATAAAATTTAATTTCATTAACGAACAATGATGTAGAATTTTTTATCATTTCTGCATTTCCAGATAATCCTGTAATTATTTAAATTGAGTCTCCTCGTTAGCCCTAAAAAAATCTTAAAATATCTTGCCAAGAAAGTGACCCTGCCGAGTGCGATTATCGTAGCTGAAACGAGGCAAAGCTCAAACTCGATTAATCCGCTCGAATCGTCGCAAAACTTTAATGAGTAGCTAGAAAAAAAAATGGTGTCGTCAGACTGTAATATCCACTGTAGCGAATATTACCTACACTAAGACGTCTCGTGGAGGGTCAAATTCCTGCCAATTTGGCTAACGACTGGAAAAAAAACACAGGCGGTTGATTCGACACGCAGGACTCTTCGTTATAACTGTGTAACTTGCTGTAACCTTGAGGGAACTCTACATATGAACGCTTAAAAATGCCAAATGATGCTGATGAATTAAAAATTACGAAATTTTCCGGCACGTTTGACGTGAATCGTACACGAAGTCTGAGAGTGAAATTGCGTAATTTCGTGGGGTGTAACTGCCGGGTCACTGGGTCGTGGCTAACCCACTGAATATATTCCTAAGTGTAATTACATGTTACATTACACACAACTGTTTGCTTTTATGTACATTAATACAGCAGAGATTTTTGTGGAATAAATTATACCCGTTTGAAAAGGGTTACATGTCAAAAATATATCTTAAATATATCTGGTATATTTTCGATATATCTTCAATATATCTGGTATATTTTCGATATATCTTAAATATATCTGGTATATTTTCGATATATCTTCAATATATCTGGTATATTTTCGATATATCTTCAATATATCTGGTATATTTTCGATATATCTTCAATATATCTGGTATATTTTCGATATATATTCAATATATCTGGTGTATTTTCGATATACATCGAATGTATTTTCAATATATATCGAATGAATTTTCAATATATTTTGATATATTTGCGACATCTCTCGATTTTATCGAATATATTTTCGACATCGTCTATATATACTTGGTAAAAATTACGAAATAGAATATATGATACTAAATTCATCCTAACAGTTGTATTACTTTTTAATTTAACCCCAATCGCTCCTAACTCGAACCATATATATCCTATATTTTTCTACAATTTTTGTGGTCAACTTTTCACAAAAAAAAAAACACAATGAGATGCAATGAAATTAATTGAAAAATTTTCTACAAAAGGAAATAATTCACTGTATGTGTTAATTAGCTGCCATAAATTGCAGTTTGCAACAGAACGAGTGGTCTGCACACACTCTTTCTGTATCTACTTGAAATTCTGAGTGAGCATGACGAGAACGATCCAAGCGTCCAACTAATGCGTGCAGTGTCATCTCCCAGTTACTCTCATGCAGAAAAATGGCAATTCCAACACCTAAAATGATATTGACTCGGAATCGAACGAACAAAAAATACTCCAAGACAATTTCAAACTTTTTCTAATAATATTTTTTTCATATATTTATTTCCGTAGAAGACTTTGGTGAGTCCCATTCGGGCAAAAAAAGATGACAAGGTCTCACGTTCCAGACCGGAACAAAATGAAAAATAAAATAAATAAAAAAGAATCCACGAACAGAGTGTGGACGACATACGAGAGTCAAAGCAAAAGTAAGAACATTGCCTCGAGATTTCTACGAAGTTTTTCGAGCCACTGCGTAGCTGTCTGCAAATTCATGGTCATCTTTGTACTGCTTGACGAGATTTCCAGCCCACTTTTTTTATTTGCTATTTTTTTTTTGTTCTTTGACGAAAGTAAAATGAAACAATTGAGTACAACAAATATTCGTTTGGTTATGGAATAGGCTCGTGACAGGCACCAGAAGGTATCGTCACTTCAATGGACTGACTCAGATCCATTATAAATATTGAGCTACCTATTTTCTTGTTATATCGGCAAAGCCCTCGTGAATTTGTCGATGACATGTCATCGTGGATAGCAAAGACGTTTGTATTTCGTCTTTTTACTGTCATTTTTATCGTGGATATAATTTCATCGCGTCATAACCTCTTGAAGAATAAAATCAGGCCGAGCTTGGCGGAGAAATTGAAAAAGTCTAATAACAAGACAAAGGCTGACGTTACGCAGAGTCGAAAGTTACTACTGGAATCGAAACTTCCGGAGCCCGATGTGGTTCGTTACGTACTTTCAATTTTTGTAATTCCTTGAGGGCGAATTGACGGCTTACGAAAAATATATATTTTCGCAATTTAATTATTTCACTATTTCGTAAATTAATAAAATCATTATTAAACATTAAATCATTAATTATACATTATAGTTTTTGGAATTAGTGAACAATCTTAGTCTCGTGGAGTACAACCGGAATGCTATTAACCAATGGAATTTTGAGAGCAATATAACGAATCAAACAAGAGCCGTATCGGTATATTCGACCAAATTGACTTGATTATATTTGAGTCTCTTTAAAAATTGTTCATTCGATCGAATTAATTTTGATCAAATTATTCCACAGTTAAAATCATCTGAGCATTTAGCTCGATTCCAGAGATCCATTTGGCGAGCAGCCATGCAGTACGATTGGAGAAATTTTAATGAATCCACAAACTGGAAGCGACAATTTGAGATGCTAGCTGTACTCGGTGTCGCAGCATTGCCTGATGAAAAATTTACCAGAGTAATTTGACAATATTGTACTTTGATAAATATATCAATGGATAAATAAATAATAAATAAATCGCATCGCAATAATTTTATTCAATTATTCCCAATGACATAACCAAGCTCGACAGAATTGTTAATGAGATGGAAACTATATATGGCACAGCAACTATTCGTCCGTATGAAAGTCGAAAAAAATCATCCTCTCAAAAACGTTTACAAAAGCCCTTGAAAAAATCAAAGAATCAAAAAATTAAAAGAAAAAAAATGGGCAGGAAGATTCTCGCACATGGAAAATTTGAAAAATATGATAAAATTCTAAATGAAAGAGAATCGAAGGAAAATTCTGGAGAAAAGCTCAGATTAGAACCAGGTGCGTGTAATCGACTCGTGAAAGAATATAAAAAATTGTCTAATAATTCCTGGCAGTTTTTGACTTTTATTCATAGAATTTTTTAATTTTTCGATGAAATGGCAATTGGCTCAGTGATCAGCTGAAACGAATTCATCAAAATAAATTTATAGAATAAATTTTTTTTTTTCTCGCATTTTGGTGAGAAATAAGTTTGTTTAACAAAATAGCTTAAAGTTTTACTTTGAAATTGTGGAAACGTTGTTGTGGAATAGGGATATCACATGTTTTATTTCTTTGGGAGAGTCGCTTAAAGTTAGGCATAACTCCACTTAGTGGTAAATTCTTTCAATCGATCTATTTTTATTCCTCTTTTTTAACTTTTTAACATTTTATCCAACTGGAAATTTTCTACTTATTACGAATAATAGAGTTTTTGTGTAAAAACTAAAGAAATTTCATGGCTGAATATAGAAAAAAAAAAAAAATGAATATATAAATAAATTATCAAATATCATACATGTATAGAACTGCTGGAGATCATGGCAACATCTGAAGATCCCGAAGAGTTGGTATACGTGTGGAAAGCTTGGCACGATGCCACTGGTAAGAGAATGAGGAAGAAATATGTCGAGTACGTTGAGCTGATGAAGCAGGTGGCTTTGTTGAACGGTAAGAGGTGTTCGATAGAGTATTTCCGAGGTGCTCCATAACACTTTTCTACAGTCTCGTGACGATATCGATGATGTATCTCCTTGATATCCAACATCCTCTGTGCTTTATCCCCAGCATAAATATTTTCACCCTTTTTTCATATCATCTGTTCCTAATATTCCAGTGAAAAGATTCAATATTTATAGCAGCTGGCAAACGTTTAATGAACAAAATAATGGACAACTGTAATTTTTTTGCAAGCTTTCCAGTAAAAAAAAAAAAAATTCTCACCCACTAAAGCTGAAAATATAAATACGAGTCATAATTTTTTATTGAAATGTTGTAATATTTCTTATTTTTTAAATGAAAAATTGTTGGTTAGCAAAGCTCATGCTATTTCACTTAAATCTGGAAAAACTTCTTATTTTTTCACAGGATTTTCGACAGCAGGAAAATATTGGACCAGCTCATATGATGATCCAGATCTTGAGGGTACGATCGAACAACTTTGGAAGGAAGTCAAACCCCTTTATTTGCAGCTACACGCTTACGTGAGAAATCGAATTCGCGCCAAGTATGGAACTAAGAGACTACCAAAGAGTAATAATTATATACCAGCTCACTTACTAGGTACGTGCATGCATCTTAATCAGTCAATTATCTCGTTATTATACTTTTATTCCCAAAGCGAAAGTTACAAGTGCGAAAATACCTTGGGAGACTGCACGATTAATTCACAATGCCTCGTCGATAGCTCCTAGCTATTTTATGAAAAATTTCTATAGATTCCTCTTTCTCTATGTAAATTCGTTTATTTACATTTTTGCATATGATTTCATGACATTTTATTTCTACAAATTCCCTTTTGAAAATCATTTTTGTTCGAATTTTGGATCATATCTAAGCTCTGTTGTATGCAAATCAATTTCATTGCTTCTGCTTTTATCGAGTTTTCTTTCATGGTCAAGAATCCGTTAACAGATCGAATGATTTTTTGACAAGTTACAATAAATAATCTTCACGATCTAAATTTGATTAAAAAAATGTGCACATTACAAAATCCTATAACATTGATCAATTAAGATCCATAATATGTTGAAATATTTTCTGCATTCGTTTATATATTTGTATTATTGTTGTAAATTTCATTAATATTTAAGCATAATTCTATGAAAATGAATATCGTTTGGATTGCTCATGTCAAATTTTTTAACTTGTGAAAAAAAAAATAATAATAATTGAAATAACAGGAGACATGTGGGCTCAGTCATGGATCCACGTACAGAAATTCTCTCTTCCATATATGGAATTAAATGGAACAGATTTGACCGGGGCTCTCATAAAAAAAGTAAATAATCGTGATCGAAACATTCGACTTTCTTTCTCGTACGAATTTTACGACAGTGGTCGTAAATTTTAAATCTAATATACCTTTGGGACGAGCCCAAATGCTCAAATAAATGTCGAGCTCATGAGACGTGACTTTCTCTCGTAGAAATATACACCCATGAAGTTTTTCAAGCTTGCCGAGGATTTTTTTCACTCCATTGGATTTCCATGGTTGCCCGAGGCCTTTTGGAAAAATTCGATCATGGAACGTCCCGATGACGATCGTGAAATGGTTTGTCATGGTTCAGCGTGGGACATGTACGATGGCAAAGACTTCCGGTAAGGAAAAAAAAAATAATAATAAAAAAGAAAAACATAGAATGTCACAATAGCTTGAGATGAGATGGGAAAAATATTGAGCGATTGAAAAAAAATCGACGAATTGACGTGTATTAGGAAATAGCAACAACAAAAAAAAAAATGACATCACAGGATCAAGATGTGCACACGAGTCACTTACGAGGATCTCGTGATTGTTCACCACGAAATGGGTCACGTGCACTATTACATTCAGTACAAAGATCAGCCTGCCGTATTTCGAGAAGGAGCTAATCCTGGTACGTCACCAAGGCCCATTCAAGGGTTTTTTTCGGAGGGATCGAGTCGCCCTTGAATGCCAAAAAATAAATAAATAAATAAAATGAATTTACGTATTTTACGTTTTTTTAAATTTCAAACTAAAATCGTAAATGCTTTGGAATCCATTCAGTAGAAAGTCAGTAAGTAAAAAATATGCTATAAAATGGAAGATATATAGTATTGGGCGCAAAATTTTATTCATCATTCCGGGTGGCTCGTGACTATGATTTGAATAAATAACATTTCCAAACGGAAACTATTCCACAAAAGTTTCAAAATATTTCATTTTTAAGAAAAACTGACACGGATATTTATTTAATTTGTATACAATTCGATGAGTACATTTTACATCGTAAATTTAATTTGGCAATTCTCAAAAATCGTCATTCCTATTAAAAAATGAATTCAATTTTGTTTCCAAAACGATGAAAATTTCATGATGAATTTAGTCGAAAAAGTAAGAATATGAAATAACATTTGGGAAATCTAATTTGGAGAATTTTCCGCAGTTGATTTGGAAGTCATCAAATATCTAATTTCGAGAAAAAACTATCACGAAATTTTTATTTGACAATGTTTCGATGTTATTTTTTTTTGACGATTCGATCTTCAAAAGTATATATTTTTTTTAAATCCATAAAAAAACAAGAATGATATTTCGCAGGTTTTCACGAGGCCATAGGGGACACCATAGCCCTGTCGGTATCATCACCACCGCACACATCGAGGCTGGGCCTTACCGAGACTGGTACGTTCGACACACGCGGTGACATTAATTTCCTGTTCGTCATGGCCCTGCAAAAGGTTGCTTTTCTACCGTTCGCTTATTGCGTCGACAAATGGCGATGGATAGTCTTCGGCAATGACACGAAGCCTGACAACTACAATGGCCTTTGGTGGCAATTGAGGTATCTCTCACTCTTTCACTCCATCCTTCTCGTGGCTGCAATGGATGATGCCATATCCTGTGTCCATGAAAAAAAAAAACAAAATAAAAAAACAAATCTAAATTTGACAGAGCAACACTACAAGGTATAGAGCCACCCCTTGATCGAAGCAAAGATGACTTTGATCCTGGTTCAAAATATCACATTGCAGCGAGTGTGCCCTACATAAGGTAAGTTCAAAAATGGCGTCCATCTGGGCCTTAAAAATTAACTGAGTCACGAAAAAAACCAAAAAATATTCAATCGATTAAACAAGCAATAAAATAAAAAATCTCCTCGTGACAATCTGACGAAACCCCGAAAAATGACGATTAATTTAAACCCAAAAATTAGTCTGATGGTAATCTTGATTAATACATAATATTATTGGATTAAAAAAATCATCGAATCTTGGTCAATGTTTGGCTAGTTAAAAAAGAGGGTATGAATTGATTTCATTTTCTAAAAAATGGTGGTTCAAACCCATTACGATAATTATTATCTCCGCACATGGTTAAATTTTTAACGAACTATAAATAACTAATTTTTAGGTACTTCGTCAGTTTTATCATACAATTTCAATTTTTGGAGGCTGCCTGCCTCGCTTCGGGAGGTTACGAGCCTGGCAACGTTCACAGGCCTCTCTACAGATGCGATCTTTACGGCAGTATCGAGGGTGGCCTCGGATTGAGGTAATCCTGGTCTAGGGACGCAGGGGGAACTATAAGCCTAATCTTAATCCTATCAGGTCTCCCTAGACGACAAATGTGTTCATAGAAAGCTCACAGTTATCTATGTACCACATACGCGTATATCACAAACGTGCAACATGCACGTCCACCCTCATCATGATGCTGATCCGCTTTTATTCCAGTGACTATCAACACGAAAAGAAATAAATATTGCTACGCCCACGATAGACAATAAAAACCCCTTAAGCAGTCAGATTCAATTCTGTGGCTATTCTGTCCACCTTTGGTTTTTGATCTTGCAAAAAAAAAAGTCAGCATCTTTGTGCGAGCCTGTTTAAATATGAGTATAGGATAAACAGACCAATGAATGGACTTAATGGACCCAATCACGTATTTCTCTACTTACACTCGCTTGATGCACCCTAATAAAAAAATTACCTCAACAGCATTTAATCGTCAGGAAGTGCGTGGATTACTTTACCTCAGAAGTATCGAATAGTTTTCGAACATAATTACCAATTAATTGTCCATTTATTGATTTAACCGACCATTCATTGGCATGTCCACCCTAAATAGATGTTTTGGTTCAATTTTGATTCAATTTTGTTTTGGTTTAGTTTTGGCCATTATGCTTTGAAGGGTGACTCGAAAAATTAAGTACAATCTGGGAAACATCACATGAATGATTTTGTGGATTTGTATGAATACTTTCGATGTTTTATCATGAGAATATGAGAAAAGAATTATTAGAATTATGGGGAAAATGGCCCCAAATTGGTACACAGTGGGGCCATTTTCACAAACGAAACTTATTCTTTTCTCGCCATTGAAATTGCCATACATTTTGCGATCGGGCATAGCAGACAAATGATGAAACTGGGATCGAGTAAACCCTGGCCAGACGCTATGGAGAGCTTCACCGGATCCAGGACCATGCAGACAAAGGGTCTTCTCGCTTATTTCCGCCCTCTGTATCTCTGGCTGCGTGAAAAAAATCGTGAGAATGGCGAAACTGTAGGATTTTAGGAAACTTCAATTTTTTTATTCTTCCAAGGAACGATCGTCCATCTTAAGGTTTGATTCTACTTTAAATTTCAAAACTTTATACTCAGAGAGGATTCTGGGATATGATTGAAAGCCCTCATTGACTGGCCAGATTGGAATGAGTAGGGTTGGACGTATCAATCAATTTTATTTCGTTGGTCTTAAGTCAGCTTCTAAAGGAATAACTGAAAACAAACAAAAAATTGTCAGTACGTCCAAGCTGATTATTTGGATGGTTCAGTCTACAATGGGGGCACTGTAATAAAAATTGGATTAAAATATTACGATGATTAAGATGACATTATCAGTGTTTTACACCTTCTTAAGGTGATGTGCAATACACGAAAGTGTGAAAGAGATGGCATTAGAAGTGCTCACGGCGATGTAAAAGATACGGATGAAGAATGCATTGCCCATCACGTTAAATGCAAAAATTATTGCCTTATAATGTAATGGATTGAGTTGTAAATTGATCTATATCGTTCTCCCTCTCTCCTTAATGCCTCTCGCACTCGTAGCAGCTCCATTGATATTGCACATCACCTGAAAAAAGGAAATGTGCCAGATTCTCGACGTGACTGCCATCTCTTGGTCCTCATTGAAACACGTTGAAGTAACAAAAACCAGCAAGGAAACTGTTCGAGCTGCGAGACTTCTAGCCTTAACGACAGTTGATAAAAAGATCGGCAGTGACAAAACGTGCGCTGGCCAGATGCCAGCCAGATTTCTCCATACTCGACCGCGCTCCGAGCATTTCACTTCAGAGCCACAGATGTCGCTCTCTCCGTGAAATTTCATCCCACTTATGAATCCACCAGATGGAGCTCAACGCCATTAAAACGATTTTAATACAAATATCAATATAATCAAATTATTCTTGAATAAATTATTAAAAATATAATTCACCGAGTATTTATTCGGCTTGTCGCTTGCATACACGCCAGATTTAATTTCGCCACACCTCGTGCTACACGTATTGGGCTTTTCATTCAGTCCATACCAGCGCGGAAAAATACGAATGGGCGGACTAGATTACTTTTTAGTCTTGTAATGCATGCATTCCTCGCAGATGTTCGCCACTTTCACACGTATGTGTAAATTTGCATTGCGGGGACTTGCTGTACGGCCAAGTTTTTATATACGTTGGCTTTGGCCGTACGAGCCGCGCACTATCGGATAAACTCGTGTATCCAGACCGTCTAGTTTCCTTATTTCCCAATTGGAAAAGTAAGACACACGTATAGACGGTTGATATATATATGTACAGATTCATTATTGTTCCAATGCCGTTATACATCTTGCAGCATACACCGGACTGCATGTAATACATTGGCATGTTACATCGCTTCGTGGAGAGAGTACGTGTCCACGACGGGGTCTGCCGGGTCACGTAGCCACGCGTAATTGCCAGAAAACAATTCGATTGTTACGATACTCATTGCTGCGATCCTAATACTTTCAATAGCTAAAAATCTTTCTTCCTTTCTTTCGATCTTTTTCATTTATATATATATGGACAATAATAATGTGCAATGGCCACTGGGCGCTCAGAGACGCTCAGTCACACTGACAAGGACCACGGACACTGACATGATTACTGACACAGACGCGCACTCAACCATTCACAACGGACGCCAGTACACGAAATCATAAGGAAGCTGACGTGGAAAGTCCAATTACAAACTGACAAGGACACTCAAGCGGACATGTCCAAAGTCAATTATGCTGGCACTCACGAGGATATTCATACGGACTAGAATAAATACTGACACAGACACTGACACTGACGCTGACACTGACACGGACACTGACATGGTTACTGACGCAGACGCGCACTTGTCAGCCATTGACACAGACATTCCACGAACATACTGGGAAGCTTGCATGGAGAGTCAAATACTCACTGACACGGACATGTCCAAAGTTGATTATGCTGGCGCTCACAAGGACACTTGTATGGACTGGAATGAATACTGGCACGGACACTGACGTGGAGACTGACACGGACCACGGATACTAACATGGTTACTGACACCGACCCTCACTCAACCATTCACACATACGTCAATACACGAACTCATAGGGAAGCTGAAATGGAGAGTCGAATACAAACTGACACGGACATGTCCAAAGTCAATTATGCTGGCACTCAAAAGGACACTTATATACGGACTGAAGTGAATACTGACATGAACACAGGCACTCATACAGACGTCATTATACAAACATGTAGGGAAGCTCACAAGGACACTTGTAGGGACTGGAATGAATAATGACACGGACACTGATATGGAGACTGACGTGGAGACTGACACGGACCACGGATACTAACATGGTTACTGACACCGACCCTCACTCAACCATTCACACATACGTCAATACACGAACTCATAGGGAAGCTGAAATGGAGAGTCGAATACAAACTGACACGGACATGTCCAAAGTCAATTATGCTGGCACTCAAAAGGACACTTATATACGGACTGAAGTGAATACTGACATGAACACAGGCACTCATACAGACGTCATTATACAAACATGTAGGGAAGCTCACAAGGACACTTGTAGGGACTGGAATGAATAATGACACGGACACTGATATGGAGACTGACGTGGAGACTGACACGGACCACGGATACTAACATGGTTACTGACACAGACCCTCACTCAACCATTCACACATACGTCAATACACGAACTCATAGGGAAGCTGAAATGGAGAGTCGAATACAAACTGACACGGACATGTCCAAAGTCAATTATGCTGGCACTCAAAAGGACACTTATATACGGACTGAAGTGAATACTGACATGAACACAGGCACTCATACAGACGTCATTATACAAACATGTAGGGAAGCTCACAAGGACACTTGTAGGGACTGGAATGAATAATGACACGGACACTGATATGGAGACTGACGTGGAGACTGACACGGACCACGGATACTAACATGGTTACTGACACAGACCCTCACTCAACCATTCACACATACGTCAATACACGAACTCATAGGGAAGCTGAAATGGAGAGTCGAATACAAACTGACACGGACATGTCCAAAGTCAATTATGCTGGCACTCAAAAGGACACTTATATACGGACTGAAGTGAATACTGACATGAACACAGGCACTCATACAGACGTAATTACACAAACATGTAGGGAAGCTCACGTGAAGAGTCAAATCGAAATGACACGGATACTCACACGAACATTCATACGGACATGTCCACATTCAATTATACTGATTGTCACAAAGACAGACTGAATTGAATACTCATACGGATACTGACACGAATAGTCACACTGACACGGATTGTCATACGTGAAGTGCCGGTAAGCATATTGTAGTGTTGTATGTGGGGCACTTACATATAGTTACAATCACACTGACACGTTCACCCGGAGTGTACAGCATGCTTATAGTCTACAGGGAGGGAACGTAACGCCCAAGCCACATAATAAACCGCTAGAATATGAATATATACTATGGAGCTACCTTAAATAATAGAGCACATGATATGAATGATACAGAAAATCCCATAACTTTCACATTAGGTCATTTTAAACACAACGTAATATCGCTTGACGGAGACATTATTATGTGCCAAGTCTCGTAATTCGTCGAACACGTCTAGTACATAATACTGAGTGTGTATATGTGTGTACACATATGTGTAAATGACGTTACATACTTTGGACGTTACATACTTTAGACGTCGGGGACAAGTTATTTATAATAAGTAATTTATCAAGGGACGCAGCAGCATCACGACGCCGAGCGTTCCCATGTAGTAAAAACGAAAATGTAACGATAATATCGTGGGCGTTGAAAATAGCGCAACGATACGACTCATGCCTGTCAGCTACACTTTTCTAGCTAGAAAAATGTAATCTAGAATTCAGGTTCTTAAGGCTTCAACTTTTATTTCTTCGATTAGCTGTGGGTTGCTCGGTCGATCGCGTATCTGATCGAAACTGGTACGATCCCTCTCTGGCCCGGGCCCAAGCAGCCTTCGGTCTTGTGACCGGACATTCGCCAGAAATTTCGAAACAAGTTAGTTTATGTGGCTCGGTGTCGAGAATAAGGAGAACGTCCATATACATGTATCATAACCCACGAACACGTGACTATGATGGTGGGGCTTCCACGGGTTTATTAAAATTATTTATTTAATTCATGAGCTTTTAATTACTTAACTTTGTAAATGCACCGAAGTTTACGTATCCGCTAATTCATACAATCTCATTTTAAAGTTATATCCAGTGGTAATTGAAGGTCGTGAATTTTGAATATCTTATCGGAGAGAGGCTGCATATTACAGTTGTGATGTTTCAAGGTCATTGCCGTAATAGTTTCATAAGTTTAGCCACCGAAATATTCTTCGAGGCCGTAAATTTCTAAATTAGGAAAAAAATTCTTCAAAAAAATCGTATCTGTTCAAAGTGATCAGCCAGCACGTTTCGTAACGAAGAAAAAGTTTGGCTAAAATTTGGTAAACCAAATTTTGCTACAGAGTTATCCCTTTAACTGCAGCTAATGGGCAGAATCGTCCGAAACGCTGCACTAAGGTCCAACCGAGTCTACATTAAGATGGAGACTCGGTGGACATCAAATGACCTTCTCGATAATGCATCATGATCGATATTTTTGCTCGAGTGAATATTTGCACTAAAATTTTAATCGGATCTAATTTCTCCTTGAGGTTTGGGGCTCGGGTCATGTCTGAAGAAAGTATTCTAATATATTTTTATTAATTAACAAATGGGATTCCTGCCTGACTGTGGAGTTCAAGTACTTAGTGAGTCTCTTTCTCTCTCTATCTCTGTCATTTTCCACGAGACTGTCCAAGTGCTTCAAAAATTCACTCTCTCCAATTTCTTCGATCTAAACTCTGGCCATTTTGATTTTCACTGTGGAAAAAATTATTAAATACATTGGAAAATTATCAAATGGATTTTCCTCTCGAGTGACTACATGTAACTGCTGGCATAATCGAGTTTGCCCGTGTCTACCTCACTGTCACTGTACGTGAGTGTGCCTGGGTGCTCCGAAAATTCGATTCCCCGTTTGATCCAAACGCACTCCGCTCTGCAATGCAATCGCATAAAATTGTCAGAATCGAGTTTCAAGTGTACCCAATGATTCGACCAAGGTGACATTAAAATGAGGGAGAAGAATGCGCTGGAGGAGGCAAACTGAGGAAAAAATGGTCTCAGATCATAACGAAGCGTGCCTGAAGGTGAACGTTCTTGGCCTCGAAAAAAAAAAAATCTCGAGAGAGATAGAAATCGAGATAAAAAAAAAATCGTAGCATTCTCACAGCCAATTAGGCTCATTTCAATGAATGTAGAATCGCCTTGTTTAATTGGCTTCGTAATTTCCTCGATGCGTCACACGCACGGGCGTAGACCGTGAACTGAATCCGTTCTCAAACGGAAGGAAGTAGAAAAAGATTCGGATATATATATAGACGGACAACCCATACATATATAAATATATATATATATATATATATATATATATATGGACAGACGCTTCCGGCGACTGTGCTAATAACATTTCCGAGATTTCTCGATTACTTCGAGATCTCGACCTTCCGCTCGCCTCTGCCTCGACAGCGACAAAACCGCTAATTGATTTTCGATACCCTGAGGCACGAACAATTTAATTGCTGCCAGATCACGATAAACAATATGTATAAAATTCTACCGAGTTTATATTTTATAATGTACAACCACGAATACGTGCCAGACAGTTAAGCCATACATGGTCTGTGCTATAACTAACCATTTCTACTGTGACCCTTACTGGGAGGTTATCCGGATCACAGTGCACTCGATTGCGTAGTCAGACGCCTTATTAACCAACACTCTCAATTCTCTCGTTTCCTCGTCGCTAATTAATAGTTCATCATCATGATTACACATTGTTCATTACAAGGAGCATATAATAATAATAATAATAATAATAATAATAATAATAATAATAATAATAATAATAATAATAATAATAATAATAATAATAATAATAATAATAATAATAATAATAATAATAATAATAATAATAGGGTGTTTTTGGGGGGTTCTATTGCTTTACACACTCACCGTAGGGTTCAGCAATATTTGATTTTTTTAATTCTGAAAATGGCTGTTTTATCAGTAGTTTTTCCAAATTTCAAGTTCGGTTTGGCAGTAATAAAGATAATCGTGTCAACGTCGGCTTGTGTTTAAACAATTCATTATGAATAGCTATAGCACCTGAAGAAAAATCATATTTTTTGTTTTTAGCACCCTATATTGATCTTTCCACGCGATGCAATTAAATTCGTAATAATTAAAATATCATTCCCAAGAGGGTATATATATATATGTGTGTGTTATAAAACGTTACTGCATGTCAGGCAGAAGCTTGAGAAATGAAATCAGGGTTATGTACATTGAGTTATAGCAATTACAGGCTCGCCTTGGCTTCCATAAAACAATTCAGTAAGAGTATAATAATTATTGGCAATATAACGAGAGGACCGAATGACATCGGGAGAACCCCCGATGGAACAGTTAATGGAGGAACAATTTTTTTTTTTAAACGTTGTAAGGTCCCACGATGATTGTACTTGGGGGACTTGAGGAAACGAGCAGTTTCAGTTTTTATGAAGAAATATCCAGACAAGATTGACTGTTCTGAAAGACCCTAAAAAATTTGACTTCTTGTGCGAAGTTTTTGATAAAATTGTTCACTTCACCAGGAAATAATGGCTGAATTAGTTACCAGTGAAGAAAAAATATATCGTTGTAGAGGGTCTTGAAATAAATTTAACCGAATCCTATTTCGGTCAACGACTAATATAAATCGTTAGCGAGTAATTTTTGACGAAAGAGCGACTAATATTAATAGCCCGTCATTTTTTTGATTTTGAAGGTCTCTAACTACTAGCATCAAATTTTTAATCGGGCTGCTGCCCAATCCATTTATCTTTCAAAATGATCATTTCCTGTCTGGCATTCATTATGAAGCCATACATACGCACACCCACACACACACACATACACACTCATAAATAGATATATATATATATATATATATATATGCAATTTGTAACAGAGACACCTCTGCCAGATTTTTTAGGTATACTTTCACAGCTTACTTACCCACATAGATTGTTCTCTTATTGCGAAAGTAGTTTACCGAGATTTAATTTTGAGATTGTACGTGTATACTGTTGATGTGTTATGCGAGAATTTTTTTACCCACACTCGTTACTAAATTCGATCAATTTTTGCACCGACACTCCAGTTTGCATGTAATCCGTTGTTGCTCTCTTTGAAAATTTCTGTTCCGGTGTATCAAGGGCCAGGCCTGGTGACTTGAAATTTGCCCGAGTAGGAAAAGGGAGGGTTTGTTACAATAATAAGATCAACCCAACGTAATGAGAATGAGCGCGTGTATCAAATCCAAAATAAAGAGACAAAATGTCAGAACCAAAATAACACGATAAAATGGCAAGATGCCATTAACGTGAGCGGGCATCTTGGGTTCAATGCTCCAACGTGGATTCCAATTTTGTGAGAGAGCAATATAATGAATCATTCCGCTTACATTATTCTTCCATATTATTTGTTTCTTGAGAAATTGAATAGTGAACATCAACCTATCGATATCATCTGTCAAATTTTACACGTGGATGGATTTATGCCGGAATTTATTTATTTTTAATATTAGTGCCAAAAGCAAATTGATGCATTAATTTCACGGGTGTACAAACATACGAAAGTCTTCGAGCGATATGACGATATTGGTTCAATCATTTGTGGCAAATATAGAAAAATTTCCATGTAGCAATAAAATTTACCTGCTGTTTATTTTCCGATAACACTTATCGCAACCTTCGTACAACTACGAAGATTTAATTATTAAAATCGTTGAATATTTTCGGAATTAAATGTCTCTAGCATGAGTCATGAACAAAAGAAGACGAACTAAAGCTTCCTCTATGATGAAGCAACATTAATGGAAAAATCCATCAAACTGAGGTGGTTTGCAGATCCTCTTCTGTGTGAAGTTTCAGCAAAACCGTTGGAGCCGTTCTCAAAATATAGTCATTTGAATTTTTCTAGTTCACCACACACACACACATGCATACAGAAGGGCTATGAGAATATAAGTGAGTAGGCGGTTCAGGGACGGTTATTGCCGCATTCACGAGTTTGTCTACTGTCTTTCGCAGCTCAAGAGAATGGCCCAGGTCGAACAACTTGGTATTATATGTATTATACGTAATTATAATTTACATATGATATTAGCACAGACATTTACTGACGAAAACGCACTCACACTAACAAAAACTCTCATGCAGGAACAAAATTTCAGGAAGACTTGTGTGACCTTATAAAGTCTCTAAGAGGCACTCACAGGTACTCACAGACACTTTCGGTGAATTGTTACGCATCGCTAGTTACTCGTGCCCGTATAATTAATTCTTCAATCAGAACACAATTTATCGGAAATTGCCTTAAACTCCAACGATTTTTTTTTTTTTCATATTTATGGACACTTACTGATGTGCTCTGTGAGTTGTTTGGATCATTTACGATGGTACAAAGTGTTGCAACTATCGTACCCTGGTATCTCCCTAATATTAAAGTATCCAAATATGATCACTTATTGACACTCTTGAAATTAACTCATCATCGAAGAAATAATTGCAACAAAATGATACTCTTGAAATTAACTCATCATCCAAGAAATAGTTGCAACAAAATGATACTCTTGAAATTAACTCATCACCGAAGAAATAATTGAACCCAAATTGCCTCAAATTCAAAGGACAACTTTTCTTTCATATATTAAGACTTTCTTATATATTCTTATATATAATGTAGAACGTACTTCATACTTATATACTTTCATGATTCATATTTTTGGATCTACTTTGGTTCGTCTGGACCATCTAGGATGGTATACAAAGTGTTGCAACTATCGTAACCTAGTATCGCCCTAATATTAAACTATCCAAATATGGTCACTTATCCATACTGTTGAAATCAACTCATCACCCAAGAAATAATTGAACCATTTTTTATTGCACACCTCATATCAAATATCATTGCTGTCCCTCTTACTGAAGCATCAGGGTAAAAGTTTTACATTTACTTCCGTTTCGAGGGCACACGTCAGAGTCGACCACACAGTTTTAACTGCATCACGCGGTCCACGAGGCTGTCTATATATATATATATACAATATATATCGTTGCGATATACACTGCCATCTCAAGGTGATTTTCAATGTACACGTCACGAGTCTTTGACATTGTATATTACTACGAAATTCTTCATGGAATATATATGCATGACAAGTGCACAGCCGTGAGCCAAATCGTTAATTGAGACATTTCGTTCTTGTGTTTGTTTCTCATTAATCCATTCGATTTAACGACCCTTAAGACCTTCGAAGATCCTTTCTATATTTTCCTTGGCAGACGATCGAAAAGGGTGAGGCTGACAGGTGAGTATGCCGATCAAGGGCTCTTGTCAATCATACTAAATTATATTATTACATTTTAATATCGTATAATAAAAATATTGAATCTTATAGTTTCATAAATAAGAATTTTTTCGACATATCTTTCAATGCCCCTCACATACAGTCTCTCGACTCGTAATCACGAGAATCTCGAAAGATCTATGATTTTTCCGTAATCAATCTCGATTTTACATTTACGCGTCTATAACGTCAGCGTTGAAAAAAAACGTTCTCCGTATCGTAACATCCGAGAATCCCGTTGTCCAGCTGCTATTCTTTATTCAATGCGAGCCTACACACAGTGGCAACGATCATTTGTCACGCAGCTGTTATAATTGAAGGATAATTTCCTAGCTCATAGCAATTTAACAATGTATTTTTTAAGCAGGCAGCATATACCCTCGGTATATATATATGTATATATACATAAATTTATCCATTTGTATATATGCATATGTATGTTGTATATATGCATATCGAATGATTCAATATTGTGAGAAATCCGTGATACGGTATATATAATTCACTAGAGTCATTTTTATATTGTTCTACTGCAATAGAGAAATATTCTGAAATAATTATATCGCGTTACTCTCGTAAAATAGCAGTAAAATATTTGTTTAAAATGAAAAATAAAAGCATAAGATCGAACGCCGTTTAACGTTTACGAAATTGCGGTTAGATGCTCGATATCGTGACGACGATTGTCCATAGTCGATCAAACGACCTCGTTATGATATTCGGTTATACCGAATTTAGACGAATTAAGGCTACATCGTGAAGTCTGCTCAGGGTCTTTAGCGTTCACCAAGTTTCCACAGGGACCCTGGGTACATAACCTCAATCAGGGTCCATGGTCCAGGCATACATCAAATATGGAGATTTTACGAATCTCCTGCTAATACGGATCACTCAATTTTTTGGACCCTGGAATTTAATTTTGCAAAATAATAATAATAATTACGATCTATATTTCACGAGTCAAGTTTGTGAATATGTGACATGACTTTTTGCTATGGCTGTGATCGATCATATTCAGAAAAAAAAATAACTGGACTCACAAATAAATAGGGACTATCAAAAAATTATATCACTGTGATAAAAATATTTTCAGGTCATAAAATTCAGGGTAATAATACTGTGATGTTTTTTTCAACATTATTCAATGCGAGCCTCTGTAAATACGTGCCTCTGTAAATAATATAAAACCAGTAAATTACAATTACGATAAAAAAAAAATATTGATAATTGGTAAAATATGTTCGCTGATAACATAAAAACCCTATCAATAGGATTTTAAATATTTTTTGCCTTCGATGATGTTTATCACATCACAGTCAATCGTAACTTTCATCTTACGATTTCTATTAAAATCAAATTTAAACATTCACAAAATTATAAATGATTCAATTTGTGTGATCCAAACTGGTCCAATCAGCAGTTAAAAATATTTTAATAATAATAACAACTCTTGCTGTACAAACCGCAAGTCGATATTGGTCGTTTGAAAACCATCGCTGAGCAGCCTCGGGTTGGTTATGGTCGACATAGCGACGAGATTAAAGAGTTTGCATACATAGAGTGCGAGAGCAACATGCATGAATGTTATTCCATTAATGTCTTGGTCCTTTCTAACGAGGTTTGTGGATAATTCTACGTGTAAAAAGTGTACGAGTATTCGAGATATAATACTAATACATTTAACGTACGACTTTGACCCGAGGCCGTGTGCATGAGGGTAACAGACCGCTGTCTCTCGGTCGTAAAACCAATTAAATCGCTTCCACTGTTATTACACTCCGTATATGCTATTATACGTGGCAGTGTGTGAAGCAGAAAAATTAGCTGGACCGCGTATGATGACAGAACAATATTGCATCAATGGATCGCGGAAGTGCGAGAATCAAAGTCTCGCTCAGCTTTGATAATTACTTTCACCGTATATATATATATATATATATATATATATATATATATATATATATATATATATATATAGTCATAAAATTGTATTAGACATACAAAAGTCACGAGGGAATTTTGCACCTAATGCAACGCTCGCCGGAACCGATCACACGTAATAATATAGACGACGAGACACACACATACGTTATACACAGTGAAAGTATCGGTAGTCAATTCATAGCGATTGAAAAAAAACGTTAAATATGAAGTTACGCAATTCGATGAAGTTTGGTAAAAATTATTGGTGGGCATGAAGAAATGCACTCAGAGACGCTCAGAGGCACTCACACACATTGTTAGAAGCGCTTGGGGATACGAAAAACTTCTAGCCACTCGCAGGCACTCGTATACACTCAAAGGCACTCAAAGTGTCACTCAACGATCTAAAATTATCCTCGACACTCAAACGGAGTCACCGATATACCCAAACACTCACAAGCACTCGTATAAACACTCAGGAAAATTAAAATTATAATCATAATTTGCACGAATAAAATAAAATTAAGTTCGTAAATGTTGATGCGATAGTTTGAACAAATTTTCAATGTATGCTTCGATCAGTAAATGTTTCATCAATTTATTCCGACCGCGATGAAGATAATGGCCAGATATTTATCATAAAAAATGACCGCTGGTGTTCCAGCGAATCTCTGTGACTCAGACGTCAATCTCTGCTTCGAGTAATCGCGAACTCAATGATTTTCATATATATATTCATCATGCATGCTCGTTATTATTTCTCCCACCCCCATATTCTCGATCAATCCTGAATCAATGAAGAAGAAAAAAACGATGCCGATGAAAAAAAAAAAAAATGTTTTAATCATCATGCATATTGGGACATTATGACGCTTGATAAGATTATCATTCAAGATTTGCTCGATCGAATGAAATCGCGTAATTCTGAAATTGACGTCATAATAATAGTATAAATCCTCCCCGCACGTGTTCCCTGATACATTAGAAGTATTATCGAGATCCGGATTCCAACTGGTATGGACTCCGATGCAAACGGCATTGAGAAGTATGTGCGGTCTACACGGGTTACACGTGGAGAAACCCATTGCGCGAATCTCGTTTGCGTGTGCATATATCCGTGCGTGCATGTATGTGTGTTTTTAGCAAAGCTGTGAGGTTCGTATTTTAGATTGAGCTGATCCGATAGCAAATTGTCACGGCTAATTAATTTACAGGCCAGTGAAACTTATGGTGCAATCACCTCTTCGATCAGAATATCATCACAAAAACATGTGATAAATATTAATTATGACTGTAGATTGAAAATCAATAAACCGGGCGTTTGACATTCATTAGAACGCAATAGCAATTGTGTTATAAACCAAATGTTATAAACAAAAATTGAGACTGCTGATACAAAATAATTATAACAGTCAATGATGAATCTTTGAAACAATTAAAAAATAATCATTGCAACTAATCATTGTAATGAAAAATGTCAATTTGGAATAATTTTAAGTATCGAATTACACAATTCCACCAACGATAATCTCAACATTAATGCCAACCCTCGATTAATCCAAGGCTGCATTTCATTTATTAAATTATAATTCATATCATATAAATTAATTGATATCATGTGAATTATAATTTTCTCAATTCTCTACTGATCACACGATATACAGTCAACTTTTTACTGTTCCTTCGTTAATATTCATTGTATCGCAAATGCCTGAATAATTTGGGAACTTTTTTTCCCTTGATTTGCACAATAAAGAGTGCAAGACCGGCATAAATTAATTTGTAATAAACTTATATGTACAGAATTTTGTTGAGCCTGTGATAGAATTATCCGAAACATAATACATAGTATGTTCCTCCTTGAGTTTGAATATTTTTTTAACACATTGACAGCCATAACCCCAGCAGTTAATCTCCAGGAAATCCATAAAATTGATCGACTTCTGGATGGTTTATGGTCATAAAACTTCCATAAGACTTATCATGAGACTTATTTTCCTGATAACCGGCTTTGTTGCAAGGAAAAAAATTGTCTATATCATAGAAAAAAAAAATCGTGACATCCTTGAATGGCCCATCGCCTCTAAAAATTCATCAAAACGATCAAATTCCGAACGGTTCATCACCATGAAATTTTTTTAATTATAAAATGTACATATCCCTTTTCTACAACCATCTTTGCTGCGGGGAACAAAAATCTCCGTAGATTTAATAAGAATGAACTGTGCGAACATCATTTTTTCATATCGTGTCTCTGCAACATTCATTTGTTTTTGGTAGAGCCGATAGAGCTCGAAGAGCCGTTTCAAATCTAAAACGTTTCAAACTTCATCGCTTTGGCGATACGCGTTTCAAGGATGTCACGGTTTTTTTTCTATCATATGGAGATTTTTTTGCCTACGTCGAAGCCGATTATCAGGGAAATAAGTTTCGATTTTAGTATAAATAAAGTTTTAATAAAACCGTCCAGAAGTAGATCGTTTTATGGATTTCCTGGAGATTAACTGGGGTTACGGCTGTCAAAGTGTTAAAAAAATATTCAAACGCAAGGACGAATGTAAACCCGGATGGGCTTCGTTGCGGGGAACATAATTCTCGTATTTCCAGAAAAATTCAAAAAACCTGTGACGAACGAGGTTATGATAATCCCGATTTTTTTATTTTTTTCTTGTATACGGAAAGAATTTTGTTTTCTGCAGCACAAATCTCGATTTTATGATTTAAAAAAAATTATAACGATAGCCCGTCCGGGAATCGATCATTTTAAAGAATTCCCGAGGCCGATAAAAGATTCAAGGCTGTCACGGTTTTTACTTTTTGTTCTATCACTTAAAGATTTTTTTTTCGCACATCAAAGCCGATTATCAGCAAAGTAAGTGTCGATTTTATTTTAAAGGCACTTTGATGGCCTTAAACCGTCCGACAGTCGATCGTTTTATGGATTGCCTGGAGATTAACTGGGGTTACGGCTGTCAAAGTGTTAAAAAAATATTCAAACGCAAGGACAAATATAAACCCGAATGGGCACTAGAAATGCACTGAAATGATCGGCTTCCGGATGGTTTATCATTACGAAACTTTTTTTTATTGTGAAATGGAGGCTTATTTCCCCGATAAACGGCTTCGTTGCAAGCAAGGAATTCTCTTCAGAAACGAAAAAAAAAGTGCGTCAGAGCCTTGAATCTCATACCGCCCTCATAAATTGTTTCAAATAATCAACTTCCGGATGGTTTATCGTAAAACATTGTTTAAATAATAAAATGAATATGTTTTTTCACTATAGTTGGCTTCGTTGCGGGGAACATAATTCTCGTATTGCCAGAAAAATTCAAAAAACCTGTGATGAACGAGGTTATGATAATCCCGATGTTTTTAATTTTTTCTTGTATACGGAGAGAATTTTTTTCTCTGCAGTACACAGTTATAGAGGAAAAAATCTCGATTTTATGATTTAAAAAAAATTATAACGATAGCCCGTCCGGGAATCGATCATTTTAAAGAATTCCCGAGGCCGATAAAAGATTCAAGGCTGTCACGGTTTTTACTTTTTGTTCTATCACTTAAAGATTTTTTTCCGCACATCAAAGCCGGTTATCAGCACAATAAGTGTCGATTTTATTTTAAAGGAATTTTGATGGCCCTAAACCGTCCGGCAGTCGATCGTTTTATGGATTGCCTGGAGATTAACTGGGGTTACGGCTGTCAAAGTGTTAAAAAAGTATTGAAACGCAAGGACAAATATAAACCCGAATCGGCACTAGAAATGCACTGAAATGATTGACTTCCGGATGGTTTATCATTACGAAACTTTTTTTTATTGTGAAATGGAGGCTTATTTCCCCGATAAACGGCTTCGTTGCAAGCAAGGAATTCTCTTCAGAAACGAAAAAAAAAGTGCGTCAGAGCCTTGAATCTCATACCGCCCTCATAAATTGTTTCAAATAATCAACTTCCGGATGGTTTATCGTAAAACATTGTTTAAATAATAAAATGAATATGTTTTTTCACTATAGTTGGCTTCGTTGCGGGGAACATAATTCTCGTATTGCCAGAAAAATTCAAAAAACCTGTGATGAACGAGGTTATGATAATCCCGATGTTTTTAATTTTTTCTTGTATACGGAGAGAATTTTTTTCTCTGCAGTACACAGTTATAGAGGAAAAAATCTCGATTTTATGATTTAAAAAAAATTATAACGATAGCCCGTCCGGGAATCGATCATTTTAAAGAATTCCCGAGGCCGATAAAAGATTCAAGGCTGTCACGGTTTTTACTTTTTGTTCTATCACTTAAAGATTTTTTTTCCGCACATCAAAGCCGCTTATCAGCACAATAAGTGTCGATTTTATTTTAAAGGAATTTTGATGGCCCTAAACCGTCCGACAGTCGATCGTTTTATGGATTTCCTGGAGATTAACTTCGGTTACGGCTGTCAAAGTGTTAAAAAAGTATTGAAACGCAAGGACAAATATAAACCCGAATCGGCACTAGAAATGCACTGAAATGATTGACTTCCGGATGGTTTATCATAACGAAACTTTTTTTTATTGTGAAATGGAAGCTTATTTCCCCGATAACCGGCTTCGTTGCAAGCAAGGAATTCTCTTCAGAAACGAAAAAAAAAGTGCGTCAGAGCCTTGAATCTCATACCGCCCTCATAAATTGTTTCAAATAATCAACTTCCGGATGGTTTACCGTTATACATTTTTTTAATAAAAAGATGAATGTTGTTTCACCATTGTTGGCTTCGTTGCGGGAAACATATAATTCTCGTGTTGCTTGAAAAATAAAATAAACCTGTGGAGAACGAGTTCATGATAATCCCGACCTTTTCATTTTTTTCTTGTGTATGAAGAGAATTTTGTTCTCTGCACCACACAGTTATACAGGAAAAAAATCTCGATTTTATAATTTAAAAAAATTATAACGATAGCCCGTCCGGGAGTCGATTGTTTTAAAGAATTCCCGAGGCCGATAAGACATTCAAGGCTGTCACGGCTTTTACTTTTTGTTCTATCACTTAAAGATTTTTTTTCCGCACATCAAAGCCAGTTATCAGCACAATAAGTGTCGATTTTATTTTAAAGGAATTTTGATGGCCCTTAACCGTCCGGAAGTCGTTCGTTTCAGTGCATTTCTAGAAGTCATCCGAGTTTACGTTTGTCTTTGCGTTTGAATTTTTTTAATTTTTTTTTAACACATTTACAGCTATAACAGGTTGTCTAAAGATAACGTAAAACCCCCATTTAGCTGCTTCTCCCATACTAAAAGTTCGATCCACCTTTTCTCCGAACGAAAAAATTTCACGTTTTTGAAAAAACAAACAAGATTCCTATATTATTTGGTCTTTAATTTTTGAAAAAGGACTTTGGAAATTAACAAATTTTTATTTGAATATTGAATTTTTAAAATCTAGAAAAATCATATATCCGAACCCAAAAATAATTTTAAAAGTTTTTCAAATAAATGCAAGACTTATATGGTTTTTGAATTTTGATTGTTTTTGTAGAAGCAATTTCAAAACTCTGTATCCAACCACTGTGTATGTAACACTGTGCTAGAGAAGCAAATTGGAAATTCTGAACCTGCTATTCAAATAAAAATGTGAAAAATTCGTTTTTTTTTATTTATTCGATTTTTTTTGAAATTTCCAAATATTTTGAGTTCTAAGAAAAAATATGACATTACAACGAATACTCATATAACTTTTGAGTATCTGACCACGCGACTGAGGTAATGGCATAAAAACGAGAGAAATTTGTAAATAGCTGATAGCGCGTGTAGTGGTCAGCGTGTTAGGTTCATAGGTTAGATAGGTAAGTAGGTAGGTAGTTCGAATCCCGTATATGACACAAAATTTTCTTCGACAGAATCCGTTGCACAATCTATCAGAGCAATTGAAACTAGTCGAAAAGTTAATTTAACAGGAATATAAACTTGTTTTTAGGCAATTATTCTAATTTTTATCAATAATTAAATATTCTGTTATTCTTAATATATCGGTAATGTTATAATAGTGCACTGTTATATTTGAAATATCATATACATTTTATTAATTTTCACACAGAAATTTTCAATAGTCTACATGCATTTCAAATACGTGTGTTTAGTAATTTTACCATGGATTTACGAATATCATTTTTAATGTACATAATGCTCATTATGGGGCGAATTTGTGGAAATATCATAGGCACAAATATCACAAAATTGCCATACAGAATATCAATTATATGGTCTTGACTGTGATTATCCCGGGACAAAAATATATAAAATTACAAAAAATTTCATTATATTGATATTATCAATTGGTGTCTTAATTTCTATACAATTCAGCATCAAAATTCCTTTGCATGTATATTAATTTTATTACAGATTTTTTTTACAATGTGAGGTCGTCAATCTCAAAAATGTTCTCATGAAACAAATGTAATCAATGGTCGTAGAACAAAGAAGCAATTACATATATGCAAAATTTTATATGCTAACAATTATCAATTGCTGAATACCTACAAAATTTCAGCAATACTTATTAAAAATTGTCACTCCTAGCACACAACCAACGCAATCAACATTTCCCTCATGATTCCCAATGGCACCCCCAATCGACCACTTAGAAAAAAAAAGAAATCACGACCAGAGGAAATCCGTCAATTATTCAACATCCGCATGAGAGACACTTGTCTTTTTTCCCCCTCTCCCACTTTTTTAATTTTAATTTTTTAATAGTTCCAGAAAAACCGTCAACGCTCTCATCATCATTAACCCTAATGACTGTATCTTCCTGGATATTCAATTTGCAATAATAACCTGTAACAAGGACGCCTCTCAAACTAGAGAGGAGCCACGCGAGTCTCTCTTCCGGAGATTGTTCCTTTTTTCGCCATTCGCAAAGTCTGCAACAGACCTTTTCCACTGAATATCTTGTGGCTGTCTTCCCCCTCTCCAATTTAGCACTGGACCTCGACTGGGCCCGAGGGCAAGGGTCACCTTGACCGTCGTCATGAACGTTGGGCCTCGCGCGCATCGCTAGCGAAGGGGGAGAGGTGAGGGAAGGGGGGGGGGGCTGACGACTGACGTGCAAATACCACCAATAAGAACGAGTCGCGGGGGTGTGGAGAGGGAGTTTCATAGAGGGACCGAAGGGGGACGAAGAGGTGTCAGTCTCGCGGCCTCCATCACAGAGATATATAAGTCTCAGTCTGGGCCCCCACTTTTCGTCAAACGAATAGCCACGTCTCGACGGATCGCAACGCAAGTCCAACGTTCTTATACGTCCAAAACCACGTGCTACCAACGTTAATCCACTCGCCTCGCATCCGAGTAGTACTTGATTCACTATCTCTCTCGCTCTCTCGCGATCTCTCACTCACTCACTCTTCCTCTCTATGCGTTTCTAGCCGTGACTAGATTCGTACGTAGCCGTCTCAACTGACATAGTCGCGTAGAGTACCCGGTGCTGCACGTTCCGGAACAACGAAGCAGCTCCGTTACTTCTCTCTCTTCTTTATTTTATTTATTTATTTATCACCTGCAACATATCCTTCCCTCGTATTCACGCTCTCCTCGTGCTTCCATCTCGTTCATTGCGTGCGAAAAAAAAATCTTCAACGAAAATCGTGACGCTGCGATACGGAAACAAAGTTCGACGAGCCTGCCCGAAAAATATCCGGAGCTACCACTTTGCAGAGGAAGCTATAAGTCAAGGAACAATTATGAAATTCGTAAGTAGAAAAATTCTTATTGCGAACAATTCAACAGTGGATCTTTTTTTTTTTAACTGCTGTTAGAAAAAAAATATCGGGAGGAATTTTGTGTGCGGAATTGTAGGATTAAGTGAGGGAGATCTGGATTGATTGGAGGGAATGTGGGAAAAAATTACGGAAAATGTGAGTGATTTTTTTTTTTTTTTTTTTTTCTCGTTACTACGACAATCGATGGTGAATTCGATAGTGAATGCGAGGATGCAAAATCGAGTGCGAAATTAATAGAAAATGTTTGACAATGAATTTGTGGGCCCAAAATGTGTTCAAATATGTATTTCAATATACAAAAGGAAAAATTGTTTCTCTCTTGTCCTGAAACAGAAAAACTGGGCTATTAATAAATTTCATGCTGACTAATATAAATTTCTCTCGTTTGGATTCGGGGTTAATTCGGACTCGGTTGGATTTTGCACAATAAGTTTGCTAATATATATATGAATAAAACATCAAAGTTTCCAGCTTGCCATTAGAATTTGCACGAAATCATCAGATCTAAAAATTTTGCATCGTTTAAAGAGAATAAAGGCGAGTCGAGGCGAGCGAGCAACGGAACTCTTGTACCGTACATCCGCAAACAATTTGCCTCGCATTAAAGGTGCTCTGGCTCGAATTACCAACAAGTTTATACTTTTACAAATTATGTGAATGAGTGTTAAAAAAAAATAACAACAAAATCGTTTGAGACTTGCGTAACTTTTGTTTTCCGGTATAAATTTTCCATGTGTTTTCGCGCGTTGTTTATACGTCTATATATATGTATATATATATATATAGATGATGGGGATTATGCGTGAGAATAATTTGCGAAATATTGAAAGTTGGGCGAAGCATTTATGATGAATAATGGCTCGTGTGAAGGGGTGAAAATTTTTGAAGAAGTGCGTCGACGACGCGACGAAAATATTCAAGATTCAAGCTGTTTGAGGATAAAATTCATTCATGAGATTCTGGGCTATCCAGTGGACTACTGAACGCCGTTTATGAACTTACATAGCCCAGGGCGAGGCTGGTCTCCGCGGCCTTGCCAGAGGCTCGCGGAACCACCTGCTGTGCTAGCATCGTATAATTCTATCTTGATTTACCCATAACGAGTGTTGTAAATGCGATCTTTTCGCGCAATAGAACTCACGAGGGGAAGATATCACCAGTGTCTGATTAAATGATGACTAATTAGTTATGGAAATTTAGTCATCGTTTATTCACATTATTAAGTTCATAAACACTTACACTCAAACTCAAACTCTTGGACTTAAACTCAGTAGCACTCAGAAATTAACAAGGACAGCTCGCTCAAACTAACGAAGACACTCAAACTCAAGCTTGCACTCGGACTCACAAACTCATTAGCACTCAGAAACACAGAATCTTCGCTCAACATTTACTTGGGAAATGGAATCGTTGATGTCTCTTGCACAGCTCATGTTATTCTTTCATGATTTTAAATTGACTACTAAAAAAAATTCATCTTCGATTAATACTAATTGGGAATTAAATAATATTTTACGTTGTTGGAATATTTTTTGAAAATTCACTAATCGCACAATAACATTATTAATTTTTCCATTAAATTGTGCAAAAATTATTTCGCAACTCTCTCGTGAGTCAATAAACGCCCCCGCGAGTCACCCGCATGTGAACCAACACAGTACAGAGAGTGCCTGCATGCATATGTGCACTGTGAGAAAATTAGATTATATTCTATCGGTCACTAACCTATTTGCATCGTACTAAAGAGCTCCTTCACGCATCGACCATATGGACTAACAATAATGCAATAACAACCCACGAACCGGATACCATGAGTAAGTTCACTGCATGGTAAACACTTTGGTGAAAATCATTTTCACGAATTCTACAGCTACTCCAAGATCTCGACCTGATCGTAAAGTCTTGTACAGCCCAAAGTGACGTATACGTGTGTCCTTTTTCATGGACAACCGTTGCACGAATAAAAAAAAAAAATATATATATATATATATATATGAGAATGTTTGTCATATATACATTAGAAAAGAATACTTTTAGCCTGTAAATAGACTCGTGGGAACACTCATTAATTAATCGAACCATACCGAGAGATGGACGAAAGTATTATTTACAGCGTAGACAGAATACGTCAGAATACAGCGTAGACGCTTGTCCATCAAAGAGGACACACGTTGCACGAATGAAATATATATATATATATATATATATATATATATATATATATATATGAATGTGTAATATATACATTAGAAAAGGATACTTTTAGCCTGTAAATAGACTCGTGGGGACACTCATTAATTAATAGAAGCATACCGAGAGATGGGTGCAAGTATCATTCACAGCTTAGACAGAATACATGACAGCGTAGTAAATGGTGTGGCATAAAACAGCGAGAATGACCCCGTCATGTGGGGTTCACGCGCGCAATCGAAATTATAAAGACTGGTTATGCTAAGTTAATTATAAACCAGGACGACGAGATATTACGGTACTGTGCAGTAAAGGTATGTATATATATATATATATATATATATATATATATAGTAGTGATGTATTTAATTATAATTTGTATGATATATACCTACTGCACAGTAGCAAAAGAGACGACTTGCCTCGATGGCCTCCATTCGAGAATGGAACGCGGTCCCCGCGTCCATTTTCGCATGAAAAATTGAAAGTTATGTACGTACGTGTGAATATTCACATATAAATAAGCAGTATATATATATATATATATATATATATATACAATAAGCTTGGATATACGATTACTCTATTATAATCTGAACATTCCTGTGTCGAGTAAATCCGTGAAGGTTGACCGGACGAGACTATAACGAAATCGAAAGTCATCGTGATATATATATCATAGCCAAAGATCATCTTGTTCGTCATCCATGTTATTATGTCAATAATATGAATGATCAACGGAGCAGTTTCATGCAGATTCCAGTAATAATTATTCACATACCGATTTTCCTGAGTAAAATGTTTAGTCAAAAAAAAATATTTCGCTCAATGAATGTCTGTGAGTGTTTGTGAGTTTCTGTGATTTATTGTTAGTACGATCGTTGTAAATAACCAGAAGTTTCCCTTTACAAAGCGTGTATGATTTATAGTAGAATTATATAAAATCAACATAATGGACAGAAGTGGCATCGAATGGTCACTTTACTATCGGGGCACGGACATCGTTCATTGTAAGTTTACGGAGATCAGGCGGGAACATTTATCTCTCAATTCGGCGAGAGCCACTCACGCGTCTTTAACGTCTTCCGACACCGAACAGCTGATATTTTGTAACTTCGTATATATATATATATGTACTTTTCACTCGTAAGTCTTGAGGCCTAATATGATAATTCGCAATGTTCCATCAGTTTTCCCCCCTCTCCTCCAAAATATCATAAATATATCGCTATATTTGTATATCTATATTGAAAAAATATCTTTACGTGTTTTGTCTTTGTGAGCAAATATGAGCGTGAGTACGTGTAAGTCATTCTATCTCACTCACACACCAGATCCGTCAATCAGCGAGCAAACTTTACGGTCCAGCGGGCTTCCTTTTTGCATATAAGGAAACATATATATGCACACAAACCCAGAGACACTACAGTTTAAAAGCTATACAAGGCTATATGCGTGAGCAGCGCGCTTCACGCACTCGCGTGCGTATAGACCATAACTTGCGGATTGATCCTTGTAAAAAGGAAAAAAACTACAAAACCGATACTACCGATCGATTTAACTTATTCAACTTGCTCGAGGATTTCCTCACATATTTCTCGCTCCTGCAGACATGTAAAACATTATTTGCATTATTTTTCCATCGCGACTGCACATGCACTCCGCGAATATTACACGAGAGGGATTAGGAAAAACGGGTCGATGAAAAGAAAAAATGAACATACCGGTCACTAGGCTAATCGGTGAATATTTTTAGGAATAAACAAAAACAAAAACAACTTTTTCAATTTTTTTTTAGTGTGTCTAACGAATTTGTGATATTGCTTATCGATTACTTATAGCGAAGATTGAACGTAGTGACAAAATGTTTTATTATTCCTACGAAAAAAAAGTCAACTTTAGGATTTTTTTCTTAATCTTTCAACTACTTGGGCTTCACCCCCGCACAGAGTAAAAATATAACAAATGGAAAAAATTGATTTTGAAATATACATAATATTTTTTCAAAAATATATCTCAAATATATCACAATATTTTTTGCATACGCATGAAATATGAATAATACATTTTTTGATTATAATTTTGGGTCGTTCTTATATTTCAAATATTTTTCACACATTCTGCATATAAATTATTTCCATTGGGGCGGGGCTGAGGGGTGGGGGACGATGAAATATCTTCGATCTATTAAATCGGATTTATCATTAAAAACAAATCAACAATTTTTCGAGTTTTTATCTGGAAAGATCGCATTTCTTTCTCGCATTATCATCCAACTTTCCCCATATCTATTAAAACGTCCGAGGGCCGTTCAGTCGAACGATCGAAAGTTCGATATAATTTCGAGTTAACGCGGCGAAACTATACGACAAATCGGCTGATGCACGCAGTGCATGAAAAAAAAAAGGAGGAGAAAATAGACACGCGAATATATTTGTGCATATTTGTTATATATACATGTTTATGGGATATCTCATCCATTACCGCACGCTATTTTTTTTAACGCCTAAAGCGGACGAGTCTTTGATGCTCGAGCCATTATGATTTTATACTTCGTTATACTTGGCTTTATCTCTGTCGAAGAATCAGCCTACTGTATGCGTATATTCACAATAATATCGTATTTTATCGTGGAAAATACGTGCTGACTCTTGATCGTACTGGCGATACACGTAAACGCTGACGATATACATTGAGACGCGCATTGTCTAACAAATCGAACGCGGCACGCAATGGGCGAAAAGCACAGAAGCGATCAAACGCCTCGGGCATTTTCAGTCGCTGCACTTCCACTCCAGTATGCTCGCGACTTCCTTGAACTCGGGTATAACGTTTGCGTTGAACACTGCACACACTTTGCCACCACTGTAATATATACCGTTGTTACTAACTATATAGTATATCGTCCCGTTTCGCTTCGAATTATCATGATTAACGTGAGCGAATGCACGTAACACGTCGCCATAACGTATAGTTAGGGTATATACACGTATTTTCATGGAGTACAGTCGCACTTTTCGCAATTCGCCTGCTCCACATGGCATATGATATGATATATGATATATGATATATGATATATGATATATGATATATGATATATGATATATGATATATGATATATGATATATGATATATGATATATGATATATGATATATGATATATGATATATGATATATGATATATGATATATGATATATGATATATGATATATGATATATGATATATGATATATGATATATGATATATGATATATGATATATGATATATGATATATGATATATGATATATGATATATGATATATGATATATGATATATGATATATGATATATGATATATGATATATGATGTATGATGTATGATGTATGATATATGATATATGATATATGATATATGATATATGATATATGATATATGATGTATGATGTATGATGTATGATATATGATATATGATGTATGATGTATGATGTATGATGTATGATGTATGATGTATGATGTATGATGTATGATGTATGATGTATGATGTATGATGTATGATGTATGATGTATGATGTATGATGTATGATGTATGATGTATGATGTATGATGTATGATGTATGATGTATGATGTATGATGTATGATGTATGATGTATGATGTATGATGTATGATGTATGATGTATGATGTATGATGTATGATGTATGATGTATGGTATATGATGTATGATATATGATGTATGATATATGATGTATGATATATGATATATGATGTATGATATATGATGTATGATATATGATATATGATATATGATCTATGATCTATGATATATGATATATGATATATGATATATGATATATGATATATGATATATGATATATGATATATGATAATCATTACTCCTTTGTTATCTGAAAAACGAAAAAAATGTACGGAAAATTTATATACAACTGCGCGTATTGCATATAACTTTTGCATATTTTTCTGTGGAATAGTTACTCACTTTAGTCTATGTTTCGTTCGTGAGATTTATATACCAGTAATCGTGAACAAATTTTCTCGCAGCGGCTGATTTTGCGCTCTGTGCAAGGTCGATCAAACCGCGACGTGTGCAGCCTGCATGTAAACAGGTGCACTTATTCGTTTCTCATGACGTTTGCAGCGCACTTCGATAATTCTTCGTGAGAACTAATAAGTGCACGGTCCCGTGATGTGTGTTACGGACGAAAGAAAACCATGTATAATAATATATAATAAAGCTTTATACCGAGAGCACCGCTAGAGTTGTGCGTTATAAAAAAAAAAAAGCAAAAAAATAAGAGATCGTGTGTGGGTGAACCGATTTGTCGATGAAAACCGGAGCTCTTGCCGCGATCGAACCGATCAAGCAAGCTGAAATCAATTATTTCTCATTGTACGTGGTACATATTCTCAGTCCCTTGGAAATAGCTAACGGCACGGTTTAAAAAAATATATTTATTATTATTTTAGCCAAAAGTTAAATATCCCAAATATATTTTGCGATACCATAGCGATATATTCAAGCAAATAATATATTTAAACTGCATCCATGAAAATTATAAAATATATCTTAGATTAGATATAACCAAATATATTATTGGCAAAAATATCTTTATATCGCGGATACATTTTAGGATATATACGATATACACATATTCGTATAAATATATACATATACCTGAAATGTATTTAAAGATTTTTACATATTTACTATTTATTTCCGTTTAAGAATGAGACAAATTTCCATACATCGGATATACTTTTGAATATATTTCCTTTTCTTAACTTGAAAAAATGATAAATTAATAAATAAATTGATAAATATACCAATAAATTTTCTTTTTACGGGGGTCGTCTCGTTTTCCTGCTGAGTCTCTCGAGCTGTCGTTTCTGAAGTAGATCCAGACGGTATCAGTGCAGACCTCATATATTGGCTATTAGCACACCTCGCGAATCGCCCTCGCTTCTCTCGTCGCCTCGCTTACGGGGGACTCTCTCTTTCTCCCTGTAACGTCGTTGTCGAACCGTGAAAATTCACTGGGCTCTTATTAATGATATTCATGTATGAATTTTTTGCCTCCGTTGATACGGCCGAACTTGTACATGGTAAAGAATTCCGCACACAAAAACACACACAGACACATGTATATATATATATACATATACAAATATATATATATATTTGTACACGCATGAAATTGGCCCAATGACTGATCTAGTCTATCGATAATTCTGCAACTCGAGATGTAGGTGTATGGGAGATTTTTTTTAAAAGCGTTCATTCCGTGAAAAGTCAAACGTTGCACGTGCTATGAACGTTTACCAATAATACATAATATTAAGTAATACGAGTGTATTACAGTAAACTTATAGTTGTAGAAAAGTTTATGGGAATTGGTAAATTACTTGCAATATGTACATTTACATTTATACATGGTAAGAGAATGAGAGAGAAAATTCTGCCTACGATATTTCTTCATTTGCTTTTCGTCTCTCGTTGCTTCTCCCTGATTGGTCCTTTCGTAGAAAAAAAGTCTCTTTTAAATTCCCCAGTCCCGCATCGTGATAATCTACCCTTTCCGCTCATGTGTCACAAATCATCGTCGAAAAGAGCCACGTGTACTTTCTCCAAAGCGAGTGTGAGGGTGGTTTCGTAACAGCAAACATAGCAAGATATATATTTGGTTTGTCGTTTTGTTTGCACAAGAAGAGCAAATCATCATAGAAAAAAATTATTTGCTAAACTATCTAAATTTTTTTCTGCTAAAATATATCTCAAATATATTTGATATATATTTTACTCACATACGATCAATATATTTTAATCGTATACATTTTTTAAATATATAAAAAATGAAGAAATCAAAATTTTATTAATTTGTTTAAAAAAAACACGTTTTTTCGTTAATTACCGCAGGCTGTACAATGTATCAAATTGTTGATGAAGTTTTTTTTTTTTTCTTTTTGAATTTGCGGAATTCCGAGTCGAAAAAATTGCTCAACTATGCTGACCGACGAGTAGTTAAGATCCGGACAACTTTTTACAATAGTTACGCACACGCTATCGCAAAATGAGGTGCTAATGGCTTTGCTGAGTTTTTACTGTTAGAATTTTTTTCCTACTTTTTTTTTTTTTAATTTCAATAATGAGTCAACGCCATGGAGCGAGGCGCACGTAAAGCATAATCTTACACATATTTTTATTATGTGCGCTATGTACAGAGCACTTTTTATTTTTTAATCCAACGATGCGTCGTCCTATTGCGTAACCAAGGACACATTATTAGAGCTGTTCCCGTAATTTGGAAATATATGCGTTTGCCCGTGTGCTCGAGTGAGTTTGCGTTGCGCGATGTGTCTTTTCGCGTTTGTTCCAAACTCTCGCGTACACTCGAGGCTTTTATGATTCCGGTGCGGAAATTCCTGTGCAATACTCGATTTTATCTCAGGCCGCAGCGTAATTTCAGGAGAGCTTGAACGTCAGGGAGAAGGAAAAATTGCACAACTGTCGAACAAATCGATTTATCAAAATACACGAGGAATCAAAGAAAGGACGACCTAAGGCCCAAATTTGACCACTAAATTCACTAAAAGTCCATCGAAGCTCAAACTTGAGTCTGCATTTGTCTTAATTAATATTCTACCACAAGTTCTACCTTGACCCAAAATGTACGTCTCAAATTTGATTTACTCTCAAGTCTGAAAAAAAGTCGAAACTTGTGCTCGAACTTTGTACCTTTCATTGAGTCTAGATATTAAATTTGGAGTTAATTTCTAGCTTAAGGGTAACGACAAGGCGACAGGTAGTATCGAACTTTAGTCAGAATTCAACGGAGGAATCAAGTGCAAAATTCAGTTCTGCCCCAAATTCAAATTTTAACTTTCGATTAACTTGGATTTATGCATTCCATACGATATTTTCTTCAATCCGTTTGTGTTTATAACACCTGCGCGATAAGTGAGGATCAATTCCAATTCTGGCTTAACTTAAAATATTCTATTTAAGTACAATTTTCCTTCAAATGACTTAAATAAATTGGGAGAATTGTGGTCTATTCTATTACTTAATTGTCTATGTTTTTTTTTGTTTTATAAACCTATCGAAAGTTGCATATCTGCCACCTTGCCGAACAGAGCACAGTAACCGGAATTCTAGAATATGCTCACGCCACGCTAGATTGCTCCAAGCAGAGTACTATATAGTTCAATCGCAGCTCACTATAACGGTAGTGCAGCCAACGTCCATTCTCTTCCGGCAAGTGAGTCCCTTGGCTCGAGTTCTCTTATCTATAAAACTCATCGATTAAACGCGAGAGGAAAAGAGGATCAATGCGATTTAGCTGCATGAAACTGTACAGCCACATCTGCACTTATATATGTGGGCTGCACCTGGGAGACTCGAGCTGTGGCAATCGATAGTCACGAGTGTTCTGGAGCTTTTTACTTCCCAGTTGTAATTGCAGCTATCTGGAGAGAATGGACGGATAGAGATACTCTCGGAGCGTATCTAGACTTCCGAGTCACGGGGTCTTGAAGCAGAACTGCACATCGATGCAAATTCTGTACAGTCATTGGCCAGTTCAAAATTACGGAAAATACAGTAGATATGGCCGTCCTGAACAGACGGAGCAATTGATTTATATTTCTTTCTATGCTCATACGAGACATTTTATTATCATTATCGTAGGATTGACAAGTGTTTATTAAAATTTATTAATATATTTATTAGCTCACTTTGACTAATTTTTCTTAATTCCACAAGCAGTATTTTTGTGAAATTAGGTAGATTTTTTTTTTTTTATCTATTCATTGACGAATGAGCAATTGATTTATATTTCTTTCTATGCTCATACAAGACATTTTATTATCATTATCGTAGGATTGACAAGTGTTTATTAAAATTTATCAATATATTTATTAGCTCACTTTGACTAATTTTTCTTAATTCCACAAGCAGTATTTTTGTGAAATTGGGTAGATTTTTTTTTTTTTTTATCTATTCATTGACGACTGAGCAATTGATTTATATTTCTTTCTATGCTCATACAAGACATTTTATTATCATTATCGTAGGATTGACAAGTGTTTATTAAAATTTATTAATATATTTATTAGCTCACTTTGACTATTTTTTCTTAATTCCACAAGCAGTATTTTTGTGAAATTAAGTAGATTTTTTTTAAATCTATTCATTACAATTGATCATTCGTTCAATTTCACAATTTTTTTTATCCTGACACGATTCTTTTGGTTTGTCTAAAGGCCTGAGTTTTTCATCAAAAGTTTGATCATCATAATCTTATGTTTGAACTCAAATGGCAATTTGGGTCTGGACTCAAGGTAAACGATATCAAGTTTTGCGTCAGAACCTAACATCAAACTTATAACTGAAAATGTGGGCCTTAGAGGTCAATCACAGTATGGCTTACCCTCTTACTTGGGGTTGGGAGGAAATTTTTCTTCAACTCTCAACGCGAAGCCAAAGAGCTGTTTTTTGTGCTCGAAAGACCATGGCGACGAGGGAAGCAGGCGAAAAAGATGTAGATGCATGTATAATACACATAATGAGTTATGAAGTATATATATAGATATACGCACCTCATAACTCGTATTATGTATATATATGTATATATATGTATATATATATAGATATACGCACCTCATAACTCGTATTATGTGTATTATATGTATATATATATATATGCGACGAGATTAAAACACAAGTCGTGAGTTCCGGGTCACCTCGACTGATACGAGAGACACAAGAAAATATAATAATGGTAGGAATCTTGCAGCGAGTCACTGTAAATTCATTGTGTAGAATCGTCGTGCCTCTAGCTTGTTTTTTTTTTTAACTTGCTGCCTTTATGCGAGATTACGCACCGTAACGCAAAAGCGTTAACAGTGATACTAACGCCGGATTTGTTTTTGTGGTCAAGCAACTCGTAATAGGAGAAGATTCTAGGAAGGCTCACATTTTCTAGCAAGCAAATCCACAAATGCAATGATATATTTATACATATACGAGCATATATAGAGCATACACAGTGGATTAAATGATTATCTTACTGTGTGCAATATTTGGTTGACGTATGTGCACCTGCAGATCTCAGAATTCGGAGATAAACAAGTGCAACGCTTTTCACGTAATCGGCACTGCCATTGTTTCATTGATATTCTTATTGTGAGAAATTTTCGTGGATGGTACAGTCATTGGCACATTTATTGCAATTGGTTTCTCTGTGATAGAAAAGCCTCGTGAAATGGTACAGAAGGAAATAGAAGAATGGTCATTTATAAATTGACCATTTGTGACAGACTCAGAAATTTAAGGTCTCAAACTTCTGTGATAAACGATCTGTGATATCTTACAATCAGCTGTCATGAGCCCTGAATACACATGACGTTCCATACACACCAGCCCAAAAAGTGAAAACAATTTTTTTTTTTCTTTAATATCTAAGAAAATATTTCATAATGGAACTAGAAAGCAAGTCTGCAAAGGCATTGGACACATTTTTCTGTCAATATTCAAAGTTCTCTCATATTTTTCCTTCTTTCCCAACATCCAATTAATAAAAAAAAAGTAGCATATTTTGCATACGATGAATTTAAAATGAGTGCCATTAAAAAATAAATAAACAAACTGCGTAAAGGTCACAATTCAAAATAGCAAACACTAGCCTTCGATCACACAAATGCAAATGGCTTTACCGTTTGCTCAATGCGACATGTCGCAACTGTATCGCCGAGCCCTTCGGAAATCCGGTAAATCAACTATATATATGTATATCGGTCAAACGGTCATTGGTCGTAAGTCCGAGGGCTCGTATGCAAGTGCAACTGGACCATAACGAATGAATCAAAAGCCCGTAGAGTCGAGCAACTACTGGCCGAATGATCAAGTAGAAAAACTTTGTACCTGGTCAGACAAGACGAGACTATAATAGCTTGTGTAGCAAAGTCACGTAAAGTCTCCGAAAATTACGAAACTTTTCGAGATAGGAGAAATACGTGTATACTAAAAAATATATAACACATATATATATATATATATATATATATTCATATATGTTGATAATATTGAGTATACTACATACAAAGTGCAGGAAAACGTAATTTCTTTGATAAATTTAAAAATATCGAGTTATCGATACTGGATTGAAAGTGAAACTGGACCGTAACGAACGGACACGAGTTTCCGTAGCGAAGTCATCTGGGCCTCGTTATGGCCACGCCAGGGGAAAAATGATCGTGTCCCCGAGTAGCTCGGTAGCTCAAGAGTGTATAAATATATCCAGCAATTCGAGTGTACGAAGTTGCATCGAGTCACGAGACGAGAAAGAATTCAACGGGCGAATGTCCATACACTTCTTTACAGTCACGAACGAATCTGCGAAACAAAAAAATAAACGAGAGAAAAAAAAATGAGTGGACAAGAAAATGAGCCAATCTATTCGCAGTTACGGAACGGACATGGCGAATTATCGATGCAAAAGATTCGCGTAATTGGGAATCGTGCAAAAGTGCTGAGAATTCGGACTGAGCAAAACACACGAGGTGGTCGGAGAGCTTGAAATACGGGTATAATGAGAAAAAATATATGGCTGGATGAGACGACGTCGATAATTTATGTTTTCTGCAATAATTATTTCAATTGCACGAACAACAATTTTGCGCGAACAATGAAAAAAAGGTCAAGGAACAATCGAAATTATTGCAGGGAGTACAAATTATCGAATTAATCGATGTTAGGTCGTGAAAAAATTTACAACCTTCTACAAGAGAAAAGACATTTGGAAAATTTTAATTAGGTTTTTTTTGGGGCTATTTGCGATTTTTTTTTTTTAGTTTGGCTGACTAAATGAGTATTGGGTGGGAGAAAAAGATCCTACATTGATAGAAATATGTTATTGGTATTTCTGTCGATTTATTTTTAATCCAAAATCTTCGGTAGGAGTTGCGTGAAATTGACCAACAGTATTTGTCTTCGTGACATAACACTTCCACATTATCAAATATATTGCGGGTGAGCGAATAATTGCGAAAACTGGGAAAAATAATTGCGCTGCATTTTTTCACAGAACGATGAAAATATGGCGTTAAAAAATAATGAGAGCTCGTCGATCGCTTCGAAAAAATAAAAAAAGGTCATCCATCGCTTCGAAAAAATGAAAAAAGCTCATCAATCGCTTCGAAGAAGCGAAGAAGCAAGCTTCTCTAATAATGTATCCCAGTGGTAATTTCATTATTTTCATTTAGTCACGGTAAGCGTGCACTGTAATGAGACGCAGTGTACGGTCATTATCCAATTCACGGGCCCGTCTAATTTTCAAGAGACGAGAGCGCATTAGAAAACGACATGTTGATAGCTAGAGAACGAGAAGGAGAGAGAGAGAGAGAGAGAGAGAGAGAGAGAGAGAGAGAGAGAGAGAGAGAGAGAGAGAGAGAGAGAGAGAGAGAGAGAAGCAAAAACACAAGACACGAGCATTATAGAGGGGCGAAAAAAAAACTCCAAGTGTTGTTAAGAACGATGATATTGGAGAAAGTGATCAATGACTCAGCGTTAACAATTTTTGCTAGTTCGTTGGTACATACAGCGACATCCAGCGAGACTACACACTTGTGATCATCTCCGATGGCCAAGCCAAACTTCACTTTCCTTCGACCCGATCACTAAGCAAATAAAATAGCGACGAATAATTTACCATCTGAGATAAAATGTAAAAGCCTCTGATTGGATTTGTTTGTTGGATTTTTTTTTAGAGATTTCTAATAATACATCAATTGCCACATAGAAAAATTTTCCGGGGACCATCAGTTATTCCAGAATGAAATCTTCCAGAGACCCATAGAGACTTCAGAGACTCCTCCACAATTTTTTATTAGACTGAACACAGTGAAATTGGAACGTTCTGAACCAGTAGACCAAATTACAAGAAAATTGAATTATATTTTTTTTATTCATGATCATCATGATCATCAATGATTATGTATTATATAGCAGCCCTGAGATAAAAAAATACTAAGAAGTTATTTAGATTAGTAAATAAACACTTTGCTGCCTTGCAATTAAATTGCTATGAAAATTGCAATTCAATTATTTGGAGAGCAAAATATGATGTTGCTTTAAATATACTTTGAATACTTTAAAGTAAATAAAAAAGAGTTCCCATGTTGATGGGCCATCGTCATGAAGATCTGAACGCCTCAATTTAGGATCTCCATAAAGTCTTCTCCGTGCCTATGTGTAAGTTTGAGGGCTTTACGGGCATTTTTTTCTGATCCATGTCTCTCATACTGGCTTTTATCTTACATGCAACGTGTAGACGATCACGCAGCAATCACGAGACTCATTTCAATCTTCACTCTGCATAATAACTAACGATGTGTAATTGCATTGTGACACGACGAGTGCTCACGTGCTCACTCTCGATTCAGTTTCTCACGCGGCCCACAATTACTAGTCCTAATGGATTCGGGTGAACATCAATTAGCCGAGGAGTACAGTGGTTGGCCTCTATGAGAAAAAAATATATATCGAAAAATATATCCGAAATATATAGAACTCTTGGTCGCATTATATATCTCAAGATATATACCCGAGGTTGAGAAGTTTTTGTCGATAATATATTCAATATATTCAAGATATGTCTGGGAAATAGACTTTTTATCATAAATATATCTTAAGATATATATCCAAGGTAGAGAAGGTTTCGTCGAAAATATATTCAATTATATTTTTGATATATCTGAGAAATATTTTTTTCTACTTGCGATTGGCCACAGTAATTGGACGATGAGATCAGTGATTGGCCACTGTAGAGAGAAGTAAAATCTACCCGTTTGCTTTGAGAAATAGAGAAGAAATATCGCGATGGCACGATCTTAGGTCACGCTGATTGCGCATGTGTGTCACACAACTTAGCAAAGAGGGTGACCTCGCCTGTATTCCAACTTTTATAGCAATAAGAGAGATCGGGGGACGATACTTGATCATCAACGACACGTCAACGTATGTTCGAAACAATTGAAGATTATTTAGCTTTGCTCACACGACACTGAGGAAAAAATGAATGACTGGCCAAAGGACTTCGTGTACATTCTGAGTCGAAACATTGAAGAATTTGCGAATTGAAAGATTTCGTAAAAAATGGGGATAAACTGAAGCTTTATAGAAAAAGGGTTAAAATATATTTAAGGAGATAGATTTCACTGCATCAGCTGAATAATTAAACTCATTTGTTGTTCTTTTTTTTTAATGAATTAGAGCTTGATAAAGAATCCTTTTCTTAAATTGAGGAATACATCCCTTAAAATTTCGATGATAAAGCAGTAGAACAATTTTCTCAAGGTGGTAATGATCTGCCTTTTTTAGGATACCAGTGAAGTCTATAGAAAAAGGCATCGTTCTCTTTGACAGTTGAAAATATAGAGTGAGGAATAATTCTACAAAAGGTGTCTAGAAGTCGTGAACTACTCTCACATATTCGGCTAATCCTCCCGATGATTTTCGCAATCATTTTCAACGTTAGGCCCGAGAGTTTCTTTACAATGAACAAACCTGGCGAGACAAATGAAAGTTATTTATATTTTTTATAAATTCGAACTGGATGAAGACTCCCTGTGTTAAATTGAGGAATACATCCCTTAAAATCTTGATGATAAAGCAGTACAACAATTTTTTCAAGAAGATAATGAACTGCCTTTTTTAGGATACCAGTGAAGTCTACAGAAAGAAAAATCGTTCCCTTTGACAATTGAAAATATAGAGTGAGGAATAATTCTACAAAAGGTGTCTAGAAGTCGTGAACTACTCTCAAATATTCGGCTAATCCTCCCTATGATTTTCGCAATCATTTTCAACGCTAGGCCCGAGAGTTTCTTTACAATGAACAAACCTGGCGAGACAAATAAAAGTTATTTATATTTTTTATAAATTCGAACTGGATGAAGACTTCCTGTTTTAAATTGAGGAATCCCTTAAAATCTTGATGATAAAGCAGTACAACAATTTTTTCAAGAAGATAATGAACTGCCTTTTTTAGGATACCAGTGAAGTCTACAGAAAGAAAAATCGTTCCCTTTGACAATTGAAAATATAGAGTGAGGAATAATTCTACAAAAGGTGCCTAGAAGTCGTGAACTACTCTCAAATATTCGGCTAATCCTCCCTATGATTTTCGCAATCATTTTCAACGCTAGGCCCGAGAGTTTCTTTACAATGAACAAACCTGGCGAGACAAATAAAAGTTATTTATATTTTTTATAAATTCGAACTGGATGAAGACTTCCTGTTTTAAATTGAGGAATCCCTTAAAATCTTGATGATAAAGCAGTACAACAATTTTTTCAAGAAGATAATGAGCTGCCTTTTTTAGGATACCAGTGAAGTCTACAGAAAGAAAAATCGTTCCCTTTGACAATTGAAAATATAGAGTGAGCAATAATTCTACAAAAGGTGTCTAGAAGTCGTGAACTACTCTCAAATATTCGGCTAATCCTCCCTATGATTTTCGCAATCATTTTCAACGTTAGGCCCGAGAGTTTCTTTACAATGAACAAACCTGGCGAGACAAATGAAAGTTATTTATATTTTTTATAAATTTGAACTGGATGAAGACTTCCTGTTTTAAATTGAGGAATACATCCCTTAAAATATCGATGATAAAGCAGTAGAACAATTTTCTCAAGGCGATAATGAACTGCCTTTTTTAGGATACCAGTGAAGTCTGTAGAAAGAAAAATCGTTCCCTTTCACAATTGAAAATATAGAGTGAGGTATAATTCTACAAAAGGTGTCTAGAAGTCGTGAACTACTCTCAAATATTCGGCTAATCCTCCCGATGATTTTCGCAATCATTTTCAACGTTACGCCCGAGAGTTTCATTACAATGAACAAACCTGGCAAGACAAGTAAAAGCTATTATTTCAACCTTACTCATCCTAACGCCCAGCGAGAGTTCCGGCTGTTCGTATACGTATGAGATTTGAGAACTATCGCTCATGAGAAACGTGAAAGTTCCTTTGCTACTCGTCGTCTCGGCCGAGATCCGCCGAAAAAGATTACAAACTCATATGTATGTATAGGGAATTCGCAGAAAACTCTGAAGGTTTATCGCGATTTGGATATGATTCGATCTATCGTGATTGAGAGATCAGTTACATTTTCCGGAGAGACAAATATGAATGCCGATTTTTTATTCCGTAATGAATCGTGCATGCAAGGATTATTTGCCGCAAGGTACAAGGTAAAACTTGCTATACAAGTCTAGGATGATAGAGTCGGCTGGTTGACTACGTAATGACTAGGTACGGCGAGAGTGCATACGTGAGCACACACACTCTCTTATATGAATCTATCCAATGGACTTATACATATATATATATATATTTCCGTATATTTTACACAAGAAGTACACGAGGTATCTTCATTTTACGATATTACAGTTATGGGTTTATGAATTTCTTAGACTACAGCATATATATTATACTTCATCAGAATAAGTCCAGAATAGTTGGTACACTTTTCCGAAATGTGGGACGTTTTTTTTTTTTTCGTGCGATTAAGACTCGACTCTCACCGAAATTGTTCTTCTACTATCGAGGTTTACCTAAATTGTATTTTTTCCAAGATTTTCTATTGAAATAATGGGGAAATTTCGAAAAGATATTTCGATGCAGCAGTTTGCTAAAAAGTTATACAACTGTCCCATCTCTCCCTGTATCCCCACTCTCCTGGAATTATTCTAAACCTACTCGCGCGTCATTCGCTTGACGTTACAGCTCAATTAAGAAACGCGGTAGGCTCTCGAAGCCATGTAATAAAAATGAATGAATGTTTTTTTTTTTTTTTTTATAAAATACGAATACATCTTGAATAATTTTTTTTAGCCATATCTATAATCATTCTACCATTATTCTAATCTTTATAATTTTTTTCATCACGTCTTTGAATGGACGAATAATCTTGGAACGACTAAATGAAGACCATTCAAATACTTTATTATGACGATGTAACATGTCAATCGTGATTTCGTCGTCGCCACTTATCGACACATCCAGATTGGCGTGGCTGAGTTACGTGTATATTATGCGTACCGATCAACGTTACCGATAATGAAAAACTTTGCTATTACCTGTAATCAAACTCGACGAGCCAGCACATCTTATATATATGTAGATGATTCAGTGCAACACCGTAGGCGATTTCTTCACTGCCTAATACGTATAAAACACTTTACGCGCATATATATATATATATATATATATATATATATATATATACAGTAACGTCTCTATCAGGAGTTCTCTTTGTTGATTGAACGACGATAGAGTTAACGTAATGTATGTCGATTTTTTTTTTCTTTTTCTTTTTTACGTAACGAGACTACTGAAGTTGTAATATTGGGGAGGTAATAAAAAAAAATGAAACAAATAAATAAAAAAAGATACGTAACTATGGCACCCGATCATCCTTGAGTATAACGAGACAAGCTCGTAGTCAGATTTATGATCGAAATTGAGTTTCGTGAGTATAATACTATACGTATATATATATATATATATATATGTATATATAATGTTATTGCTATAGGAATGATGCTCGGATATTTCGTGTAAAATCGCTGATGGTCGTATTCTCGTGGCTTTCATCGTATATATTATCACGATTACGACGTCTTGTGCTGGAAAATATCTCCATTCACCTCAAATTCACCGGATCCTCGAACATCAAGAAAGGTGAAAAAAAAGCCTCTCTCGATGGTCCAGCACGTCGTAAAGTTAATTTGCAAAATCCACAAGACGCGTTACCGTAGTTTATATATATATATACGTCACTATGTACCTGTCGAGGATCGGAGCAAATACACACGATTCGATTTCAAGTATACTTGGAATACGATTATTTTCCGAGCATGTCATAGTCGAAACAAATCGATCGCTCATATTGTACGTCAGGAATTCCACGCAGGATCAGCTACACAAATTCAACCTGCTATAAATTACGAAATCATCATATTTTTTCGAATTTCCTTCAAAAAGCGATATCTCCCGAACGGTGCATCGGTGATTTTAATTTAGTAAAATTTGAAAATACTAGTAATTTATGCCTTACGAGGATTTTTTTTTTCCACAATATTTGAATAGTTTTCAAGGATAAAAAAATATATATACATTATATATATATTTTGGATGGCTCATTTGGCGTGGGATAATTTATAAATATATTTTTTTATTGTAAACTTTTATCCTGACATCGATAATAAGTAGTATAACGAGAATGAAAAATAGTGAACTCATAATTTACCCATTTGCCTTTTTCCTCGTCGAAATGGCGAGATATATTGTATGTATTACGCCTATATATACAGTGAACATAGGAGACTTTACGTTTCTTTCTTGGCGGTAACTTTCCACAAGCAAAAGCTCTTTATTGCCATTAATTACAATCATTAAGGATAATATAGGCGGTGAGCTATGGAGAAAAATATGATCGATTTTATTGCTATTGTCTTGAGGCCCAAAAGCGTCCCATTGAGGCCAGGACGACTAATTTTACCTCATTTCAATTATAGTGCCTGATTGGTCGAGACAGATCGTATATATAGAGTGTTAGTGTTCAGTACATGGTTATTAAATATTGCTAATACTCGAGTGTTTATCGGGACAATTGAAAAAGTGATTCTGTGGATGCTGGGAGTGTCTGCGTGAATAACGTTTCGTAGAAAAATATCAGCTTGACAGATCAGAGCCCATGGGGCTTGTCAAGGACTTATAGTCTACTTTGTCATCAAATTCGATGAATCGATTATCATCAGTGACCATTTTTTAATCGTATACTTCGTCACAATTCGTAACTTGAATTTTCAATCGAATAATTTAATTATGATTGTTAAGGCCCAAATTTACAATAGTTACAACAAAAACTTAACTTTGAACTTGAGTGGAAAATTCATTTCGTGCTAACGACTCTATCCAATGTGGGGGAGGACTTCTTTGAATAAAATTGACCTGCCAGTCTGGAATCACAATTCACATTATATCATTCATTTCGAAAAGGTGATAAACAGACACGTGTCTCGATTAGTTAGTAATTTACGCGATCTCGCTACCTGTGTCTTCGAATGGCAATCAAAGAGATTTATTTACTTGTTCGCTCTCCTAAGAATGTGTCGGCTTCCATTGAGAAAATTTTTCACTCATCGATAATGTTTCTTAAGACACGAGTGCAGTGTACGTTCGAGTGCAAGAGTGTCGATTCATCAAGACTCGCCGCAAAGCAAAGTTTCTCAAACTGAAGATTTATTTTTCGAAGACACTCTCTCGGTGTATTTCTCTCTCATTGCGAGGATATTCCAGTTCTCTGATATCGCTCGTGGATCAGTGAATTTAGTGCACAAAGAGTTTACCCTCGTTATATACGATGGGCAACTCGACTGTATTTATATATCTATAGCTAATCGAGAAAGCATGAGCTACCATTGCGAAATTTAACTGCGAGAGCCTCGTCGGATGGTCGTTAGGACTAATTGATTAGAATTCACAAAACGTTTATCGATTCACCTTCTATATGTATAAATACGTTTATTTTTTCATGAAAACTCGCGGTTTGTGTGTGTGTGTGAGCTTTTTAAATTTTTGTTACGAGATTTCTCGCTCATTCTCAATGCAGAGTAACTTTTAGTCAATTCCACTGACAGCAATTTCGATTTCATTTGGTCTCAGAGAGATTATTAAAACTTGATATTCAAATGGTTCGTGATATCGATACTCGGGGATCGTCCGCTAAATTCGGTTAATGAGAATTAAATAATATACGTAGATCCACGTGAATATGGGCTGCACCTTTTGGCCAAATCGTTCCACGACAATTTATCTCTCAGATCGAAAGAATTTATGAAAAAACATTCGTAAAGTAGATAAGACTTGCGAATGGTAATTCACAGTACTTGGTAATTTTACTGGTAATTCACAGTACTTGGTAATTTTACTGGTAATTAATAGCACTTGGTAATTTTACTGGTAATTAATAGTAGCTGATAATTTTACTGGTAATTAATGGTGATAGTCAATAGTAAAAATGATAATGGATAATACGCGAAAATGGTATTCGTAACAAAATGATAATGATATAGAATATTTAATCAATTCTTTACTCACTTTCGGGGACATTTTTTATCTAGATAATTTTCATATGGGCATATAATTTATTCATATAATTTTTCAAATAATCGAGAGATATTTAGTCTGAAATATTTTCTCAGTAAATCCCATCATGGCAAAAACTTTTTTCGACAGTCCCAAGTTCAATCAAGCCGTAGCGCCAGTACAAGTTTTGCTTCTCAAATGATAAAAAGTGCTTTAATTAATCGTCGATTTTTTTTCTTTTTCAGATCGCACTAGTCGCGGTCGTCATGGCCCTCCTGATAAGCGCATCAAGCGCTCAGGACTATAGTCAATTATTCGCTGGATTTGGGCCTTATCTTCAGCAGGGTTCGGGACTTCGAGATCCCAGATCCAACACGGGTGAGATTGAATATAAAATATTCTGCCAAGTACACAACGATAAGGATTTATACACACAACAACACATATATAGAGGCAAACATACATTAATCACTGAATGTATCCCGAAGAACTCGTAACTTTCTACAATTCTTACTGCTGAATAAACTTAAACGAGCATTTTACGATTTACATAATAAAAAATAATAATAATAAAAAAACTCTCGATAGACGTAACTTTCATTGCTGCGCAGTGCCAAGACGTTCACTTAATCAATCGTTACTCGTTAATTATCCACATGCACTCGCTCGCTCGTTTACATCTTCCGGTTTTTCCCTCATTCTTTAATGCATAGAAAAACACATGCAGATACATAAACTTATCCAAACGAGCTGATAGAAAATCAGTGTAGGCGACTTGTCTCCTTGCAGACAACCTTTAATGCTTCGTTGAATGGAATCTCGTACCAATGTCTATATATTCTTCCCTGATCTATATAATAAACTGTCGCGAAGGACATTGGCATAATGGACGACTTTTAAGGATGCTCGAACCAGTTGACTTGGTCGCGATCATCTGGCATTGAAATATTTGAAAAAAAAAAATTCTATAAATAAAGTTGACTAGTACTTATTTGATTCATAATGAATTTGTTGAGTTCGAATAGCAATTGCATTAAAATTTTATGCAGCAAAGTGGCCAAGATTTTTCATCAAGCCTATTTTTAATGGTACTTGGGATTATTAAAAATACTTTCCTCATAAAAATTATGAGAAAAAAATTGGTGTCCCAAGGCCGCTCGTTTAAATCGAAGCAAGAATGAATATGCACTAAATTCACTAAATAAACTAAATAAATTTCCGAGAGATAATCCTTAGAGATCTCGGGCAGATGAAAACGAACATGGTTGGCATGGAAATGTTTTTAAAAAATGTTCTATAAATAATGTTGACTAGTACTTTCATTTACAATGAATTTGTTGAGTCCCAATAGCAATTGCATTGTAATTTAATGCAGCAAAGTGGCCAAGATTTTTTATCTAGCCTATTTTTAATGGTACTTGGGATTATTAAAAATACTTTCCTCATAAAAATTATGAGAAAAAAATTAGTGTCCCAAGGCCGCTCGTTTAAATCGAAGCAAGAATGAATATGCACTAAATAGGCATTTAATGCCACTATAAATATCCATATGGTAGATGTTTCATTATAAAAAAATGATACACGTTTATATATATAATATATAAAATTTTCGAGGCAAAATCCTTAGTAGAGATCTCGGGCAGATGAGAACGAACATGGCTGTTAGTACTTGCGGTTAACCGCAGGTGATAACCAGCAATTCATTATTTTAGACTTGGCAGTACAAAATTTTACACTATTCTGACTCTTGTGGCGAATAAACTCTTAATCACATTTTTCTTATCTCTCGTTGCAGGTCCTGTTCTATTTCCAGCTGGACCAGCGCCAAACAACGCTGACACAAGTGGCGTTATCGTAGGGGCAAGCGGTTTCGGCTTTGTACCACCCAACGCAGGTAAATCATCGGGCTAGTGAGTCCAAACGAGTACGAGGAGCAAAAAAATTATATTAAAAAAAAAAAAAACAAAAAGGTGCTGGTGAATTCGTTCTAAAGTGTAAATTCTTCGCAATGTGTACATAGAAAAAAAAACAAGCACGTAGTATTAATGTCATTGTATTTATGCGTTATTAAACCGACGTGCCATACACAGTCGGATCATCCTTATCTTCATTTTTGATCTGTTTTCATTTCACGATTTATAGAGATATAAATATAATATATTACAATTATTTCACATCACAAAAATCATACACAAGTCACGAATAAACTAATTATGTTTCCCACTCGGTAAAGAGAAGAAAAAAAAAGTCGTTAATCTGAATTTGACCCACGAATGGAAATTTTGGTTTAACAAATTGTATTTTTAATCTAACTCACCTGCAACGAAGAGTCTTCGAGAAGGAGAGAAAAAAAAAATTCGTGTCTGAATGCATCAAAAATAGGCAAAAAGGATTATACGTCAATATAAATCGGTGAAACAATCAACGTAGCGTCGTGTAACGGAAAAAAAAGAAAAAAATGAGACGGAGAGAAGAAAAAGTCAACAGCTCGCAACTAACAATCCTCTCCAAGGTTGAAAAATAAATGTAAAAACCATTTACCCATTTCCCTGCAAAAGTCACACTTCTCACACCCGGATATGCGAGGGATGTTACGCGTTCTGATGAATGCAATGACATAATGCAGCAAAAGCACGTGAGAGATATCTGTAAAAAGTTTAGCCTGCACACTGTCGACTCAATGAGTAATCTTAAGGAGGTGACCGAACGTAATTTATGAAAAAATTATTTACAAACTGATGAGAAAGGATGCTTTATATTTTTTGTTTGGGTTTTTTGTTCAGTCAAAATAATTTATCATGTCGCAGATGATTTATTATTTTTAATAGAGTTATGAATTTAACTCGAGCAGTGTGGAGTAATTATTTGATGTATTATTTTTGGAGTGGTAACCCCATATGGAATTTTGCAGTGTCTTTTTTTATTTGAACACTTTGAAGGTGTAGTGTTATTTCCTTTTGAGGGTTGATGTTCTTAGTTCTTAAATGTTGATGTCCTTCGGGACCAGTAAATAATTTAAGGGATAATGGAGCAAAATACTCAATGCGTAACTAAATATAATAACAATTACGATTGTCAACGCAATTCAAATCAAATCACTGTGAGCTTCCGTAATAGCTGCAAGAATGTCTAGTGGGAAGTATCTTAATATTGACTGGATGCATGCCAGTTCCTTGAAAAGATTTTAAGCCGTCATTCAGTGAATGTCTGGTGAAGAGTACCTTAATATTGACTGGATAAATGTATGCCAGTTCCTTGAAAAGATTTTAAGCCGTGAATCAGTGAATGTCTGGTGAAGAGTACCTTAATATTGACTGGATAAATGTATGCCAGTTCCTTGAAAAGATTTTAAGCCGTGAATCAGTGAATGTCTGGTGAAGAGTACCTTAATATTGACTGGATAAATGTATGCCAGTTCCTTGAAAAGATTTTAAGCCGTGAATCAGTGAATGTCTGGTGAAGAGTACCTTAATATTGACTGGATAAATGTATGCCAGTTCCTTGAAAAGATTTTAAGCCGTCATTCAGTGATTGTCTGGTGAAGAGTACCTTAATATTGACTGAATAAATGTATGCCAGTTCCTTGAAAAGATCCTAAACCGTGAATTAGTGAATGTCTGGTGAAGAGTACCTTAATATTGACTGGATAAATGTATGCCAGTTCTTTAAAAAAGGCCCCAAGAAGAGAATTAGTAAAAGCCTGACAAGGTTTCCGTTCGTTTTTATCCAGTCACGTCGATCCAGACTTCCTGTCTTCAATACCACGAGTACAATGCCGAGTGAGAGAATCGTCCGCATCAAGCTTATGCAGTTCGAAAGAAAAAAAAACAGGGAAACACGAAGATGTTCCATGCCACCATGATTCTTCACTTTAGCTACCTCTTAATCCTTCCCCGTCGAGTCTCGTGTATCCTTGAAACAGAGACATCAAGAAGACATTACATGTCTCTCTCAACGTTCGTTTCGCCATTAAAAAGTCACTTTTGCCTTATTCATCCTGTCCCATAAAATGAATCTCATGTAAGGAGATTCTTCCTTTCATGGACATCTTCATCCAACTTCCGGCAGATTGTAAAATCTGATTCCAGAATGACATTCAGTACACTCGTGATTTAGCTCCAGCCTTCGAACAAGATTTTGTCAGTCCTGGCTTGAAACTTGACGACGTCATCCACGAGGACAATATTTGTGGGTCTGCTTAAAAACTTTTAGATAAGATCGTGATCATCGACTTGTAGATCTTGCTTGATAAAAAAAAATCATCGATGTCCTGTTGATTTCCGGAGAAAAACAAAAAAAAGATTTCCGGATGTAATAAGTTGGCTGTAGTCTTTTCGGAGAATCCTTGGAATCAGAGTGTTATGCCACGATTGTTTGGTAGTTAAGATGTTTCTGGATGCTTAATACCATCTCGTACTCGTATGTATTACGATCTTCATCTCGAACCGTCACGAACTGAGCGAAAGCGAATTGCCTCGGTCCAGTGTATTGGCCTCGGGGCATCTTAAACCCGTTTATCCGTAACCTTCCTCCTTGAAGACACCCGTCTTAAATATAAATACGAAATCTGTGTGCGTGCGTGCGCGCGCGCGCGCGCGCGCGCGCGTGTGTGTGTGTGTGTGTGTGTGTGTGTGTGTGTGTTCGTAACGGGTTACGCGAGGTCGTCACACACAAGGTACAATTTACGAATGCAAGGTCGTCCAATATGAAAAAATCTCGATGATTCTTGTGACCTTTGGTCACAAACCCTCACACTAATGACTCCGCTTGCAATGGGATCAACGATCTCTGAACTCACTTCGTGGTCAAGTTCGTCGCTTCAGCATTACATATAGATACGGACTGAACTCATAACTTCCTGTCTGGAATGGCTATTAGATCTACTGTAGATCATCTCAGATCCTGGTCTATGTATTTACCATATACAAGTACATATTTGTATACAAGTCTCGATCTCAAGTTTTTTGGTCAGGACGTAAAATTACACCTTGGGTTAGATTAGATATTCTATGGACGATGTATGGCGAGTTACTGTCAAACGCCTCGGATCCTGGCCTATGTATTTACCACATATATATGTATATATATTATAACTACGTATTTGTATACAAGTCCCGATTTGGAGTTTTCTCGTCAACACGTACAATTATGAATTGGGTTAAATCCGATATTCATCGTGGGTTAAAGAAATTTACCAGATTTTTGTCTCTGGCTTCAAACTCAATTACAGAATTGTTCAATTATTATCAACGATTTGTGAAACGCCACGAGTGACCTTGAGAAATTGACTTTTCAAGGATCAAGTTTCGCCACATATGGATTCGATAAAAACTTTCGTTTTTCTAATCCTTTGGCTCGCGAAATCTTTCGTTAAAACACGATTGGCACATCAAACTCATCGAATTAAAAAAATTGTACCATCTTTCTGTCCGCTTTTGGATGAATGGCAATCCCAATTATTAATGGGATACGAAGAGTGACCTTGAAAAAATTGAGCAATATTAGGGATTAAATGTATTCTCGAAATCATTCAAGGTGCCTTTGGAAACTTTATTTTTCAATTATTTCGTCTCGTGCTGTTGACGAATGTCAAGCTTATGGCAGGACAAACACACGAATTGCTCGTTTTGACCTTGAGCAAAATTAGATACATTAATTTTGTATTTGCTTTGTTGTTTCAGGCTTCCTCGCGTATTTCTACTAAAGGATAACGAAGCTATATAGCAGAGATTGGACCAACGGACATCGATATGTGCACGCAGACCGGAAGTCAAAGCGTTGAGTTTGCGTCGGCTCGATAAGAGGTCACAAGAATCGGACCGATGACCTTGAAAGGACTCAAGATTGGCCAGTTCATGTCACCTTTCGCCAAATACGTATCGAGCAATCGCTCGCGCATTCCCGATCATACTGGACCACCTTCGTGGATCTCCGGAGACCTCGATCGCAATGGGACAACATCAGGCCTCTTACATCGATATACAAATAACGAAACGGCGACTCAAAGCTTCCACAAGGTTTTATCAACTCATCGAACCCGACTGGCCTCCAATTATTAACGTCAGGCTGACATTCGGTTTGCTTATGTGCAATGGCAAATTTACGTATGTATTACAGAATGAATTTGGATGATTTATTGTAGCATTGACAGGTGGTCGTAAGTCAATGGCATTGTGTCCTACACAGATCCACGACACTTGGATGATCCTTGAGTTAAATATTCGGTTGAGTTGAATGATCCATTGGACAGAAAAAATTAATCCCTGAATTGTTTTTCATCAAGAAATCCATAAAAAATAATTGTGAGACATCAATTTAAAGGTTGGACCATTAAACCATTTTTTCCTTCAATCTTTGGGCCTTGTCCATTTCCATCGGATCCCATCTTTCAGGAATTAAATGAAATGACACATATAGCTCTCATGCGTCTTCAAAGATAATAGACCAATTAATAGTGCGTGTGCATGTGTGTGTCTGTGAGTACGTGTGTATAGATTTGACGAAGATTATTTATTTTGTAATTATAACGACGCGTAAGTACCTGGGAGATAGGATATAATTAAGTAATGAGTAGTAATAAAAAAAAAACGATTCTTGACATAGAATCATTCCGTTGTCTCTCAACACCGGATACATATCGTAATTTAACAAATATTCGTAAATAACCGCATAGTGTTCTCATCGCAATGTTTGCACACGTTGTGAAAAAAAAAATGTATACGTTAGGGATAGAACATTGATAATAATTAGCATAATTCACATATAGTTATAAATTATAGTAAATATTTATATAAAAATACGTGTATTGTATATCTTGTGTGTGAGTTGTATGTATGTGTGTGCGTGACTTGAGGTCAATGATTCAACGAATTTATGTGAGTCAAAAACAAAAAGTTTTTGAATGTACAATATCTTTGAATCTATAAACAATATAATTTCTTCTTCATTATGTAATTTTCTCCTGTTTGACAATACACGAAATTAAACTTTTAACTCACATGTACAATAATAATACTTTTATCCAAACCTGCAGATGAGTCGTAAAGTTTCGGAATAAAAAATGAGTTTAGTCAAGCATTACATCAAAGCTGTAAAGGACTCTACTTTTAGTCGTAGGTAAGAACTCAAGTTCAATCTTAAGTTCGGAATCAATTCTTAATTTAGATTCAAGCTCCGGGTAGCCTCTACACTAAGATTTACTTTTGAGCTTAAGGTTGAAGCATCAAATGCAGGACTAAAAATTTGGGTTACACCAAGTGAGAATAAACAGCGAATAAGGCCCGAAAGTCCCTAGTCATTCAGCTGTGTACTCAACAAATGATATTCAAATGTACTTTCGATGTCTTGCCAGAGGTCAGACTCGAGGAGACTCACTCTCACCAATGTCCTCTTCCTGTCTGGCTTCAGGCTCTCTAACTACGAATGAGGTTCATCGACTTTTCTTTCCTTTTTTGTTTTTCTTCGAGTTGACCTTCACGTGACATCACTACTCGATGGTTCGTAACGAAGTGCCATAGTGACAGCAGGTGTGAGTTATAAATTGACAGTACGCTTGTCAATCGAACGAGAGAACGAGCACCCGGAAATAAGGAGAGAAGTTGTACATTTGGCTACCACAGCTCCGTGAGGCCTCGCTGTTGGCACACTTTGTCATTTAATTTGAAAATGGCTGCCATTTGACAACTGACCGTCCAATTCAAATGACAAAAATGTAGAATATACTTTAGACACTGTAGAATATGTTTTTTTAAAAATAATAACGTAACAAATCAAAAGACAACGTAGTAATAATAATAATAATAATAATAACAACAACAACAACAAGTTGAATTCGTTCTGATGCTCTAAGGTGATTACGAAGCCGACAATGGACATGATTGTACCAACTCGAGCGGCAACCTCATTATATTGACTGTTTTTTATTCACAGGAACCCTCGGAGCCGCAATATAAATAAATCAGCCACTTCGTTCTATATACATATCTCGGGATATTCCGTGCAATATTAATCCTGGACATAGAACGAATATTTTTTAAACTGGAGGGAGCTGGCGCTGCGCCCACACGTCATGTTATATCAGCATCGCGATAACGTCTGATGGATCAGAACTATTTATAAGACTTTATTACACAATAATTTGACTATTACGCTGATTTTACATTTGAATCGTGTCTTTCACAAGCGAACTTGACACAATTTTCATCAATGAATATAATACGTTATGCAATTTTTGTATTAATTCGATAAAATCAAATTAGAAAATATATTTAATATCTTGGAATTAATTAATTTATTCGAATAGCTCTTCTTGTGTGTATGAGAAAAATGTTCGATGATGAAAAACGAACGATTGACAGAATTGGGAATCGTAATTATTTTCAAGACTGCAGTAAATTATTTGTATATATATAAAGGGCATGATTGCAAAATCGATGTATGTTTTTAATATCGATCGGAAAAGAGATGGTCAATATTGAATTCATGATTTCATAATGTTTTTAGTTTGCATGCAACACAGTTTGAAAAATGCTGAATTTCTCAGAGTGAAGGGAGACTCGTGGAGTCGTTTTTCTTGTACTTATGTCACTTTATAAATGTTATAGTTATATACGAAGTTGAGGATGGTTGAGCACAAATCCAAATGTATGTGGAACTCCTCCGAGAATTTACGTAACTGTATGAACAGTACATATATTTTTATAATCATCGTTTTCTATTGAATAAAATACAAGATACATGCACTTATGGATAATTAGGTGGCTTCGTGGTTCGTATATATATATATTTTTTTAATTCTGATCTTGACCCCCTTTCATACTTTCCATTTAACGTGTTTAGCTATACCTGTGCAACGAGAAAAAATTCTTATTCCTGTAATTACGCTCACGTGAGTCTCGGTATGCAAGTTTTTGTTTGGATCCCATACGCACATTTATAGATGACAATGTGCGTGTGCAGTGTCGAGTTACGAGATCGATACGAAATTAACATTCATCTATCGCAGCCAAAGACTTTGAATTTTTGCATTTTTTTTGTTATTGCATTTTTCATCTAATTTTCTAATTTCAGAGAAAAACTTAGGCTGATTCATAATTGGCAGAGAATTTCCGCTCGGATAAAATATTGAAACGAAAAAAAAAATATTTTAAAAATTTCCCATTTTTCTCCCATTCCTCAAAAATGTGGGAAAATGGAATTTTTCTCCGGCCACAATTTCCCTGTCGTTAAACCGATTTAGGTGTAATTATAGTATTTTGAAAATGCCATACGTGAATTTAGATAATGATTTTTGGGTGATTCTTATGAAAATCATCGAAATTAAATCGAAAGAGAACATCGAAATATATTCAAAAAGTGCCAAAAACTTTGAAATATTGAAAGAATAAAAAATCGTAGCAAGATGGAAAAGATTGAATGATTACGAAGAAAACGATCACAAGTTTGAGTCAAATCTCGACCAGCAAATTTATCGCCATTAGATCGATAAAAATATCCAACTAATTTTCGGCCAGAATGGAGAAAAAAAAAAATGAATTGTTGCATTTTCACTTTTAATATTCCACCGACGTAATTTTTTTCCGATGAGCCTGAAGTCAATATTTTTGCAATAGTTAAATCGACACCCTAAATAAACCCAGAAAAAGTTGTTTTTAGTGTTCACTTAACTGGGTTGTGCCAAAGATTATTCACTTTCGTATGTGCAAATATCTATCTCTCTTTCTCTCTTTGCCAATATCCAGATAGAAAAAAGATTGAAAATTCATGTCTCGTGGTATGCGAATTTGCTGCCATGCTCGGCTGGTCCTTGACCCATTCAGTTGATCGATAATCAGTTTTCTATATCTGCCGAGTCCCCTCTCCCGATAAAGTTCGACGAATGAAAGTCTCACTGGAGAGAGCGGGTCTTGAGAATCCAGCGAAAGATCCATATGTAATATATTTCGCGGTGCGTAAAATATAAGCGATACGCACGACGGAGCTGCATAAAAATCTGGCTGCACTATACATATATAGGATCTTGCGATATATATAGGATCTTGCGACGAGGATTTTACGACAACGAAAGCCTGCAGTCTTTGCTCAGACTATAATAATTTTATATTATACATACTATATATATATATATATATATCCCCGTTTCGTTCAAGAAACGAGAGCTCATTCAATTTCTCGATTAAATCAACATTCTATTTGTTATAAATTGCAAGGAACGCAGTTCTTATAATTAATTCTCATTAGGCGCTGATTCTTCTGATCAACAATTATATAAAATTATGAAATGAAGGAATTTAGCCACTCCATGAATTTATCCACTCTGGGACTCCCGCCATATTGGGGCAATCCAAATAAAGTGACCATAGGGGGGACTTGTGAGACTAACAATAAGTCGACGGGGTGGGGGAATGAACAACTTTGACATAAATTAGATTGGACGCATGCATTTCTGTTATTATATTTTCGTTGACATTGTCTTCGATGCCATAAAATTCTTGGCATGGAACTACTTAATTTTCATCAGAATTAAATGGAAAATTTATCACTTACCTTATACATGGACAAATCTACGAAGAAACTGTCCTGTAAATTTTATCGTTGCCAACCAAACTCATTATCTTTACGCAGCCTGAACTTGCTAGTGGGAAAGCGCGTCGTTTTCACGCCGTTTTACATATCCGCTCATTTGTATATATATAGTTATATCATATGTATATATATAAATATATATATATATATATATATATATATATATAAATATAATTCGAAGAGAAAAACATGACGAGGATCGTGACTAATAGCGCGTAAACCGATCGCGGGTAAATTTGCGGTTTGGTTAATGTTGCGGATTCGCTCGATAAAAGAAAAAAAAATGAGAAATGGACTCGTTTGCATGGTGCGCTGAGCATTTTGCTTCAAGCCACAGAGCGGTGCGATGATGTATGCAATGGAATTTTCAACGAGAACTCAAAGGCTCGCGCTTACAGTGTGTGAGTGAATCGTCGATACAAATATATATATGTATATATTTGTCTATAAAAATGTCTATGCTGCGTCTATAAAGTACAGACGAAACCAAACGCATGCCAATAGATTACATATGAGACATTCCATACGATAATTCAACCACACAAATCAACAAAATCTAAGCGACCCAATTTCAAAGTCGTTCAATGATTCGGATAATAATTGAGATTAAAGTATAGTAACGGCTTGAAAAAAATTTACCAATTTTGATTTCCCCGCGACCTTAAATTTTGGAAAAAAAAAATGTTGTAATTTTTTTGTTTTTCTATCGATGATATTTCGGCCACCGTTAATCGTATTTTGTCGTAATGAGAAAGCCACCATTATGAATTGCCAATCGTAACGTTACAATTAATAAAAAACATGATAAAAGTTCGATATGCTCGAAAATAATAATGTATATATGTATATATTTGTCTATAAAAATGTCTATGCTGCGTCTATAAAGTACAGACGAAACCAAACGCATGCCAATAGATTACATATGAGACATTCCATACGATAATTCAACCACACAAATCAACAAAATCTAAGCGACCCAATTTCAAAGTCGTTCAATGATTCGGATAATAATTGAGATTAAAGTATAGTAACGGCTTGAAAAAAATTTACCAATTTTGATTTCCCCGCGACCTTAAATTTTGGAAAAAAAAAATGTTGTAATTTTTTTGTTTTTCTATCGACGATATTTCGGCCACCGTTAATCGTATTTTGTCGTAATGAGAAAGCCACCATTATGAATTGCCAATCGTAACGTTACAATTAATAAAAAACATGATAAAAGTTCGATATGCTCGAAAATAATAATAATAATATGGACGAATATACAAATGTAAGTTTGTCGATGGTAACGCACAGCGATATAAAAACAGAAATAACAAGAAACTGTGTCTTGCATTACAAATATTCGAGGTGGAAATTGTTTCATCTGGGTGTATATTACATATCACTCGATGGTTTTATTACGGCGTAATCTTGAAAAAAAGATTTCTTGAGGGTTTGCAAAGAGATGGACGCGAGTGTCATGAGAATGTTCGAGCAGTCACAAAAACCCCTCTGGTGGTATAAATTATAAGGGTGCGTGAAGCTCAGTAAAAATCATGAAAAAATAAATTTTTATCCCTCCTTCATATGCTGATGGAATGACACTTGGACGACACGTGCACTGTGAATGAAAATTTTATTACTCGAGGCGAATACACTCGTTGAGAGTCATAATTTTTTTTTTCTTCTTTAATAAACTTCTTCTAGATAAACGAGAATCTTGAGATAGCAGTTGTGAAAAAAAATGATACTGAGTAATTATTCTAACAGGCTTCGTTCCAGTCTCATTCGAATGGCAAACTTCGTCACGATCAGGGTGGACGTGCGGCGGGCGCTCCTGAGCCGAAAGTGGGGGGAGCATTGCGCGCCAATAGTTAAATTTACGGGGCTTCGTCCAAGCATACCTTTTACTCCCCCAAAAAAGGTGTAAGATTGAGAAATTCAATAGAGAGGAATCGAACGAAATTCTCGATATATTCAAGCGTTGATCTTGAGGCGACCTCGAGAACGTTGCCAAATAATCCATTATCATTTTCTTATTCCCGTTTTTACACTCACATCAGGATAAAATTTATATATTCTTGGCTATAATTTCGTGACGTCTGATTCTTTGATTTTTTTTTATCGTCACTCGACGCTCATGCGTGACGGCCGCGTGTATATTATATAGTTTGTAATGAGAGCTCGCACGCCCTTGCAAGTATTTGTACTTCACCTATACGTAATAAATCGGTTATATATATATATATTTATATATATATATATATATATATATATATATTTATTTATTTACACACATATATATATATATATGTATATATAGATATGTGTATTTTTTTATACATGCACACATACTCTCCTACAGACCACGTGAATTTGATTACATAACCCCGATCTTAATCGCAAAGCAGCTCGAGCTGACGCGGGCACACGCTCGTGAGTTCGAGCACGCGGTCTCTCCGCGGGGACCCACATATCTAGTAGAGCATGAAGCATCGCGATCCTAAATATCATTGTCGGACAAACCACGCACGGCACACGCCTCACGCCTCTTTATATCTCTTGCCAACTCTCCATTAACTATTACACAGCGAAAAAAAAAACGATGGTGAATCTCTCCCTGATTTGTTTACCCCTAAATGTGAAGAGATGAAAGTATCAACGGGGTGTAAAATACCCCATCAGCTTTGCACCCAAACGAATATTAAAAACGTGCTCGATTAAATAAACATTGCTGATCATCAATGATTGATTAATTCGACTTTGATTCGTCACATATCGCGTGTCGCTGTCAAAATAGTGAAATTCATTCCCCCTTAATTATAGGAGGGACAATTAATAGTTTAATTAATAGAACCAGTAAAATAGAAATAGTATTTCAAAAGCAACTTAAAAGTATTTTAAAAGCAACTTTTCGGATACATTTGATTTTTTATCGTGAAAGGGAAATGTGAGAATCACATGAAAAACCTTCGATTATACTCACGAATGAATCTTAAAATTAAAATTGAGTTGTCAGAAACAAAAAAAAAACAGTAATAAAGCCATGAAATTACTAACATTTTGTCCTTATTATTTTGTCTTAGCTGAAATCAAGAGCACGGAATAATATATTTTACCATTCTCAGTAGCATAATTTCATCATCAATGATCGAGCACATTTTTCTCCTAACAAATATAAATCGATCGAAATAAATTTAAAAAAAAATAATGTACATAACTTTTTATTAAGCTGTAACTGCCTTTTTGTAATACGTATACGATGTATTAAAAAAAAAAAAAAATACAATGTTATACCGCACGTTTCTTAAACAGGGCTGTTACTTCGTCGATTACTGTAATCGAAAACTGCATCACTATACGCGACGAGATTGGAGCAACATATATAATAATAAAATTGCTCATTACATGTCCCCCGGATAATGGCCACGTCCTCGATAATGCGACCTGTCCATGAGGCATATATACTCGTGCATATGTGTCTTAGGTACTAAAAGCCTTATACAGGAGACACATTAAAATGAGTATACGTTCTATATATGCAGGGCAAGTGCCCACATCCAGCGTAAACAGATTGCAATTTTTCGATGAGAGGAAGAAAGAGAGAGAGAGATGGAATTTTACTATGCGTGGAGATTGATATTTATTCAATAAATGCCACACGCGTGTACATTTGCATATCAGCGTATACCCGGACGCTTATAATTATACGAAACTTCCCTCGATCTATAAATATATTTGGCTATGTTTTTATTCCTTTGTTTTGTCTTTATTACAAATGAAAAAAAAAAAATTAATCAAAACAATGTCAGCATTAGCATTGTCAGAGTTGGTAGATTATTATTATAAAGATGTGTGGAAGCCATGAGCTAAGCCACGATAGTTTGCCAGATTATCTTATTATCATAATTGGCACAATTACCAACTAATTGATTTTTTCGTGGCGTTGATCGATCGAATACCAAACAGAAACTTTATCGAAATTGCATATAAATTAAACGAGTACGTGTAGTTGAAAATAAATATGAAAAATTTAATATTTTCTTGTGCAAAATGAACTTTCTAAAATAAGTCGAAGAAGTTGCATATAAAATTAATAAATGTTAAGACTTTAAATGATTCAATACCTATGTCGATCAGAAAATAATTGATCTTTATCAACGATTGGATCGATTTAATATTCAACTTCACGAAGACTTTTACGAAGTAAAATTACGAAAAAAAGTATCGTCAAAATAAACCTGAAAAAAAATCTAACATCTTGTAGTACAAAATTAATTTCCCAAAATTATTCAAAGAAGTTGAATGAGAATTAAAAGATTTTCATAGCTTTTTATTGATTGACCCAACAACAACTGATTGACACAACAACAACTGTTTTTTTTTAACCCATCGATCAATTGAAAACTGAACAGGGAATTTTATCGAGAAAGAAATTCATTCACTTTAGATAACGAATAGGTGAGAGCAGATTTCGATCTTACCTGCGTTCAATCGCGTGCCAGATGTGGGTAAAATTATTCTCGTACAAGCGACAGAGGGACATAAAACTTTCCGTCGATGCTTTACCAATCGCTGCAAACTCCAGACATACAGAATTAAAAAAATATACATCTTACTTGCAGTCGGCTTTGTCGAATTCGAGATGAGTAATAAATTTGGAACAATTGAGACAAACGAGATAAGCAATAATATCGATTATCAAATCGACCAAAAATATTTACCTGACAGAAACACTCCTTATTTTTCAACAGTATATAGAAATTCTGTTTTTTCGTGATATCTCCACTCTTCATCTGGCTCATATCGCTTCAATCATGTAGAACAAATTTCCAATATATTTTACGATATATGTATATATATATATATGTATATATCAAGAGCGCAGATAGACTCGTCTAATCTACAAAAGTGACGCGATGAACAATCGAAACAAGGGAATTTTTGAGAGTTAATTTACCGAATCAATAAAGCTTAATCTATAAAGTAGGGAATTTTGATTATGCAAGATGCGTGCTGGATTTCAAAGAATCGTGTAATACTTATAAATGTATTTTCATTTGAAGCAGATTGATTTATCATTGCGATTAACTCGTTTATTTGAGATTTAATATATAGAAAACAATCGTATTATATATATTATTATTATATTTATATATTATTTGACTTAGAACAGATTTGACTAGAAAAATATAAATAAAAATATTTTTTGCAAACTCCGATTTTAAAGAAAAATCTTATTTCATTACTATGAAAAAAAAAACCCAAATTATTCATCAAAAAATAATTTAAGGTTTATTTTTTTCTTACAGTTTTAATCGTCTGTGTCTCTCTAAAAATATCTGGAAACTTCCGTGAGTCACTTGTAGAAATTCCATTCACTAATTTCGATAGAAAACCATGATGGAGATTATGTCGGACCTTTTTGATGTGAGTCTCGCTGAGTTCAACAATTTGAAATCGAATCAATTAACGATCGAGATACGCACAATGAGATAACAGGATTCAGATAAAAAGCTTCGGGGCTGGACGAACGCATAGACTTTTTGATAACGTAAAATTTCGATTCAAGTTGACAACGCATTGAGGAAAGAGTTTCGTTGACAGACAGTCAAAGTGTTAACGTATCCGTCGTAACGTTAAAATGCGTTACGTCAACTTTTTACAGTTTTTCATTATTTGCCTTTCGTCAAGTACAGTTTTGTGTTTCACTGGTGATGGTAAAATGACTCAGTTAATCTACTGTAAAAAATATTTCAATAATGAATCAAATTCAGAGTAATAGAGAAACTTTATTTTTTTCTTCAGTGCACGCGAATAATGGAAATGCGGCGGTGGATAGTTTGCATTTTCCAAAATTAGAAAGTCGTATAGTTAATGGAACGAAAGCAGAGCTTGGACGGTTTCCACATCAGGTAAGTGGCCGAAATAAAATTGGCCTAAAATTACCTTCGAACTTAAGTTCAAACTTTGTAGCTTAAAATTTCTGATAATTGTGCCAAAGATGCGAATTTTTAATCTTAAGTTTGATCCTGAGTTCAAATCTAAATCTTAATTTAGGTCCAAACTTAACCCTTTGCACTTCATAGACGCCGTTATGGCGACTTACTTGGAGGTCATCGGTCATATTACAAAATTGACTGGAGTGCAAAGGGTTAAGATAACCTTACACTCAGAGATAAGTTCGAATTTATGATTAAACTTGAAATCAAATTTATAAGATTATAAAAATTTGGTAGTACTTGTTGTTCTTGCATCTGGACTTATCGAATTCAATATTCTCATTAGGTATCGTTGAGAAGAACTTATGCAAATAATCAACATTTTTGTGGAGGCAGTATAATTGCACCTAATTGGATACTCACAGCAGCCCATTGCGTCGTCAATGAGTAAGACTCGGCCCAAATATTTATTCGCTGAATTTACGTCGATAATTTTTATGATAAGTTTACAATGTTGAAATTTATAGGCGTGGCGCTATAATTCCGGCAGTGACGATAACCCTGGTCGCTGGTCAAGTCGTACTTAAACCATTTCAAACTTATAGCCAAAAACGTGCGGCTGGATCAATCATCGTTCATCAGGCCTACTATCCTTCTGATTTAACCAATGACATTGCATTAATTTGGGTAAAATTATTACCTCTCAAGCATTTTACAAAGTCTAAACACACTGGACGACCCATACAAGATCTCAATCTCGAATTATAATTATATCGACAAATTTTTTTCTCACGATCTTCAGATAAAATCTCCTTGGAAGTTCGATACGAGATTCGTCCAGCCTGCTAAATTGGATGAAAAATTAGCTGCACCCGGGACTAAATGCGAAGTCTCTGGTTGGGGTTACAAAGTTGAGGTATTTATTAAAATTTTTATCATCAACGATGAAATGGCACTTTTGAAAATCACTTTGACAATTTGACGAAGAAAAATTTCCAATTTGTAAATCATTATTATTTATTTTATTTTCAGAACTCAACCGCTTCGAACGACCTGATGTTTGTTCCTTTGCCACTTATAAGCAGAGAACGTTGCCGTAAACTATTGGCCGGGGTTACTCAAATGACACTTGGCAAGTTTTGTGCTGGTTACGATAATGGCACCAAGGACGCCTGCCAGGTGAGTTTTGGTCCGATATTTTCGAGCCTGACCTCGAACTCAAGTTCATTCTCTAAGATTTGGAGCCCTATATGTGATTTTTAACTCATAAGTTCGATGTTGAATTTAAATTTAAATCATAATTTACCCCTGAACTAACTTATTTTAAGCTTTAAATCCTGTCGATCAATTTTCAACGTAGGCTGAAATTTATTGACGACTTATCTATTCGAATGATATCTTGCCAAAATCTTATCACAGGATGTACGAATCTTATCATCATTTCTGCGATATTTTCAGGGTGACTCTGGTGGTGGCATGATGTGCTATGGTAAGTTGAGCGGTGTCGTTTCTGGTGGGCTGGGCTGTGCTCGTCCAAAATTGCCAGGATTTTATTCCGACGTCCCTTACTACAAAAACTGGATCAAGAATGAAATTAAGCGTTTCAATATAACCGGCTCGAACGGTACCGATTGGAAACCAACTAAGCCAACACGGAAACCCAATAGCTCGAACAACGTTTACACGAGCTCCTCTTTCTACCTAATAGCGATAGCATACACGCTGCTCTGTTATTTCGGGCTCTCATTCAGTGCCTGAGTGTAAATTAATTTTGTATTTATCAATAAATAAATAAACAATCAATCGAATTCCCTGGAAAATTAAAAAAATTACATTATGACATCTGTGGGGGGGGACTTTAAACTAAATGGGAAAATGGCAACTATATGAGTACGTCTATTGAAAGAGATTAAAAATCATTAAATGGTTAGAAATCGTATTGAGAAATAATCGTTACCAATCGGTTCTAGTGCGATTTCTCATAATTTTAATCGGTTTTGATGGAATTTTCCAAGCATGATGATTGGTGATTAGTCAATAGTTTTGCCCGATTGTAAACAGCATGCAATTCGCTTCTTTCTGTGAGCTTATACGTAGTCAATGGATTTGTTATTCTTATCGTTAGCTATAAACTCTTTATACTCCTTGTACTCGCTCACGACCAAGTGTGAAAAGTGATAGCAGGGATCTGCGCTTAGACTTACGATACTTAGGTGTACTTATGTGTATGTTAATTAAGTGGCAAGTGCTTCTTAGGTTTTAGGATACACTTTTCACAAAAGTGTGAATGATTCATAAAACAAACAAACCTAACGTGGAAATCTCTTATGTAACAATTTTGAACGACTCTTTTTCTATTGAATTTCAAAACGTTCGACCTGAAATTGGTTTTATCATGTGCTCATTTTGATACATTAGATCTTTCAATGCTCGATCCAACGATCCAACCGTGAATTTTATTTTGGCAATTTTATTGTATTTTTATTTTTGTCAAATTGAGCGTGGGCCTAAATTCTGATTTGAGTTTTGTCTTGAGATTGAGGTTAAGCTCGTACCAACAGCTTTAAATTTTGGGCCTTAGTTTGTAATTTATCTCCTTTCTACGAAATAAAAACTCAATTTTCATCAATCTCCCAAACTCTACTATATATTGCAACGAAGCGATTATCGTAAATTGTGCAACGGTATAGCTTGATGAAAAAATTGTCGACGATCGAATGGTTGGACGTTGCGGTGGGGGTGTGTTTTTTTTTTTATCACTGGAACTAAACTCGTAAAGTCAGTGAGTGACGAAACGACTGATATTGTGCTGGACCGAAGGGTGGATTCGAGTGTCGACGGACCGAGGAGATGAAGGAAACGTCGACACAGAAACGCGGAAACACACACACACACACACACACACAAACGTATACAAGCATACACGTGTGGAAACTAGCGTAGGACAAAAGAGCTATGCGCTCTGTGGAGTCGCATTACTCTACTTTACGGGCACTCTGCCAATGAGGATTATGTTGCAAGCTTTTATTGCAGCTTTTATTGAGAGGAGAGCGAGAGGGGCCGTAACGGTAACGCAAGGCGGGAGAGTTTGGTTCGGTTTTAGAGCCGTGCACGTACATTTGCAGCCCTGGCGATGAATCGTTTGTGTGTTAGCATCCTGAAACACTCTCCAACGTCAATTTTACTCGTTTGGCCAGGGGGAAACAATCTATTTACTCGGAATTTTTTTCTTCCTGTGCCACTTCTGTCACTTATATTCAGTGAGAATTAACATACAATGTTCTCGGTTGGCTGGATCATTTTTTCGAAGATAAAACATGAATATGCTTATCAAAATGCTAGCTCAAGATTACCAGATGATAAGGAAATGGAAAGTGATCCCCTAGTAGGGTTTTATGTCCGATGCTCTAAGCTAGAGATTTTTCTTTCTCTATCACTTTCTATACTGAGTTTTACCCTAGATCATAAGATCTCTCATGTACAATCAATCATTTGCTGACTCACACACTCCATGGGTTAACTCCAAGAATGATAAATCAATCAATTCATCTATTACCGGATCATGTGGTATATTTTTTTCGTTAATGACATTTTGAAAAGAGTTGACCCTTATCAGAGAATGATGGAGCTTTGATTCCAATTCCAGTAAAATAGTTGAATATCTCTGCCTCTCAATGCGAGCTCAAGATTACAAGATAATTAGGAAGTGGCAACTGACCCTCTGTTAGGGATTGAAGGCTGTTCTGAGATACGGACCCTCTCTCTCTCTCTCTCTCTCTCTCTCTCTCTCTTTCTCTCTATCTCTCTATCTATCTCTGTCTCTGCTAATGTATATATGGAGGAGTCTTCTTCCTATCCGCTAAGGACCTGGATCAAACGATTCACCGGTTTCATATCCCTCAGCAAATTAGTCCAACGTATTATCCTCCCATCGACCTTAATCAAATAGCTCGGACACTGTTGGAACCCCTCGACATATTATGCCTGCGTATCGAGTCGGTGAAACGAGCTTATTGGTCAGCTTCGTAGTCGTTGGGCTATGACTGGCAAAATTTTCCCTCCCTCAGTTCGTGCCCTTGTTTAATATCGCTGATGCCAAAACTGTACACCTCGCCGCACATTCTCCTCCTTCTCCTTCTCCAACCCCCTCAGACCAGAGGGGGTTGGAGAAGGTCCTAAATAGTAGCTGCAACCCTTCTCTCGTTCCCGAGTGTCAGATTAGATTTGGCCCACACGTCTTAGATGCCTTGTCGTGTCCACTTCATAATGATCAGGGGAGTCCCGTTGTCCATCCCCGAGACCGAGTTGCCCGGAACGCGTCCAGGCTCGAGCTTTTCCGTCTATGGTTTTATCCGTCTATATATACTCGCGAAGGGTTCGAGCTTGGGACGCACGAATGAGTTCGACATTGCCCCGAAGGCATTGGCGAATGACCAAAGGACTCCGGAGAACTGGGACTGGTCATTTGAGCCATGCACGACATCAGCGTCGCCTCTTTATCTCGTTCTCCGTCTGTTTTTCCACGGATAAAACTACGACGCAGGAATTACGATTTTACACGGTTCTGTCTCAATTTCAAGCGATCAGACAGTAAAGCAGTGAGGAATTGCCCGAAGTTTGAGACAGGGCAATTATTATTATGTTAAATAATTTTGGTAAAACAATTATAACCGATGACGCTTCTGACGTCTCCTAAACAATTTACACAGTATCCATTGGTTTCTGGAACGTTTCTGTAACGAACCAAAATTTTTTGATCTGTATATCAGGTAATTCTGGGAAACTTGTTAAATGTTTGGTGTTAACTCCTTTCCATTTAATCAAATTATTATTTTTTATATAATTTAAACCATGTCTCAAGAGCAATCTCAATTTATTCAGATTTTTATTAGGCCAACCCTTATTTTCAATGAATTTTTAAAGATTTGTAGTTTGTTATGTATTAGTTGGACTGTATTGTACGAAGAGACAATTGGTCATTGCTGCTGTCTGTTCAGCACGCAAGCTCAACAAAGAACATTCTGGTAAATGGTCGCTGAACAAATACTCATACATTCTAATGACGACAGTAGCTAGACTAGCGATGTTTAACCATTGATTCGTGTCTGCAGTTGACTATCGCATCGAATTTTGGCTTCGTGGCTTGGGGGCACTTCAGAGAATTTCTGGCATCGACCGCCACCGACAACCCACCGTTATCGCAAGCTCTTATCTCTAGCGAATACGATTCTCCATTGTAGCAGGGACGGGTGGTTATGTCGATTCTCAAATTGAGCTGCGCAACTGGCCCCTGACAAGCTCATGTGTGCACGTTTAGTCTGCATCAGAGCTCGTACGACAATCGAATTCCATCTTAACCACAATGGGGTAAAAGTCGTTGGGGTTTGACGGTGGTCGTAAAGACTCCTCGCTTAATATTCATAGAAGTAACTGCAGCCAGATCGAATCTCGTCGCATTTTGCCCCTTTCCACACAGACTACAGATATATGCATTGACTCTATTCGTTGAAAAAGCATCCTCGGGGCTTTTACTTCCCGGATGAAAATTGTACGTGCACGAAATATATACATGCTGGATAGCCGGAAGAAAAATTCATTTGTTTATACAGACTTTTGTTTACTTGTAACAGCATTAGAAAATTAAACAGATATACGAATTAAATGGATTTCACGTGATCGAACTTCCTTTCGTTCATTCAATACGAGACGTATTTTTACAATTCAAAGATTAATTTTTCATTGTTATAAGCACCAAAATATCCATCAAAATTCAATAGTGCAAAATAGTCTCAAATTATTGTATTGAGTTTTGAAATTTTCGCAAACAAAACACAAGGGCTCGAAATTTTTGCAGGAGAAATATCCATCAACAGAAAATAAACCAAGCTGATCAGAAAGCTTTTCAACCCTTCAACGTACGACATATAAACATGCTGGATGGCCAGAAGAAAAATTCCTTTGTTTATACAGACTTTTGTTTACTTGTAACAGCCTTAGAAAATTAAACAGATATACGAATTAAATGAATTTCACGTGATCGAACTTCCTTTCGTTCATTCAATACGAGACGTATTTTTACAATTCAAAAATTAATTTTTCATTGTAATAAGGACCAAAATATCCATCGAAATTCAATAGTGCAAAATAGTCTCAAATTATTGCACTATTGAGTATTGAGTTTTGAAATTTTCACAAACAAAACACAAGGGCTCGAAATTTTTGCAGGAGAAATATCCATCAACAGAAAATAAACCAAGCTGATCAGAAAGCTTTTCAACCCTTCAACGTACGAAATATATACATGCTGGATGGCCAGAAGAAAAATTCCTTTGTTTATACAGACTTTTGTTTACTTGTAACAGCCTTAGAAAATTAAACAGATATACGAATTAAATGGATTTCACGTGATCGAATTTCCTTTCATTCATTCAATACGAGACGTATTTTTACAATTCAAAAATTAATTTTTCATTGTAATAAGGACCAAAATATCCATCGAAATTTAATAGTGCAAAATAGTCTCAAATTATTGCACTATTGAGTATTGAGTTTTGAAATTTTCACAAACAAGACACAAGGGCTCGAAATGTTTGCAGGAGAAATATCCATCAACAGAAAATAAACCAAGCTGGTCAGAAAGCTTTTCAACCCTTCAACGTGAAGATGTCGATGAATTTTTTTACGAGGAAACATAATGCTCGTAGTTTTCAAGTGTAATTTCACTTGTCGAGTATGGTACGGACGTTTTTTTTTTGCCATGAGGTTAGAAGAGACGAGGAATGGTAGCGCGATAGTAACAGCCGGAGCAACGATGTCACGTAGTTAATTTCCTAGCCAGTATAGCAACTGTGGATGAGTGTGGAGCCGGTCTGGGCTGTCCGTGGCACACCAGACGCCAGTCGTTCTCAAACTTTCACGCTGTCCAACAAACAGAAGAACGTCAGTTGTACTCTTACTTCACCGACCGTTCTTCATTCTTCCCTCTTTTGTCTTCATTCTTTTATTTCATTCCGTCATTCCCACTTTGTTCTCCGTCCATGAAATGGAGACGAAATTGGCGAATTATTAAACGCAGCCGTGAAATATCTCTGGCAAGGCAGATTTAAACATGGAGGAATAAAATGTGAGGCTGGTGAGAAGAAGTAGCAAAAATTAAAATGAGCCTTCAGCAGTGACATGGTCCATCCTGCGATCTTCTTCATTATTTAAAATGGTATCAATTTATTCAAAATATCACTCAAAATGTATTAATAAAATTATGGTGGAATGTGAGAAAACTTTGGAGTTTCACGGGACTGAATTTAAAATAATTAAGGGGATGGTAAACTCAAAAGATTGTCAGCTGCTTGTGTCATTACGAGCTCAAAGGGCTGGTTAATGAACTTTTATGGTAGCCAAAAAGGCCCATTTTATGAGTTTCACCCTTAAAAGTCGCCCACAATTTTGATAATCCAAAGAGTTCACTCAAAGCTTTCTCCAAGGCCCTGAATTAAAAGTAATACATGTAGTAATAAACTCAAAAGGTTGCAGAGTTTCTCGGATTATTACGTATAAGAAATCAATCCTGAATGGGATAGAGGAGGGCGAATTGGAAAAATTTATTTTGTACGTCTGATCGAGCAATTTGCAGGTTGTAATATGAAGAACATTACCAGTACTTCCCCTCCATTATAGAACGTTCCGCACGTAGAACAGGAAGAGCGTATTAGTTCAGGGCTTTTCCCCACGAGGCATGAGATTCTCTCGTTCGTAATGCGTCGTATGTATGCGTCGGGCAATGCGGCGAAAATTCGTTCCCTCGAAATGTTGCTACGTTGATAGCGAATCACCAAGATAGTACGTACTTATTCCGGGTGGATGTACTATCTGTTGTATCTACACGAAAATTGCGTACAATTCTCTACGAACGGATGGCTTTCTGGGTATTTGGACTCGGAGGAATCTTCTCAATAGAATTTTTTAGCCATCCCTTCATTACTGTCTTATTTATTACTCCGTAAATTTAAATCACCGTCTTGTTTTATCCGACACAATAAATTTCGTGGGAGTTTCAAATTCTTGGGCTTTTTAGAATTCGATGATTAAATTTTATTATTTGATCGAATTGAATAAATGCCTCCCCCTCATTTTACCTTGAGGCCCTCGAGTGTAATCGTAAGAGTGTAATCAGTACAATTGGAAATGACCTCGATCAAATGGGTTAAATTTTAATTTCATTGGATTTAAAGTTATCGTAAGTACACGGGGAAGTAGACGACGTTATTGTCCCAAATTCTGATAAGGTCTCAATTGACCTAAGGCTCACTTTCTTCATTTAGTTATCAGTGCTGATTGTGGAGTGAAGACTCATTTTTATCAAGGACACATTCCTATAAAAATTAAGTTTATCGTCTTGTTCTGTCACAAGGCAAAAATCCGTTGGAATTCGGTATTTCTTCCCTCCACCATCAAATATTTTAATTAAAATAACCCGAACATTTGATAAATAAATTGATTATATCGGCTTCATTTTAATGAACGTAACGGAGCAATTCGAGAGGATGATTTTAACACAAGACTGTAAATTTCGATCGAGGCAGAGTGATATTAGGTGGAGCATGTTTCAATATAAGGATAAGTACCCAAACCGCTCCGAGTTATAAGGATTCGTACGGCCATGAAACCCTCAGACGTTTCGACCCTTCTAGCTTCTTTTCTTTGCACGAGTGTCCATTTCCCGGCTGTGCTCAGCACAAGTAGTTCCGAGAAGCTTCAGTGGACAGAGGAGTGTACGGGCTCGTTATTGCGATAGCCGGATAATTCGTCTCGGATCGAATTGATTTCGATTTCCGACGAGAAGAAAAGGGCAAGTAAGGGATAAAGCAAGGAAAGTGCTGTAATAAAAGGAACGAATAAATGTCGGAGTTTCTTCGTACACGAAAAAGTAGTTGGGAGCTTTGCTGAAGAATAAGAGGAGCTCAATGTGTACACGGAAAAAAAAACATGGCTCGTTTTCTCGAGTGTTCTTGATGACCATCAGAATTTCTGCATCTGCAAATTTGAACTTTGACATGGCATCTAATCTATGGCTCGTAGTAACAATCATCAGAGGACGTTTTTTCTTCTTTTTTTAATTATCCAGGTGAATTTTTTTACTTTTAAAATTTGAGCCGCCATAGGGGTAGTTTGCATGGATTGGAAACTTTGACATGTCATACTTTCGAAACCATTGCACGGAGAGATTAATATTTCAGTACTTTTTGTTCCTCTCTTAATTCCTTACGTATGATTTTTTCGATTTTTTTCTAATATGCAAAATAAGGGTAGTTTTTTCAAATTTAAGATTTAACAGCGTTTCTCGCCTAAACTATTGATCGGAGAGCTTAAGTTCATTTGACTTTTTTACGTTCTTTCATTTTTTATGTTACTCTCACTCCCTAAGAAACGTTCTCGCATTACCTAACAAACGCTTTCTCTCTCTCTCCCTCTCTCTCGCTCAATTCCTTCCGCATTGTCTTTAAACGGACCAAGCGAAAAATTAATCTGCTTAAAAATTTAAATATTAACATTTCAGTTACAAAATTTATGATATTGAAAAAGATCCAAAGCTTTGATAGTCGAAGTTAACTTTGTTATGTAATAGAAGTGCATAAAACTGATATGAATATTTTAAGGTAAAGATTCAATTTGAAACCATGAATATTTAATTTGATCTTCTTCTTTGTACTTCGACCGTAAAATGTACTTCATGAAAGACTAAAGCTGACGTAGCTTAAAGTTGAATGGAACAAAACTTAAAATGTAATAAAAAAAAATTCAACAGATTTTAAAGTAAAAATTTCATTTCATTCTTTGGTTTTTGGGGAGAATCCGTTCGGCATCTCTCATCAGTTTCTGACTCCTCATACAAAAATATATTTCCATTTCGTTGGTAAATCATTTAAATTTTGTTCATCGATCAAGAACCCACGAAGAAGAAAAAAATTGAACTTTTACTGTATTTTTCAAATAAATTCGGGGCACTTTCGTCCGATCAAAGAGAAGGACGAAATTCACAGTTACTCAAGTATTAACAACTTGAGCTGTGTTTGTCAAAGTAGGGTTGACTTGGACGTTGGATAGTGGACGCGTCGGGAATACATAAACGCACTTGAACTCCTGAATCATTGACGGGACGGTTCGGAGAAGCGTCAAGCTGGATATGGGAACATTGAAAATTCGGCATTTGACATTTCCCGGGCACCCGAGATAGCATATACCAGCCAGATAAAGCGGGGGACATTGGACGTTCATCACGCACGAGACATAAAATATTTTCAGATGAATCGACGATCTCAATTCATGGCCTTAGTCCCGATCTCTTCACTTATAGATTGGATCGAGTTCTGTAAAACAAAATATAGATAAAGAGTTTCGACAATTTAAGGGGCCAACTTACGTTCAATCGATTGACTTCTGGGGTCGAAATTTTGAACGTAGATCAGAGCATTTATATAAGAACAATTTCTATAACAATTGAATTACGAGGGTTGATTAAGAGGGTGCTAAAAAAATATAGGAAATCCACCATGACCATCTGCGAGATATTTCTTCCTTCGAATTTCTTCCTCCCATCTTAATTAATGCGGAGACATGCAAGCTGTGTGAAGTACCGATCCGTGCTCAGAGCTGATCCCCTTCTTTTATGCCTGAACCAATGAGTATGTTCGAACATTCAACCATTTCTCATGCATTTAAGCTGTGATAAGGTAGGCTGGGAGAGTTTCTATTGAATTTGTACTGGGGAGAAAAAAAAATATTGAGCCGATTCGGCAGCTTCGTGGTCCGTATCAGATTTATGTCACGTTCGATGTTTTGAGTCGTTTTTTTTTTTTTTAATGAAGTACGATTCGTAGCCCTATGAAAAGAGCGTTTTAAAGCTTGATTGATTAAAAATAAAATCAGGTCAAGACTATCAGGAATTTACAGCCATTATAATAAGTCAATAAGTTTAGTAAAAAGACTCTCCATCAATATATTTTCTCCTTTTCATCACGAATCTAAAAACCATTATCTGGAAAAATCGAAAAATTTCTACGAAAAAACTACCTGATAAAGTTTTTACGAGTAGGACATTCAATAACTGCGTGACACACTTTTGTCTTTTATGTATAAAAGACTTTTATATTGACTGTCCTCACCCTTCTTATGGCTTTTTCCCCACAATTCGTCGTGCCAAGCATCATATATATATATGTAGCTACGAGTTTATTGCCAGTCAGTGTGAGCTAATCACTTCGTCGAAATTCGTCTGGAAGTTGGGGAAAAATCATTGTTATTACGATCGCTGAATGATCCCTGGTTATGGCTGAAGGGCCACGTGCCTCCCCGAATTTGTGCACGCCACATTATTCTGCACGAAAGGGGATAACCAAATATTATACAGCTTCAGCCAATGTGCCTTATATATATATACATATATATCATAGTGTATTTTCCAGGACATTTTTAGTACCCTGGAAATTCCAACAGATATAAAAAAAAAAAGATCTGGCAGCTCCCCTGCCATGGATAAATATAAACACATATGTATACAGTAGGGATGTATATATGCATTTTTTTAGTTGATATCGCTGACCATCAAGACTGCACGTGCATATAGAAAAGAGCTAATATTGAGTCTTTTATTCATATTGGCTACCTCCGGGTGAAATATTTTCCGGTGGGGCACTTTTCATATATTTTTTTGCATCTGCTCAATATTAATAAATTAGTGTGAACCGAATTCATGCCTTCCCGTTATTTCTTACAACGTCGAACACGTGCGAGGGTAAAGCTAAAGTTCATCCGAGATCCAAGTCCCACTGCAACGCATTGTGGCAGGAGACAAACGCCGTAAGGATAAACACACCTTGTGTATATCGCGTTTTAGCTTTATGATAAACATATAAGAGCCAGCAACGCTGCAGATCCACCTCAATCGCAAAATGAAAGTCGATAAAAATGGCCTACTTGAGGCCTAAGTAAATGGTAACGTCCTTTTTGGAGCAGTTCAGATCCAATTGATAAAAGTTTCATAATCAATGAGGCAACATAATCAAAGATGGCGGCGAGATATTTTTATTGCGTAGAAAGACATACACGTACCAATGATTTTCAGGTTTGATCGAATGAGGCATCGAGGACGCGCCTGTGAATACTCTTTTTTCATGACAGAGACGTGCATCGCGCTTTCCCCTGGATCTCATGCGCGCCAGCGGAATGTTTTCTTTTTCCCTCGGCGCCCTCGTGGATTTGGCTTCCTGGGCGCTCTTTTTTCACATCAAAGAGTATACATGTATACGCGAGACTGGAGAATTACGGAGAAAATATACACATGAGACGAAAGAAGAAAGGCGACGGGCAGCTTTTGCTTCAGGCTCGTCTCTCACATTTGGCCTTGTGCCCATATGAATCCCCCGCCCTCTCCCTTGCTATTTCAGTTTCAATGTCCACCATTTGATCTTTCTGTACCCGCGGGGGTACACCCTCTGATATACATATATATATATATATATATATATATATATGGCTGCAGAAGGATAGGAGGGTGTGCAAGGTCCGTCGGGGATGGATGCGTCATTTACGTTGGTGCTTTTACGATCGGCCAGCACCCACCGATACATGTAAATACGGGTTAGAGAACCTTTTATTTTATATATATGGCATATATCAACCTATATATGTAGATTCGTATGTGTATATTTTATAATACGGACTGGGAAACGAGCTGTAGCCAATACGGTTGGGAATTCTAGCGAAGTAAACTTCCGTTAAGTCCATCGCTTTCCTTGTATAATAAAATGATTCACTATCTTTAAGTAATAATTTCTTTTTTGCCACCAGGGTATTGATTTATACCCGGAAGAGTTAATTGTGAATTTGAAGAGCGAGTCACCATTGCAAAATTTTTACTCATTTTATGCACCGACCGTCATATGATTTTTTTCACTATCCTTAATCGCGTTTACGTATATCAGAAGACGAGGCAATATCTCGAGACGAATTGAGGGATTAAAAAGAAAGAAAGAAAGCATTCTGACCCTCATTATCTTAGGATACGCGTGATATATTGGGCGTAAAATATATAGCAGATAGTATCTCAAGTCTATTCTCGATATAGAAATAAGTGATAACATATTCCATCTCTTGGATATGTTCGTATATATAGCTTTTCCCTTTGGGCTTATTCTTATATTAAAATAAAAATTAAAAAAAAGGTCCCTACATAGGTCTCGCAATTTACTTATCGATACTATCCGTCCGACAGCTTTTTTAATTCAATTTAGATAAAAATTATTTAAATCAAGACAAAAGTTGTTAATTTATTTCGGTTTATTCACAAATTTCTGAGTTTTCATTCACTAATCATTTTTAAATATCATAAAATGGGAATCCAAAATAGAAACCATGCATCATATCATTTTTTTAGTGGCTTGATTTGTCGACATGTTCGATGCTATCTCAAGGAATAGGAAGAGCAAACATATATATATATATTTTTTTCTACCTCCGAGGAGATCGTGGTTTCTGTAACATGAGTCTTTTGTGCTCGTGGGACAAGCACGAGAGCCACGTAGTAATCACCGGACACCGGATCCGATATCCGCATGGATAAGTCACGGGAATTCTTCTTTGGGGCAACCGCACACAAAAGTTGCCGACGCCCAATAGCATTGCCTACTAAACGAGCCGCAAAAGGAATCGCTCGATATTATATGCTCTCCGCAGAATAAAAATAAAACCAGCGTTCCATCGTCTCTCATATCGGATATGCAAAGGGACAAATATTTAAAATGTTGCGGTTTTTATTGACGTAATGATTGACGAAATTTATAACTTCTATTGCAATTGATAATTAATATTATAATATTCTTGAAAATATTTTTATTTCAATTTTAAATAAACTTCTGGAAAAGTAGTCCTTGTATTTTTTTTGTCTACTATGAGGGAAATAAACCTGTCCACAAGGAACAAATTTATGAAAGATATTTCGAAAATGTAATTTATAAGATTTCTTTAAACGTGAAAAAAAAATAAACGTCTTATTTCTTTTTCGCAAGATTTTTTAGTTCTGTAAAATTGAGTATCGAAATATTAATGCTTAAAAGATGCTCCATATCTTTCTTTATAACATGTAAAAGTTTTAGGCCCAAAAGCATAAAATTACTTTACTGTCACATATCCTTCGATACATGCATGGACGATAAATTTTCATATCACTCCTATCAGAGGCGATCCGTCGCGTATGCATTTATATTACAAACCGATAAACTTTTCGTCGTGAACGAATATTCGTCTTTTTGAAACTTCTTAGCCAGTCACGTCGTTCCCCCTTTTGGTTATCCATGATCCCGGACGATTGAGTGACCAATGGTTTATAGTTTACGACCGACGTATAGGGGCGTCTCGTCGCATAAGAAGACGTCAGTAATATATACCGAGCATTTTCGCCGATCAAAGTATACATATATGGGGCATTCCACCTAAACGTGTTCAATGTTTGACCCTCTTAAATTTGGTCCATGATTTTTATATTCGTCACTCGAGTGATCAAATCCCATGCTTCGGTTAAAAAAATATTTTTCGCTATAATTCACCATTTTTTTGTTATAAATTTTCCATACATTTCGAATAATCGTTTATCATACTTTGACATTCGCAAAAATTATTCTTACACCATCAGAATTTTTTTTTACTCTATCCACGTCAAAGTACAATTCGAGATGATTAATTTGTCTCTGTACTTTTTTGCGATACGGTTTACAATTTATGAGAGATCAACCGTGTAATTTGAATTGCACACAAAATTTCGAAAATTTATAACGGTGAGATGCTAGGGATAACAAATAAAAATAATTGACCAAATCCACGAGGGTCAAGTCAGTCGCTGAGAACATTGAGGTGTAACGCCCCGTATATATTCATAACTGCCACTTCTCGTATCACGATCTGCGAACATCTAGTTTGGATAAAACGAGATGGAGCTCCATAGAATCAATTCGCTCGAAAAACCATCGATGACCAGGTAGCCGAAGTGGAAACGTTGATAACGCGACGAAAATTTTATGTTGAAACGAGAAGATTCTCACGCTATAGCAATAGAAGCTTGAGAGTTGGATAAAAGAATTAATAAAAGTTCACAACGATCGGTGTTTTTTTTTTTACTTTTTTTTATTTCACTTCATTTCACCATTACCTTTAGGATATTGGCATTAAAAAATGTTTATTAATATGTATACTTTCCTTAAAATCATCATGTCATACTCATATTTTCATACAGCGTAATAATAATATCATAATAATAAAGATAATAATAATAATAATAATAATAATAATAATAATAATCATGTAATCGTCGTAATATATCTATTCATATATATATATAATATATATGTATATATATTGTATACTTCCCAGATATATATTTACATATATCTATCTATATATATGCGTATATATATACATATATATTATTCTTATGTTTGTGTATAGATGTGTGGTGTGTTTTGTTTTTTTTTCTTCTTGCATATTACAGAGAATAGTATCGTTACATAGTAGTCGCGTAGATTTATCATTACGTGATATTACTAAAACATATAAAAGCAGTATAAAGCTCGTTCCTCACACGCTGTATTTTTTTTGTATTTTTTTGTATTTTTTATTTATTTATTAATTATCTACTATATTATTATGTAATAATAGTCACGTGGTGAGGAGATTTCTGAATTGCGGTTAAGTCTATTCACTTTGTTTATTTATTATTTATTAATTTTTCAATATTTTGTTGTCATTCTTTTTCCTCCTCTCTATTTCTTTCTCATTTGGATAAAAAAATTACTGGTTTATCGGTAATGCGATCCGGCGCGGTTTCGTGGCTCATGTCAATTTTTTTCTCTTTTCATTTTTAATTTCTTCATCTCTTTGTCGTCTTACTTTACTTACTCCTCATGCACACACGCGATATATGTACGTGCGTGTGCCCGTGTGTACTTTATATGTAGCGTCGCCGTGCCTCGTTGTCGTCGCTGATTCTCTTTTTTCTTTTCCTTTTTTATACGCCATCTTAGAATTTTCTTAACGACAAACTATGAAAGAAACAGAATACAAAACGCCGTCAAATGCGCCAGCACCGTTTCACAAAAATGTCGTTCGAGGCTGTAAATATGTGTATGGGGCTTTCCAGGCATAATCGAGAGGACTGTTATCATTACTATTTTTTTTCCTTCTAGTATGCCACAAAAAATCATTTTTTTTTTTCGAGCTTTCACTATATTATTTAGATGAAATGATTTTTATTCCCAATGAAAAATAATAATCATAATAATGTGCACTATAAAAATGTGAAAATTGATGTGGAGTTTTTGTTTTTATTGACATACTTAGAGGGAAAAAAAAAAATTAGTGGTGGTTTCAAAAGCCTTTCCATTTGGCCTAGAATACCTCATATGCACGTACACATATAAATATCATCCTCGTTTATACTCTTGCCCGCTCGTGCATTCATCATTCCTACAGATTGGCCAGCGGATGAACGTGCCTCAAAATTAACGGCATTAAATGATCATTTAAAAACTTTTGCAAGTAATTGTAGCACTGATTAGAAAAAAAAGCACCCCACAAATCGGGCACATTCTCGATTACGTTTAATTCGCCAACCGAGTCCTTGTACTTCATTTCTGCCTGTAAATGACCGATATCAATTTTATAGTGAACATTTTTTTTCTTTTTTAATGGCAGAATAAAAAATTTTGTAAAGACTAAATCTTAACAGACGCCCAGCGTCCGAGTGGTCAAGCATACAATTTTTTTTATTTTTTTTTTATCACCGTTAAAATTATTTCAGGACTCGGGAGTCGATGAAAAAAAAAAACTCGAAAATGCTCGATCGTTAGTCATGTTATTTTTTGGGCACGTAAAGTCGAATATTTAACCATTTTAACCCGCCAGCTAAAGGTACAGCGTAGTAGCTATCTCTAATAAACCGAGTTAGACTCTCGCCCTTCATTCCAACCAAACAAATCTATAGACTGCATACAATCGTTTACAAATACGAATTATTAAATATCAACTGTCATACTCTAACGATAGAATAATAATAATTATAATAATCGTAATAATAATGACAATGTATAGTTAATAATGACAATGATAATAAGTATATTAGTACGGTTGAATTATGGCGTATACATCCCACTTAGTTATGTTTATTTTTTATTTATTTATTTTTTTCATAACACACACTTTGATCTCATTTACGATTTATCGGATAAAACACATACATCGGTACAAGTACACGAAAAGTTTCTTTGTTTAAATTTATTATCGAACTGTTCTCAGTTTTTTTGTTGGCAGTGACAACCACAGATGATATTTTTATTTTTTCAGTAATTGCTTTTTGTTTGAGAAAAAAAATCGGTCGATCGTCTATTTGCTCTTGTTCGAAATAGAAAATATCTCATAACACTCTAATCGATGCAGGACCAAGTTTTGTCATGAGAGTATTAAAAATATTGGCGAATTTATTTCGCCAATCGCACGTTTAATTATTTGACGAAACTTCGGCATCGCTCATTGTCGATGACGTCAATTTTTGGTAGTAAAATTGACGCTTTCCAATCCGAAATTATTATTTTTCGTCAATTCGTTATACAAGAATTATTTTTCAATTACTTCGTCGTACTTCGATCGCATGTTTGAGAAATTTTATCACCATTTTTTTTTTTTTATGACCTAAAAGTGATCAGGACGTCAAAGATTTTTGGAAAAAGGCAAGCAACTTTTTTAATTGGCAAATTTTGATCGAGACTCATCTCGCTGTTCGTCTTATCTATGATCTAAGATAAATTATCGATCTATATTTCTAATTCGTATAAATCCATATGCGAAAAAAATACTCTCGCAAGATATTTTTAAAAATAATTTTTGTCGAAAATAATTTCAAATAGATTTTTATAAAAAATATACATGACCCGCCTCCTTGGTCATAATATGATTTGGATTTTTTTTTATCTTTTTTTTACGGCGAATCCGGCTCGTCCGACACTCGATTCTCAACACGGATACTCGAAAATTCAAGCAATTCTTGAATTTTCGAATATGGAGCGTCAGATGGGCCAGGCTCACCGTTATCATATTTTTATATTTTTATTATATATGCATTTATATTTCATTACCAAAATTATAATTGTTGACAGCGAGATTAGTCTGAACCCTGTCTGAGCGCGACAGGCCATTTCCACTTGCATGCCTTTTTCACTATCCAAGAGAGTGTTTGCAGCGATTTTTCCTGCCTCGACTTTTTTTTCTGCTATTAACAATTTATCGTTCGATAATTTTCTACGGTAGAAAAAGATCCATCGTTATTTTATCAAAAGTTCTTGTCAATTACCACCGTAGAAACAAAAAAAAAACAACTGAAAGAACTATCGCAAAAATATTGGACGATGAAAAACCGTAAAAATTAAAGCATAACATGTTCGATTTATCGATCAATTTTTTATCGTACGCGATATTATTTTTGCGATATAAATAATTGTTTTTAGGCATAAAGTGGAGTCACAGTTGTGAATTATGTTTCTTCTGTCTTATTTTCATGGCAGATTTTTAAGTGTCACCGAGATAATATTTTTTATGAAGTATGAAAATTTGTTTACATGCCAAAATCATTTGTTTCAAGTAAACAAATTTTTTCTGTGTAATAATTAATTCAATATGTTCGATCAAAATACTTTATTGATGCAATAATTTTCGGTTCATTTGAACAAAGATATATGTTTCTCGTATGCTTGTTCGAATGAATTTTTCACTAAGCGTCAATAATTCAGCAGTATTTTTCATTTTTGAAGATCATTAATTTTTGCATGTAATCGATGCATTCGTGAAAATCTTCGGTGAAATGTGATTATGACGATATTAGGTCGTATATATAATTTTTTTAAAACATTTCGTGGGATTTAACTTTACCGCAAATTTAATTGATTTATCGTAAATATTATAACGTGAATTTATGCTGTAACACACAGAAACTAACACACCAATAACCGAAGCTTACACAACCTACTCGAGCGTGGCATAATTATTGATTATGCGAAGAAAAACGTCAGTATATAAAACGCCTACGCCTAGCCCGTATAGTATATAACCTTACAGTAATTGGCACCACACGATAAATATGGCGCATACAACATTATTCTTGGCGGGAAAAATGATCAGACATTTTGCCAATAAATTATCGAATCATTTTTTTTTTTTAGTTAAAATGCCAATCACTGTACGATTTGTATACAATACGTTTTATCGTCATTAATGGATGGCGTTGGGAAACGCGTGAGATCGCGACGACCGGACGCAAATATGCCGCAAGGCATTTCACGAGGATTCATCTAAAGTCTTGATGCACGTACAATAAAAAATAATTTCGTAAAGTTGAAGAAACTTTATTAGTAAAATAATATTGCTGTTAAACTTTACTAAATTTTGTTTACGCAGCCTCTGCCACCAAAAAATTACTAATTGACTGAATTTCTAATTAATTTAATAAATAATGAACAGCTTATTTATTTATTTATTTGCCAGTGAAATGACCAAACTAATTATTCGATATTTTGCATATATTATAATACAATATTGTTTTATGAATGTATAAAAATTTTCTAACTAGAATTCACGAAAAATGTGTTTAATATGCTCTACAAATTAAATCAAATAAATTATAATCAAATTCCTGGAAGAATTTAATCTTCTTCAAATTGTACAAAAATATTTTTTTCATCGTACGTACAACAATCTTCGAGATTTTCGCAAAATCGTTGAATGCTCTTTCTAACCGATCCGGTTTCCAGCAGCATTTGCGGATTCAGGCAATTTGCACGAGACATTTCCGTGGGAATTTTTACGTTTTCTCCAGACAGACGTATATGTTTTACGCCCATTTGAGCCCAGATTTCGAACATGAACGAACAATTTAACTATTTTGTTTTTTAATAGATATTATATGTATATATATATATATATATGTATATATATATATATATGTATATATATATATATATATATGTATATATATATATATATATATATATATGTGTATAATGATAAAGTATCATAGGAGGAAGAAAATCATTTCTCTTTTTTTCTTTTCCGTTAAATTATTTTTTTTGTCTTTGTGTCTATAGTGTTCTGTGCACCTGCCTGTGGCATCGCTAAATTCCTCTGTGAATGAGCTATATATTATTATATATTATTTACGACAGAGGTCAGAGATGGTAGCCGAGTACCCGTGTTTCGACATTTATACCTGGATATCCGGTCACCCGGCTTTGTTTGTATTTTTTAATCAATATTATTTTTATTTTTTTAGGCTTTGTAATATATTTATATGCATATAGCCAGTTTTGACAATACGTAAATTAATTAATGTGGGTATTAATATTTCGTTATTTGTTATGTAATTAATTTTTTGTTTGTTTGTTTGTTTGTTTATTTGTTGTTTCGCCCCACCCCCCTTCGTACGACGTGAGTTTATACGCTCCATAGATTCCTAAATTAGCTTGTCGTGTGTTAGGTAATGTTTCGTACCTTATAAATAATTTATTATTCAATATAATTATCGTAATAATTCCTACACCAGAGAAAACATCGTTAAACCTTATCTGTATCTCATATTACTCTTTTGTTCTTTCCTCTTCTCAATAATATTTAGTATTTTGTTATTTTTATCATTTTTTGTTTTCATCTGTATTATTTCTTCTCTTTACCCCTTCTTCGTTTTTATTTTCTCGCTTACTCGTTATAGATTCAATTAAATCGATTAATTCAGTAAACTTCACGCTTTGTTCTCTCTTTCTTATTTTTTATATTATTCGTCCTTCGATACAGTAATAGTATTATTTTTTCATTAGAAAATTTGTACTCTTATGGGGGAGGGAGGGGCCGGAGGTATATTGTAAATGGACACAGATTCCACGTGTTTCTTTTTTCTATTTCGGTTACGCCAGTTTCGGAGATTTTTGGAACATTTTACTCGCTCACGATGTCAATTCCAGTTCGTGATGATATTCCATTGGATGTTAAAAAAAAACTCGATATTCAGACTCTGTTCTGCAATTTTATTTCCGAGAAAAAAAAATCTATATATGAATATGTACTTTGTAATTATCAATGAATGTTGATACATCATTTTTTACGATAGAAAATCTCAATTTATACATTTCCATTTTCCCCCTAAGCATCAGCCAGTAAAATGTTCCACTCAAACTGAGTTCTCTATATACGATTAAAAAAAAAAAAAAACCTCTACAATTTACCAGTCACGAGATTAATTGTTTATTATATTATTTTTGTGAATTAATTGCTGGAAAAATTTGTTCGATTTCGAAATTTTTATCTCTACTCTCATCGATTCTTTCAATGTTTGTTTGGGGAGGGGAAAAAAACTCGATTGAAAAACAAATCCATAGAGGGGTGCATATATATATATATATATATATATATATATATATATATATATATATATACTGAACAGAGAGAAGCGCACGATCTCAAAGGGATCCGCTGGGATATGTGGCCGATTGAAAAGCCTCTATCGGCTCTGTCTGGACCCTCGGACAAATGACGAGGATACACTTTGTTTGCTGAGTGCTCGAGACGTCTTTCTATTAAATTAAGACTCGAAGCGAAACGAATTTAACAGGATATTTTCAGACAAAATTATTTATGGCTTTACAATAAAAATGCGGAATAAAAAATATCTTGAAAGATTGTATGAAATTTGAATACTATTTATTTTACTATTAATCTCGTGATTGAAAAAAAAATATTAATTTGGCTCGAGAACACGTTTTTTTTTTCTTTAATCGTGAATCGAAGTTACCTGTAACGTTGATCTCATATAAGATCTCATAGAGCTTTCAGTATTTGGGTAATATTAATTGGATGATACGTCGATTTTTTTATTTATTTTTTTAACTTTTTTTTGGTACACGGAGGAGAAAACATTGAGATATACTGTGAATATATAGATGATGCGAGGAGTTAAAAAGTGAACTAATTAAGTGAATAATTGATAATAGGATACCGTACATTCAACACTCACGCGACACACGCACACGGGCGCCACTACATTGAGCCACTATGAATTTTTGAGATAAAAATTTTAATTGAGCGCCATTTTTTTTTTATTACTTGAAAAAAAAAAGAAGATTCGATTTATCGAAGTTGGAACCTCACAAAATTCAGGGTGGCTCTGGTTGACTCAACTAGTGCGATTTGACGATAATTATCGATATATTTAATACGAGAAGGATGCGACAAATACACGAACACGACGATTAAAATTGAGTGACTCGTTTATATTTTTCGTATTAATATTTGTGGATCATTTGATGAAAAAAATATTACGATTATGAAACCCTCGAGATATCTAGCCTATTCTAGTTGTCGATCAAACGATACAAAGACGTTCTTAATAATTACCAATTACAATTCAAAAGATCGTCGATCTTGAAACGTTTTTTAAAAAAAGCTCTTGAAAACCCCAGCTTTACCATGGCGTAATTTTTTTTTTTTAAATTTCTTTCCTTTTTCGTCCGAATGTGCAGTCTAATACCCTCAGCAAATGTTTATTTTCATGCTCTCGTCGAGAGAGACGGAATTTCAAAAATTTTCACCAGAAATATCGTAGTATTTACCCAGCAAAAATGAGCAACGATACGCGTTCCTTTTTTTTTTTTTGGTTTCGGAAGAATGATTCAAATTTTGTTAAGAAGCTTTGCAAAATATCGATGTATTTTTATTATATTTTTTTCATATCTTGGTTAGCGGATCATATCGTATTTTTTGCGTTTTATTTATTGAGAAAAAAACGCTAATCTCCCGACGAGTACGTCGCGAGGAGTCGAAAAATGGCACGGGGCGGGGGCAGCAAGGCGTGGAGGAGCTATCACAATAATTGCTTTTATATTCTGAAGTTTGATTTTTGTTTGCTTTTTTCTTTAATCGCCCCTTGATTTCGCTACTTTTATCTCAAAAACTTTAAATATCAATAAAAAAAGTTTTTTCTCACATAATAAAAAAATCGAGGGGAATATTGCAGCAACAGTTTTGAATTGTGAAGAAAGAATTCTCGAGGTTGAAAGATTCTAAGTCTAGAGGGGTTTGCGCTACCACGCCCACCGTCCGTAAATTTCGACTTTCAACTCGCGACCTATAATAATAAAAATTTCGTATAAAAAATCACATGAAAAAGACCATTTACCTTGCCACCATTGTGAATAGCCATTTTTTTTTCAATGGAAAAATTACTTAAACGTTACCGTATAGCTTTTGAATACCACGTAGCCAATTTTTAATGGTGCGCTTTTTTTGGCGTTATCCCTTTACGATCGAACGTTCGTTATCATGCTGAAAATTGTGTTGAAAAATTGCATTTTTACCGATATTGATATTAATATTAGGATTTTTTTTTTCATTGCTGAAAAAACATTAAAATCCCATACAATTACGAACGTTCGACTGTTCCAGGATTTTTTTTTTTTTTTTTTGCGTCTTACCGACTTAATGACTATATCATGAACGATTTTCCGATGGAGCGGCATTTTTTTTAACGCTTCCTTTCACTTCTGTCAGTTGTCGCCGTTTGGTCCGCACTACCAGCATGAGTTTACTTTGCATTGCAAAAAACTTGTTACTATTTTTGGATCGCTTCCATGCCTGCCGTCCGATCGGTTTTGTTTTTTTTTTATTTTTTTTTTGTTTTTTTTTTTTAATCGTCCTCGTTCAAAACACTTTTTTTCCTCACCCCTTAATGACTCTTAATGATTACTTTTAAAAAATTTATTTTATTTTAGGCTGACTATAAATTCGGGCTAACGATCGGTGTTTTTCTCCCTTATACGTGATACATCTAATTTTAATCGCGAATTCAAAGGTGATTTTTCTACACGTCACGTTAAATGCGGATATCGATGACACTGCGAATGATCAATCGTCCGTACAATTTTTGTATTTTTTTTTTTTTTTAATTTACGCTCGCGTTATATCGAATGTAATATACGACAGGTCTCGATATTTTTTTTTTCGAAGGTTTTTTTTCGAGCTCAACTTCGACGTTAACTTCGCTCGTATAAATTCCTATCGAGACAAGGGAATTTAATTGCAATTGGAAAAAAAATTGTAGCAAGCGATCATAAATTACCGAATTACTTTGACCTCACTCAATTTTTTACGCTAACCGAATAAACCGTTTTTTTTTTCTTTTCACAATGAAAAAATAAAAATCGTAATCGCTAAAATTATGACTCGTCCTTACCGTTAATTTCGAATAATCTCAAAAATCTTAATTTCGAATAGTTCACCAATTCCATCGCCAATTTTTCTCTCGTTTATACCTCATGATCGACTTGGATCGTTAAAAAAATAGAGTACAAAAATTATCCTACTAATTTGAAACCTTACCGAATTCTAAATTTTTTCACCCCAAATTTTCGTGCTTTTTCATTTTATTTTCTTCTTTTTTTTATTCCCCTCACTCATAACACAGCCGAATTAAAATGCCCCAATTACGTGTCTAATGAATACAATTTTTTTTTCTTAATTTAGAAATATTCAATTTTGCTCCTGCCAACGACCAATTTGTTAGAGTCTAATCAAGTCTACCCCTTAATCCGTACTTATCGAGAGATAAGTATCTACGCGCGTACGCGATTTTTTTTTTTTTTTTTCAAATTTGGCGCCAATTGCTTTTTTTTTTTAATCCTTCGAGCCTTCGTATAATTTTCGAGTCGTCACTTCGGTAAAATTACGCGATAAAGATCGTGAATTAATTGTCGATTATTTTCATTTTTTCAATGTCAATCGCGATAAAATTATGTACGCCGCCCAGTCGCAGCCACGATATTTCAAGTTACGTATATTTTCATACACTCTCAATGAATTCGCTGGTATCGTAATCGGTCGAGAATAATTGCCTTCATCATCGATATAATTAATCACTATAATTATAGTGCAAGGGTTATATTGTATATATATATATATATATACATATATAGTATATGTATCGATGCTCCTAAACCTAAGCAATGAAATGTTTTATTTGCAATTGAATTAGAAGCGCATCCACACGTCATTCAGACTTGGGTTTAAAACCTACGAAAAAAAAGATCTTTGAATGGGTTTCTTAATTATAAATCGCACGGACAAAGAATGGTATAATTTTTGTTGTTTTCAATTGAATTTGTCAAGATAAAAATGTACAATCATCGGTGTACCTGGATAATATAACGATTATATACGACGCGTGTACTTGGGTAGAAAGTTATGTTCAATTAAGAACAATATATATTATATATTTATCGATTCTGGCCTATTTTTCTACAGAGCGCGTGGCTAATAACGAGCTTATCGCCGAGGAAAAATCAGTCCACGACTCTAATTAAGAACGACAAGTCGATTAATGATGATATTTTTTTTTTCTGTTTTTGGGGAAAACTTCAGATTTGTTATTTTACATATGTACGCCGTATCCCATGAGCCGTAAAGTTTCACATTATTCATTTTTTTTTCTCTTTTCCTTCTCACTCACTTTTTATCTCACAATCGATCCAGCGGTCTCGAACTCCTCATCCAGGGGAAAAAAAATAAAATGGAAAAAAAAAAAATTCGAGACAGCGATATTACAGTATAACAATAATTATGTTCCTATGTACATTTGTACCTTTTACAGCGTTTCAAGACGATTCGATTTTTTTCCGAGTTCCCAGGCGATAAATAATCAGCCATAGACCCTCCTTAGTAGCTACGATTATTTGTCGTTGCAATTTTCGATCATGGATACGCCTGATCAAAGGACCGGGAACTCGAATCTCTTCCAGCCGTTACAAGAGTCTCAAAGACAACCGGTTCGTGGATTTTAATAACTGCTTGCAAGTTATCGACATTGCCGTGCGGCTGCCAATCTGTGACAACATTTCAAATTTGTATCTTTAATTCGTCAAAAGTATTTTTTTTTCTTTAACGATCCGAATTTATTCTAAATCGAGAAACTGAAGATTAAAAAATTGTTTAGTTATAATTGGCTTGAAAATGTATATCGTAATCAGATAAAATTTTGGAAAGCTTCGCGTAATTAACTTTTTTTTTTAAACGAAATTTTACTAAAACGGATATATGGGTAAATAATTTTTGTTCTAATATCGACTGTCATAATATTTTATGACAGAGAAATAACCCATATTATTATACTGTTCTATGAGAGAATACTATTGGATGACAGCATAGTATTACATGACAGAATTCTTCTCTATGACAGAATATTATTTTGGCACAGAATATTTTTCCATGACAGAATATTATCATGTCACAGAATACTTTTCTATGACAGAATAATGACAAGACTGTTCAAGTATTTTATGCACGACCGATGAAACTCCCAAACAATAATCGTAGACATATTTTCGTCGTTATTTTTTTCAATCAAGATTTCCAGCGTGAAATCTGCTCGAGCATAATAAACTTCACAATTTTCAACAGACTTTTTTTTTTTCTTCATAATCTATAAATTCCTGATAATTATATGAAACAAGAATATGATGAGGTCCGATGAGTCAGCCACGCGCGTATATGCCGATTACTAATAAAAATCAAATTCGCTCTCCAGTAGCGTTCACGATATAAAATTTGTCCTCTCTCTCTCTCTCTCTCTCTCTCTCTCTCTCTCTCTCTCCTCTCTCGCTCTCCTCACTTTTCTCTGTCCCTCTGTCTTTCCCTCACACACTTTTATTTTTGCCTCTCTTTATCTAACCAGTAACAACGGGATAATTGTACATAAATCGCGCACGGACGTACAAATATATCGCACGCCACGAAACGCACAGATAATTTTTTTTTTTTCTTTCTTTTTTTTTAAATTTCCTTTTCTCTATCTCTTTATGTGCTCGGATAATATATAGAAACATGTGTGGGTGAATTGAGTCTCGGGTTACAATGAGGGGTTAAATCTGTGAAACTTAATCGGGACTGTGCGCAAGTCGCGAGAATCCGTCTATCTCGTTCGGCCAATCGCGGATTCTCGTTGGAGACGAAATTTTCTCAGCTCGATAGATAAATTCGTTTCCGGCTAGCAGACGACAAAGATCGATCGAGAGATCGCGACTATTTCACTCGGCATGAACGGATAGATCGACTACTCGAAATTACACACCACGCAAATGTCTAGATAGACATATATATATGCATTATAATCACTCATTTATTTGCTCTGTGAAGTGTTTTATTTTATTTTATTTTTCTTCTTCTTTATTTATTTATCTCTTTTCATCCTTTTGTTAGTTTCTTTGTTTTTTTTTTTCATACTTTTGTCCTGCGTCGATTACAATAATTTCCTGGGTAATCGGGTGGGTATGCACAGCTTCAAGTTTTGTACATACGTGAAATACGTTTATCGATGGGATATTGCCGGTTGATATCACCAGGCGCGTTACCTTTTTATTTTCTTTCCTATCTTTCTTTTTTACCCTTTCTCTCTCTCTCTCTCTCTCACTCTTTCTCTCTTCTCACAATAATATAGCGCACCTGAGGTATTTAGCGTTCGAAAAAACAGAAATATATATATTTATATTTATATATATATATATATTTTTTTTTTTTTTATGTGTGTATTCCATAATAATAATTGAATTAAACGATAATATATCGTGATACAGCTCTCATCTAATACAATTCACGTACACGCATTTTTTATAATGGGCAAAAATTTTATTAAACCCTCTCGGCTATTCGGGATGCTGATTAAATGTTACTTAAGATTCTCGGATTACACGTGTATAATGTAGTCATATTATATTCGAGATTTATTTATTTATTTGGAATATCGATATTTCAGAGAGACTCGAGAAAAAATTCACTCCGGTATGGCCAAATGGGCGCAAAGATTGAATACAAAAATCGTTAGTCATGAACAATATTGATACTGCATCTTTATTAACTAAAGAAAATTTATAACGAATTTATAATCATAAATTTGTTATAAATTATCTTTTTGTATACAGTAGCAACTTTTATTTTTTCTCAAATGTCACGCCAAATCGTTATTATTGGGAAAAAAAATTGGACGACATTTTTTTGTTCGATCTTAAAGCTCATTTGGCCAATCGTAAATCGAGTTTCCTTCATCACGTTATATGTTACGTACTGACAATCGGGCGCGGGCGCGCACAATTTTAATATCACGCGACACTTGAATAAAAATGATCTAATCGGTCTTGATCGTCGATATCGTGATAATTTTCAATGCACCGCAGATGTATAATTTGCACAATTGGCAGCGCAATTGAATAATCAAATTTTATCGAATATTAATCGATCGCATCGATCTTGTATATATCATTGAAAATCTACGTCAAGATCAACTACGATTATTCACCTACTAAATCGATTATATCAAAGGGACGAATAATTTTTTTTTGTTTTGTTTTGTGTCAGTGTGTGTGTATTTTTTTTTTTCGTGTGTATTTATCGCTCGTAATATCTCTAGATATCAATCGAATATTTCTCGTAAAATCGCGTTTATTGAATAATCATCGGACAATATTCCTACCTAAACATATGTATACGTTTCATCGTGTTTGCCGAGTTCTTCGAATAACAAATAGTTGTCTACCACAGCTGAGAACCTTAAATATTCTACTGTTTTTACTCGTTCTTTTTTTCTCACGCCTTAAGCCCTATAATTATCCTCTCAATTCATTTTTATCGTTTTTTTTTTTTTTTTTCATTATTACAATATATTCTTTTATTATCGATTAATATTATCGATTAATAGTAATATTAATTAACACTCAAGAAATATTTCGAGCGTCGAGAGATTATATATAATTTATGTGTTCATCGCGTTGATGGATCGAGCCAAAAATCGTCATCCAGAAGTAGTGGGTTCATTTTTACGTGAAATACGTGTGGGCTATTTTTATTTTTTCAATGATTATTCGAGAAAATCGTACCGTTATTGCCTTAATTCGAATCGGGATAGGCTAAAGTTGTATTTTATAGGTGTTTACTTTACTCAATTTTTTTTCTATTTATATGTTTTTCCTTGGTTTATGAAATATGACACGCTATTGCCGGTACAGCCATTTACCTTATCCACTCGATTCGACTTCCTTCATATCGATTCTAAAAACAATTTTTTTTTTTCTTCTTTTTTCCTTCTCCTCTACCTTCTGTCTTTTGTGTTGTTTTTTTCTTGACTCGAAATGCTTTTTTTTCTTCCTCTCGTCCTGAGATTCACTGTATATGTGCTATATATAAATAATAGTGACTACCTTGTGGGGTGTTTTTCGAAAAAAAATCAACGAAAGGACGAAGAAAATAAAAAATTGGACGACTAATAAAAGCAGGAAAAAAAAATTGCAGAGGAAAAAAGAATCATCTTCAATTTTAATCCGAAACTTTAGCCGAGAATCCTTTTTTTTTCTCTACCATCACGTCGTCCTGAGACCCGAGTCTGTCACCGGTAATGATAATTTTAAACTCTATTCATATTTCAACTACTCATAACCACTTTCGTACCAGATGTGACACCTTTGTCTCTCCAGCCTTTGGAGCTTTTTCGTTCGAGCTTCTACAACCTCCTATAATTTCAAAACCGCGCAAGGGTCATGGATTATTATGAGAGGGTAATTTTCCAAATTTACGCTCTGTCCTTCCTCTCGTCTGCTTCTTAGTCGTGAAATATTAATAAAAAATAAAAAAATAAAAAAAAATACTCTCTCGTAAAGATTCGAAAAAGTTTCGACTCCATTGAGACAGTGGCATTAATGAAATACAAAAATAATGACCCAAGAGACGTTAGTTGTAAATTTTTAACGCGTATCTGAAGCTTCGAAGGTTCTTGCAAGTATTTATTCACCCTTTCTTCTATAATTTTTCCACACTTCAATGATTTGAAAATTTCATCTCGTTATATAAATTGACACAATTTTTTGAATAAAAAAAATAGCGATATTTTTTTTGGAGACAACCATGAAATTTTTACATGCTCGACCTTTTACCGGGGATTCCAAAGTTTTTTTTTGTTTTCTTATTTTTTTTTTGTTGCTTTCAACCCAAAATCGAGAATACAATTTTTCTCACTGACTTTGCATACGAACGAATTATGTTAAAATCAAATTTAGCTGGTAAGATTGATGGGCACATCTGGTAAATAGCAATCAGGGGGTACCGGCCGGCGAATATCGTACCCATAAATATTTCTCTCTCTAAAAACATCGATACAAAATTTTTATTTTTACTTTTCTTATACTCACTCGACGCCTCGACGTTGACGAGGCCCAGGCGGGGAACGAAAGGGTTTCGACATTGTATGGGTGTACATGTGGTCTATTTTTTTATTATTATTTTTTTAAATCGCGTTCGATGCGTATCTGAGGCGTGGACTGCATATATATATATATATATATATATATATATATATATATACACCCTGAAGGATGTGGTTTCGAGACTTGACAGAATTGCCAAGAAATATAAATCTCGGTGGGTTTCGCATGTGGCACGTGTAATTGAGGGAATCATTAAAAAAAAAAAAATGTAATGACGAAAATGATCCTCGAAGCGTTCCCGTTCCCCGTATAAGACCAACGTCTTCTACGACACGCGTAGATAGTATATATCTATAATATGTATACATATAAGTTTATATAGCAAAAGGTACAAAATCGTACGGTGACCGGAGTAAAAAAAGTTATCCTAACTGTATCCTTAATACCTTATCAGCCCTAGAGCAAATCTACGCACGCACATGTATATATATGTACATATTTTTGTTTAAGTATATATATATATATATATATATATATATATATATATATACATGTAACACGTAATTTTTTTTCGATATACAAAAGAACTTATTAATATTTTCTTGCTTTAATTAATCGTAAGGTGTATATATATGTGTGTGTGTGTGTGTGTCTGCGGGTGTTTTGGTATGTCCGCGTATAACTAATTTTTTTTTTCTCGTTAAGGAAGAGGATATCGTGGCATGACGAATCCCTCGCAGTTTTACCGCCTAAACAAACACGAGAGAGATATAACTCGATTTATCGAGGACTTGAAACCTGCACACAGTGTAGTCTCGCCTCGTCTGTACTACGTACTTGGTTTTCAAAACAGACTTTTTCCTCTCGCCCAGGATTTTTTTTGTAATTTTTTTATCTCTGGTAAAATTCTGCGAGATTCCAAAATTCAAGGGCTTCCCGTTGCTTACGCGTAATAAATTCAAAGACGAAACCAATTCAAGTGTTTGAATCGAAACTAAGTTTCTATTCTTCGTCTACTTGAACGAACGTGATTTGTCCAACAAAAAAAAAAAAACACTCACTTAACATACGTTTTTCTTAATCAATTTTCTTTTTCTCGTTTAACTGTAATAGTACGGTAATGTACCGAAAAGGTTTTTTTTTTAGCGTTTTCGAACTCTTTTCTTAAATGCATAATCGTATTTTCCCGAGCTAAACGGCCTCGCTGGACGTTCTTAACGACCTTAACATTCTCGTCGCGTTATACTCGAACATTGATTTATTTATTTTTTAAATCCTATAAGTATACTGAGAAAAAATGAAGTCTGCAATGACTTCGTTGGAGTCCCTTGCGAGACAAAAACAAAAAAGACCATGAAAAGATGTGACAAAAAATAAAAAATGTCATGCCTTGACTTGATACGCGTGGCAGTCATCGCTCGGAAATGTTAAAAAATTGATAATTTTTTAAATAATCGAAGCATGAATTATCGATGCTCGTGATTATATCAATGAAAATGGCTATCGTAGAAGTTGACACTTTGGAATGTAAGAAATTCTGACACTTTTTAAAAATTCACTTTACTCACCTGTTAGAGAAGCTGCACAAAAATACGTAATCAGATCGAACAGAAACCACGATTATAAAAAAAAGAACCTGGCAAACGTTAATTATTAAAAACTTGGTATCAAGATTTTTCTCATTTACAGCTGTAATTTTTGTTCGTAACTCTTGAGATGGAATAATCACAATTTTTTCAATTTAATTATTCACCAAAAATTCTGATTCGATATAATTGTAATTTTCACGTTAAATTAATAAAAAAAATCGTGGCTTAAGTTGACCATCTTACGACCAAATCTCTGCTGTACGATAGCCACTTTTATTATTTCCTTTCACATCGATAATTCGCGTCGAAAGATTTAAAACATGTAGGAAGCCGCGCCAAAAGCTGATGGATGCGCCGCGAGAGCGCGTGCGCGTAAGATCGTCCGCGGACGACGCCATTATGAACGTCGCGCGGCGCGTGTCAGCATTAATGAGTCGAAACTAACGTTTGCCAACAAAGAATTAAGATGAGCTGAATTAAGCGAGTATGATCGAATGAAGGAAAATATCTGAAGTGATATTTGGCACTGTGAGAAACATTGGGTGGGTACAAAACAAATATAAAAAAGAACTTTTCACGCAATAACTTGTCCCTCTATTTCCCTGCATGAAAAAAAAAGATATATATATATGTGTGTGTGTGTGTGAGTGTTAGGTTATGTTATGTTATAAGTGTGTTGTTGCTTGTTTTTATTATTAAAATCATTTATTACTCGTTAAATCTTAACTTCTTCCGTCTTACTATATTTGTTGTCCTTGGTAAATTATATTCTGCCTTTTCTTCTTCCCAAGCTCGCTCCCTTACTGTTCCTCGTGACTGCAAAAGTTGCTTTGCGATCGGTGTAAGTGTGTGTATTGTGTTTTTCCTATTTTGCAGCTTGATGCCAGCCCACAACCATAATGTTTCGTCGAGTAAGAACATCATGGTCGTGGATTTTTGACGCCAACTGCTTAGTCTACTACTCTCCTACGCCGGTAGGTTATTTGCTTTTTTTTTGTTATATATGTTATTTACGATAGAGCATAAAGGAGGTACGCACGGTCGATTAAACTACCTTGGAACCCAAAATTATTTCGGTTTAAGAACCATATTTAGCTGTTTTCTCCTTCTGTTTTTGTTCTCGCTCGTCGGGAAATATGGAATTGAGGATTGAGGTAAGGGTGTGGATTTTGGTTCTCGGACCGCTATGTGTGTTCGACAACTAAAAAAAAAATATTTCCAGCTATTTCGACCGATAAAAATGGCAGATTTTATAAAATAGTGTACCGAGTCAACAAGAAAATTCGGCGAGTTCGCGTTTTTTTTTTGTTGCTGTTACCCGCGGTGAAAAACGTTGCGATATTTGTGAAAAATTCTCGTCAATGAAACGAGCCTGAAATCGACGCCTCTGCAAACTTTTGTCATCTCCATTGCCCATTTTGTACAATTTTGACTTACTTGCGAAAAAAAGCGTTTCTCTTTCAGCACAATTTCGAAAAATCAGCACGTAACATTATTTTTGATGACTTGACGCTATCAATATGAAGGAATAACAAAAAAAATTCAGACGAACTTTTTTCCAAATACTTGAGTCAAGTAAACTTTCAGCTGGTCAAGTTAAGGTTCGATCGTTCAGATTAAAATTGCGCCTGATGAAAAACTTTTTTTCTACAAAGACTTGCAACGAGTTTTAGGGAAAAATAAAATTAAAAAAAATGCAATACAGAAGACTCATTGTTGTTTTTAACCAGCGTGATTTAGAATAAAAATATTCTTGACAGGCCCCGCGATCATCAAAAGTTGTAAGCATCGGAAACGCGAAATTTCTCGAAAAAAAAAAGAAAAAGAATAAACTTGACACCCATCAAACGCAAAAGTTTGTCTCTCGTGCTATTAAAGTCTCGGGCATTTTTTTTGTTGTTTTTTTTTCTACGTATCAAACAAAACAACGATGTTTGCCTAGACGCAGTACAAACTAATAAAATGTTAAAAATAAAAACAACGTTTATCGATTATCTAAGTAACAAACAATAGTATTATTTTCTTTTTTTCATTCATTCATATTTTCACCTCGCCAAATTTCACTTATAAACGCCCTGAAATCAAAGGGCTGGCTCGTTCGTACAGTATAAATGTTGTGAGTTAAGTTGGTTTATCGCTTAATAATCTATTTAGGTATTATTCACCGTTTTATTATTTTGTTATTAATAATTCGACTAACTTATTTAGACGGTTGGCTCCCCTGCCTGTGGCATTATTACAGACTGTATCGTACCTTTTGCTAATCGTCGGCGGATTATTTCTCCATTCACTCGATAATCTTCATTGACCCGTAAAACACGCAAATTGTGTTATTTCTTTTTTTTTCAATGAAACAAAAAAAAAAGAGTAGGATTAAAGATTCTTTTGAATCATTCTGACACGCAAGAATAAAAATTAAAAATAAGATAGAAAGGCGAAAAAGAAACAGTAACTATTACGGAAATTGCAGAAGTGCACAAAAGACATTTTGTTGTTGTTGTTGCTGCTGCTGCTCCTATTTTTTTCTTCCTTATCTTGATGGTGAATGATCGATTTAGGGCAAATTTGCGATTAAACCCGAAAGAAAAACTCTTTCCCAATCGACTGTGAGTTGTGAGACACTGACGGGCGAATCTTCAAGTATGGATTTGTGAAACTTTGAAGTTTCGGTGATGCAATTCCGTATACGCGTATTGTCGTTGTTGTTTTTATTGTTGTTGTTCTCGTTGTCATCGACGCCGAGGATGTTGAACGATTGACGAGTTGCCAATTTCTCTAATGGTTACGGCCACTGACTGTACAGTTGAAATTGCTCGCGTGTGTAGCAAGCTGACAGGGGCTTAATAAAATGTGCGTCAACGGCCCGACAATGGGGACATGGAAATACACGACTGTAGTCCGAATAAAAATTCAGCCGTTGGTGGGGATAAATCAGTGGCTTTTGGCAGCTGTTGCACTGCAACAGATTCAAAGGAACATCCAAAAAATTGAAACAAAAACCACAAACAAACAAAATGAAAATAAAATAAAACAATAAAAGATCGTTCTGGAGCTTTTATGATTCTCATACCCCAGAGACGAGCATGAGTTAGTTAGTTGGCGAGAAAAAAAAAACGAGTTAAGAAGAATACAATTTTGTTAAAATAATGGCAATTTTTTTGTCTTAACTAGCGACTATTTTTATCAAGGATAATTTATTCCTTTTATAAAATTATCAGTCATTCATTTTTACTGTGAATGATTCTTGTGGATTTTGCGTTAAATTTAACAAAATTTCATATTTTATGGAATGGAAGTTGGCAACGAAATAAGTAAGAAAATTAAAAAAATAAAGAACGTTGGAAAAATATGAATTTAAGAGGGAAACTTTGCAGAGTCAAATTGATGGAAATTGTTTGCTGAAGAAGTGACAACGTTTGATGATTATCTTGGAGGAATCATTGCTCACCTCCATGTCATCAAGTGGGTCGAAAAAAAAAATGCCCGTCTCTGCCGTACTTGGATCACATTATTTCGATTAATAATTAAGGGCCCTCACCTTTAGACGCTCGGTGCAACATGGCATTGCAGCAAAAATGTCATAACTGTACATCGTGCCAAGTACGAGGCTCGAGCCATCCCAGGCTTGAGTACAGCAACGACAACGGACCGGAGCTCCTCCACTTCCTTCCAAACAGCTCATGCACACGGCTGATAAAAATTGTGTGCGACCCTCGACCTTGACCTTCAAACCCAAATAAGCAAAAAAAAAACATCCATTGAAGCCATGTTCGTTTCCTGATCTGGAGTAACGCCATTTTCTTGTTTTTCTCGTTGAAAGATAAAAATCCTTCATGAGTGAGCTGTGAGCTGTTTTGTGTTTACAAACCTCAGCGCAAGAGTGCGAGTGCTTCCGCGGTGATAGGAAAAAAGTGCCGTCAACCAGTGGATACCTGTCGAAGACCAGCATCGCAGCGCGGCACAGAACACACGAGACTCTTGACCACTGGAGTGCCGCAAGAGTCGAGAGGATGAAACATCTTGTGTCGTCATTACCATGATTGCCCTCGTCTTCCATCTGTGATTGTAACAGAAAAAAATAAACGAGCAATTAGAAACTGTTTCGTCAATACTTTTCACATCCGCTTGGATCAACGTTCGTTTCAACATATTTAGGATGGCAAAAAAATATAATTATTAAAGTTAACGGTTTATAACGGATTGTGCTGGATTATTCGTATTGGGATTGCATCGATCGTGAGAGTAAATTGGGTAGGATCGATTTGACATGAAGTGTTTTCGTAATTGTATGGAAAATGGTCGATTCTTGACCATCCCATGATGGCACCTCACTTTTTGGAAGAATATTGACAGCCTTTCGAACACTTATAGTAGGATGCTATTTATAGTAGATTTATATAGATTATATTTACAGTAGATTTAGCGAGGTCTTAGACGAGAGGCTAGAAGAAATTATTTATAGAAAATTCTTCCTTTGAAATTGCAGAGTGAATTATCAGTTTTTGGCTTCTCCACAATGATACCTCGTTCATTACCTTATGAAATTCATTGGAAAGACGTGGATAATGCTACAAAAATGAGTATCATTGCCTGGTTCATAATGGGACAGCCTGGCCCAAATGGCGTAGGATCGATCCAGCCTTATCCTCTTCTATTCGAGTTGCAGCTGTATTTCTGAATATGCCATGGCTGGCACGAATTCCCGGGTAACTCCATATGGTTGCTGTTCCCTATCATGTATAACCTTTATAATAAGATAACAGGGGTTTTCTTGACGATAATCCAAATATTTCGTGGTCGTCCAGCGGCTCGTATAAGCCCATAACAATATAATGTTGCTCAGTTTCATACACGAGGTCGTATAAGAAATGTCTGAAGGAAGAGATATCAACAAATGTTTCATCGGCATATATTCTCGCCTTCTGGTCGTTAAATCTACCGAAAAAGATGGCTTTGGGTCCGTGAAACTCTCGGTTACGCAGTTTGGTGAACTGAGCAAGCAAGGGCCTCCAAGGCTTTGCGATACTCATTCTGATATCGCCTCTTTGTTCCCAAAGGGCGGAAGATTCGTCTCTATGCTCCCAGCTCCCTTTACGTCTTGTGTATAGGCGGACATTTACAACCAGCGTAAATTGAATACGGACTCGATCGTAAGCTGGGTTATGCGCCAGAGAAACGGACACTTCGAGGCTGCTTTGACTATCACGTGAGAAATGGTAGCGATCGGGGACGATCAAAAATTCACCCCACCATGAAGCCTAAAACATTGAAAGGGTTTCTAGCCCTGAAGAGACTCACTTGGTAAACGCACAAGATGGAAAAAGAGTCGATGGACCGAGCCATTGAACTATTGGCCAGGCGAGCAGATGACAAATTGTCGATCACTTGGGTATGTTTCTATCGAATGGACTTGTAGGAAAATGTTCTAATCGCAATAGTTTTTTCCCATATAGTTTGCCATTGGAAAAAAAATAGATTTATTAATTTCATAGAGTTAAGGGTGAACTTATTGACTATGAATATTACCAACGACTGTAAGAAGTAATGAAACGTGTCTATCTCGTTTGGTCGGCCAGTTGTTAAGCCTGTGCGTGAGTCTCGGCAAAAGAGGAAGCCCTTTTCATGTGCCAGACCCTCAGCATGGGGAACCCTCGCGCCATTGTTAACGACCCGATAACGTCGCGATACTGTTAATTCCGGCAGGCGCTCCGAGCCAATTGCGCGGATCCTACGTTTAATTACGATCTGTCGAACATCGAGGGGATAAAGTCTTACGAGACTTTGTTTGAACGAGAATCACCAAAGACCATACACATATAATATACGGATTCTGTGACTGGCAGCAGCAGAAACAGCAGATTTAATCCTTGGTGAGAGAGTAAGCGAGAGGAACATTCGTTGAGGGGTCTGGCATAGGAAAGATGAAGGAATGAGCCATGAGGGGTTGTTATATGGCCCGAGGCTTCAATGCGCCAACTCTCAGGGACGTTTGATCATGGCAAGATCGTCATGACTTTACTCAAGCTCCCACATCTTAGTTACCATAGATACGACGAGCAAACAAGACAGGATCAGCCCCTTTGAAGAAGACCATAAAAAAAAAAAAAAAAAAAATAGAAAGAGTCTTCATCGTGACCAGAATCCTTCAAAACTATCCTATAGATCGATTCTCCGCAACGATGTGGCGGTCAACATAGAAATGGTAAAAAAGAGAATTCATCAAGTACAAAGCTAGCGAGAGTGGACCATGCCAAAATTCACGCCTGAGAAGCGAGAGTAATTGCCCTGGAAATTGGAGGACGTTCCGAGAATAAAAAATTAAAAAACCCTCTTGCCATCGAGGGGAGTGAAATAGTGTGTAGCACGCTGGGGGAATGTTTTACCACTGAATGCATGAGGTTCTCTCTCTCTCTCTCTGTTTGTGTGTGTGTGTGTTCATACTTTGCACAAAGTGTGGCATACTGCTATATTGCTAGAGGAAAGTTTATACGCCATCAAAGGGCTATACATTCAGTACGGTTGGAGCATCGTGCCAAAAAGCGTCCCTTGACCGTGACCAAATGGACGGGAGGGTTCCGCGTCTGCTTGTTCCATGGACGTCGAACAGTTTGGCTTCGTTTTACGGGACCCAAGAACGATCTACGTCCAACCAGAGCGGGTGGGGTGGGGGTTGCTCTTGTACCCCTCGCACTAGCCTGGACGTAAAGAAAAGCCAGTGAAAATGGTGGAAGGGGAAAGAGGGATTTTGTGGGGGGTGAGTTTGGCAAAGGGGTCGTTCTGGAAGGTTCATATACACACACAAACACACACTCCCTTCGTGTTTCTCTTTCTCTTTCCAAGGTTCTCGCTCGTGAGAGACCTGCATCCCCGAGGGATTTTGCGAAACCGTTCCTAAGGAAGCTCTTATTTAGAGCTTTAACGCCACTAGCGAACGTCCATAGGTCCCAGAGCGATAAAAGCCCGTTATATGGACGCTTGTAAAACGATCCGAACGTGTGTATTCCGTCACTTTTACGCTAAGCATACCTACTATATGATGGCTTTATACATATATACATATACATATATATATATATATATATATATATATATATATATATACACGCACAAGGACGAAGAACACGATGAGGGATGAGGGAGACGGAAGTCGAACGATAAGCGCGAGATGAGAGAGAGAGACTGCGCAAATAATTGGTTTGCACGTCGGTATGCTCGTTTACGTGCTGCACACTGCGTCTTACAGATAAGTTTCGATGAGTTTGTACAGAAACCATTCTCACATAACAGCAGGGAAGACACTCTCCGATCAAGTTTCTTTTAGTACCGCGTGTAGCAGCTTTCCAGGGGCATATTGGCCCAATTTTATTGTCAGCCACATAACACGTTAACCCAAAACCAATTCGTGGAAACGTGACGCAAACAAGGGAGCAGCTATCTTATCATTAAAAATGAAGCAGAGGTAAAAAAAAGATAGAAAATACGTTTTTTGTCTTATATATATATATATATATATACTCATTTTTATAAAAAAAACTGTTAGATGGATTTGTGAAAAATTATAGGGTATATTTGAAAATGTATTTTGGATTTTCAATCCTGCCGCTCAATTTCTGCATTGTTTGAATATATTTTATTTTTATACGATGATTGAAATACCAGAAATTTTCTCATGCACACGATGCCATGTTGGACGAGAAATCGTGGACATTGAATCGAGAAGCAAAGATTTATTCCATCTCCCCGTCTCATTTCTATCTCTTTGGCTTTTCTTTTCATGCATTATCCTTATCACGTTCGTCTTGATAGATTCGCCGATCAGAAGCTTCACGTATAGGTATGCGCTCAACCATCCTCCATCGTGTTTTCTAGCCTCGTTCATTTTTTTTTTCTTTTTTTCATCCATTCGTTCACCCTTTCTCAACAGCGAGATGATACATGGTCAACAGATGGAGAGAAGGGGAAGGCAGAATCCAATTGTCGAATGAAATTCGATCGTGTGTACTCTAAGGACAACGACGAAGCTTTACGTAGATGGTGAAATCACCAGTTCCCATTCAATTCAGCATCAGATTCGTCCAGACCTCTCGCAGACCTTGAATTCACCGTGGCAAAGACATATATATATTTGTGTTTCGTGCGCACATCGAATTTCAATCAAAACTCATCGACACGTGAACCAATCGTGACAATGAGATTCAAGGCTCACGAGGATAAACCGTCGAATTAAATAGAAATGTTTGCCATTTCCGCAAGTTGCGTTAATTTAATTTGAGGATGATTGAAATGTTTATTTATGGACCTTTCGACACGAATAATCTCTCAACGATCTTGACATCAAACTTAGCTGATATTGATGAGATACCCCATCAATAGCTCATCGGTCTTTAAGAATTTCTGAGCAACGAGAAAAAAATCTAGTTAAATGTCTGGTGCTCGATTAAATAGACTCTATTTAAATATTTAAAAGTCTTTTTTCTAAAGCCACGAACGACTCTCTAGTCAGGAAAAGATCTTCGAAGCACCATTTACGCATCAAGGACCAAAGAATAAAATTCAACCGAGAAGAAATGATTTATCAGAGCTCCGAAAACATCCCCCAAAGCCCATTTCTTCTTCAACACTGGACACGATGAAGAGTGCTAAGTGACTTTTCGCGAAAAAAAAAAGATAAAAGTTTTTCTTCGTCACGCCTCTCTCGCCCTTTCTGCTCGAGGTTTCCGTCTTCAGATTTCGAGGCTTGGGGTGCAGCGACGTTTGTGCCCAGAGACAAGGGAGAGCCACACACAGGCTTGGGTATGGCGTCAACGACGTCGAAATCAGCGAAAGACCAGCACGAATTTATGGACATCCTTTTCGTTCGCACCGGATGAAGAGATAAAGAAAAACAGTCGTAGAGGTTTTTCCCTTGTCGCCCGGCACCCTCTCTCCACGGGACATGACGCCACTTCTCTTTCCAGTCACACGCACAAAGACCAGAGAACAATGTAAAGTTGAGGGAAAAAAAAGTGAAGTACAATAGCTGTAATGGTTTCTTTGCTGTCTGTCATTGTCATTGTTTTATGTACAGTTGAGAGGCCGAAAACTCCTTAAAGGTTTTCAGTCCTATCCTCCCCCCGAGCTTTTTACTATTTTTTCGAAAAGGAGAAAAAGTATACAAATCGCATAAGGGTAGGAAAAGTAGATCTTCTTGACGTTCCTGAGTTGTTACACATATCTGTAAAGCCTGGTGACCCACTGCCATTCCCACCCATGTGCACTTGGCAATTCAGACAAAGAGCTCGATGCCCACTCGCCAAAAAACCATCTTCCCACCCCCTGAGTACTCAAGGGTGCTTCTTCGCGCGTAGAAAAATAATCGCTGGCGTCCCCGCGCCCTCTCTGGGTTGCGGAATAACTTGCATATGTATATATATATATATAAATTCACCGACGAGTTATTGGGGATGACAACGTCTTCGTCAGATCCACTCCCCACCCCTCCAAGCCCCCGCAACAGTGCTCGTTCCACAACGGAAACGGAAGTCGATAGCGAAGGGGGAATATTTCGGGGCAAGAGGGGGGGGGGGGGCGGTAGTGGAATAATAATAACAGCAGAACAATGAAAAGAAAGGACCGAATATGACGGTGAAGAGACTTAGGCTCGTAAAGATATGTGACCGTTATGGTGATTAAGGGGAATATAAGAATCTGGAAAAAGGGGAGAGCATTGAGTGTCGATTAGATTATTGATTCGATATGTCGAGGGATAACGATATATATGTCATTGTTATTAATGCGTAATAATATTGTGGGTCATGGGATGATGGAGTCGTCCTAAATAAATAGATATTTCGGTTATGATCATATGAAAATAAAGTGGATATACAAAAATTGTTATTCGAAAGAGACGGAATGGAGTTCGACAAAGGCGACTCGAGAGCCCTTCGTGACTATACGTGGGTTCGTTTTTTTTTGTTGTGAACTCAGAGCCTCCTGAGACGTCAACGTTAAGGGTACACGAGGAAAACTCTCGGAAGATTTTAACTCGTAATCCAGTTCCATTTTACCGGTTGTAAGCGCCTTAGGAAGCAGTAGCTCGCGAAAAGACGATTACGAGTAATTGGGATCTGTAAAATTCGTTTCGCTTTTCTTTCATTCTGCCGATATTCCGATGCCTAGGAAAAAAAAATTCGAGGGTTCCATCTTTGGGCGCAGGGCCAACACACAGAGAGAGAGAGAGAGAGAGAGAGAGTCCCTTCGTTTTCTTCTTCTTTTTCGTGCTTCTTTGTTCGACGTTTTTTCTTCTCTCTCTCTCTCTCTCCTTTGCTTTTCCACTCGTCCCCTTTCCATGGTATTAGTGCCTACAGCAGGAAACCTCTTGGATCGACCCTCAAATATTTTCATTCGTCTTCGATGTGAGACGGGAACAAAGAAATGTTTTCTACGAATGAGATAAGGGTTCGGTATCCGAGCTTGGCACGCGTACCGATCCCATATCTTTCACAAGAGTGTGGGTAAACGAGAGAGAAAACCGAGGGGAGAGTGAGAAAGAGAAAGAGGGAGAGAGAGGGTGGAAGGGAGAAAGAGAAAAGGACAAGGACAGAGAACCAGCGCGAATCACCCTCGAAACGAGCGGAGACATTGACGTATGGGGACTGCGGATGCAGCTCGCGAGTATTATTATCAAGCCCCCCCTTTGATGCGTTGTACACACCACACACACACACACACACACATACATATATATATATATCATAGTATCCAACCCTGCGACCGACGACGCAGTATCCCAAGGACCCCACCTACGCTACAGATCCCCCCTTGCAAAGCTCACTTGTATTAATTATGCAATGCAAGGGGTCGGCAAAAATGGGTGAACAACCGCGGGCATGATTTACCGGACTTGCCAAATACTCGTAAAAAACAAAAAAAAAATACAAAAAAAACCAATATAACTAAGTAGCTCATAGTGGAATTTCATCATTGTTGAAGGGTCAGACTGGACCTCTTCAATGGCTAAACCATTAGATTATGGATAGATTCACCCACATGGAAACACAATGGACGAATGTGTCGAGGCTAAGTTATCACTTGAGTTTGTACCAATTTAAGATTGAACTTACGCTCTCAAATTCGAGCCTTGTGAAATAAAAGAAAAATATTCGTTGCATCAATTTTATTTGAATCTGGACCTACTAAAATTTCTGTTAATTCGAAATAAATGATTCGTTTGACTCAACTAAATCTTTCATTTAATTTATTGTGTTGGGTAGGCAAAAAATTGTAATTAACCCTATCAAATATATTCCTTTAGTTAAATCAAATAAATAACTTATTTTGAATATACTGGAATTCAAATATCACCCATTTACCTAACTTCGAGGGAATATATTTTTTTTTGGTCTAGACGTATCCGACCAGTTCACTCAGCAGCGATAAGAGCAACAGAAGTCCGCGGAATTATGCATCGGATATGTTTTTCGATGGTATTTGAGCGGATAACACAGAAGGGTGATAGCGTCAAATCGATGATACGAAGAGGGGAAAATCAGCCATGTATGTGAAACGAGGGGACGTGGGCGCGTAAATGTTCGCATGGGCAAGAGGATGTGTAACGTGGTACACCACTTGTCAAAATCCCGAGGCTATTTGCAGCAGATAACGTGTCCAATGTTTCCAAGTTATATATATATATATATATATATATATATATGACCATCCGATACGTAAATACGAACGTATATGAGTTTCGCATACCGAAAATTGCACGAATATCTCATGCCAATCGAGGATTATGTGCGGCATGAGAGAATGAGGACCCCATTCGGAAAAGGATATGAGCTTGGTAAGGACGAATCAGAGGCATTTTTTTTAACACAGGAACGCTCAACCGTTCACTCACGTCTCTTTGTCCTTCCTGGCTCTTTATATTCTGGCATGTGCAGGAAGAGACCCCATATCGATTCATCGAATCGAACAGCGGATATGCCTCTGCCATTCCTGATGAAAACTAACAGCGAGGCCAGGCAACGAGTGGGATTAACCAGTGAATTCCTCTCAACCCCTTTGATTATATATCGGGGTAAAATACTCCATGAAATCTCGATGGCATTCGACGTGAAATGGTCGAGCCAGGAGAACAAAGAACTTTGGGCTGTATGAGTGAATAGTTGCAATCGGGTTTTTATGGATCGTCTGGCATTTGTTAAAACGTTTGCAAAGCTGTTTGTATTTTTTATCAGTAATAAGGTTGAAATTATTGATAAGACTTGGTTGAAGCACATATGAAATAGGACAGACAAAAGAGTCAAAGGGGTAATTGGGATGGCAAAAAGATCGAAGAAAGACAAAATTGTAGTTTGGGGAATTTAGTTCGCAGTTTCCTTGATTCGTAAAATCCTCCAGGACGACAGGATAAATTGCGATATCTATCCAATGGTTTTTCCGAGCATCGAACCGAGTAGTGATAAAAAAAAAAAACATTTGGGGGTTGAGAGCTAGATCTAAGAGGAAAGAAGGGGAAGTTGCTTGGGAGACTCAACGCGGGGGGTTCTTTACACTTTTCGGTCGTTTCTTTTTTCTTTTCTCTTTGTACCAAAGATTTTAATATCGTCACTCCACTCGGTTGCCGGTTCGTTGATCCGTGATAGCGATAGAAATATAAGCGAGGGCGAATCAGCTTGATGGGCGTCGAACCGAAAGAAAGAGCGTGAACACCGCAGGGGGTTTTTTCTTTGACGAGCAGACGAATGAAAATTAAATTAATCAGGTGGTTCCAGTCGAGTTGGGCCTGGGGCAAGTAGGTGACTATAATTGGAATGTGATAATTAAACTCACGGATTATTCCGCCGGTATTTTTCACATTTGTCATTGTCGAGAGAAACTGCTCGATATTTGCGAATGGGCGATGATATGATATACGAGCAGCAAATTGACATTACAAGAGGACAAAAGGATCCAGGACATTTCCACAAATGAAGACACAAACAATGGATCACTCGTGAACGTTGCAGCTTATATTTTAATATTTATATTTCCAGCACTTTCCCCCCTTCGAGCAGTTTTATACGTATTTACTGCACTGACGTGTACTTCAACCCCTGTGGTACACAAACCGGAAATAACGTTGCTGACAGACTTGAGAGCTTGGCACCCTCTCGCTGCCGTTCTTTTTCGTACAGCCCTTGCGGAAAGAATCGCGAGAGAGTGGGAGAGAGAGAGAGAGAGAGAGAGAGAGAGAGAGACTGCTCTCTGGTTCACAATCCCTCTACGAGACCTGGGGGCGAGAGAAGACGCCTTGTAAATCAACCACGCGTCGACGAAGAAGTTAAGGATGCGAAGAAAGAAAGAGAGAGTTACATGGCCTAACCGGAGATGCCTGCCGAGTGCAAAAGGTCGAAATTCTCTCCGGGCTGTCGGTGCCATGAAAATGGGGAGTACTCTCATGTGGGATAAGAATATATATACCAAAGTACTACTAAATCATACAGTATAGAGTTCAGGGAAACGATGAGAGAAGACTTTGTGTATACTACGAGGGGCGGGGTCGGGCGGGGGTCGCGAGCTTTCGATGAAATGCCAGCCTCGGTGCTTCCATCGGGCAAAAAATTTATGCCTCTAGGTATTTCTGACTTTATGCCGGAAAAGACGAAATCATGGGCCTGCTTCTGTCGCTTTTTTCATACCTAATTTTGTGGCCAAATGGACGTCGACTTTTTTTTAAATCCCTTAGACCCCTTTTATGTAAAACATTGCATTGATCTCTAACATTCTTTAATAACGTTTTACACAGATGACCATTGAAATTGTGATAAAATGAAAAATGAAATAAAACGAGGTGAGTTGGAGGATTTTTATACATACGCGTGTAGCAAAGCCACGGAATTCAATGTTAAGAAAAGCTCAACTATCGAAAATCCCGTCCCATCGAATCCAATTTAACCCCACTTGTCACACACACAAACATACTTTGCACTCTCACGCTGTTTTCTTTCCGTATTTTGAGAATAAAGAGGCAGAACTGGCAATATATAAACAGAGAAAGAGCCATCGAGGCTGGGATGAAAAGCACGAAGTGAGTGAAGCTAACGTAGAATATTGAGATGAAAGATTGCGAACATCAGGAAGGAAAGGGGAAGTATAAGGGGCGAGAGAGGGTAAGAGCACTTTGGCTAAGAAGCTTTACCTGCACTCAGCTGCTTTATATTTTATTAATTCTTATCCCTTTTCATGCACGTGTAATCTTCCTGCGAATATCTGCAGGATCTCATCTACCCTTGCTGGCTTGAGACATCGTCATCAAGAAGTTTCGCGAGTAATCGTTGCGTTAGTGACAAAATTCAACTAAATATTAATAATCTTGTTTCACTATAGAATAGTATAAACTTGAAAAAATATAAGTCAAATCAATTTTTAAGCTGCTCTGATTATTATTTTTTTATTGATTCTCATCCCTTTTTCATGCACGTGTAATCTTCCTGCGAATATCTGCAGGATCTCATCTACCCTTGCTGGCTTGAGACATCGTCATCAAGAAGTTTCGCGAGTAATCGTTGCGTTAGTGACAAAATTCAACTAAATATTAATAATCTTGTTTCACTATAGAATAGTATAAACTTGAAAAAATTGAAATGAAATCAATTATTAAGCTGCTATTATTTAAATTTTTTTATTCATTCTTATCCCTTTTTTATGCACGTGTAATTTTTCTGTGAATTTTTGCAAGATCTCATCTGCCCTCGCTGGCTTCAGGCATCGTAATTAAAAACTTCTGTGGCTAATCTTTGCGATAGTGACAAAACTGACCTAAATATTAATAATCACGTGTCGGCATAGAAAAATATTTACTCGAAAAAGTTTGAAATGAAATTAGTTTTTCAGCTGTTCGATGTTTTGCGTCGAATCGTTGTGAAAGTGACGAAACTGACTAAATTATTGATAATCTTGTTTCACCATAGACAAATTTTTACTTGACAAAATTGGATACAGATTGATTATTGATGACTGTTGAAATGACGGAATTCATCGGTTAATGGAAAAAGTCGAGGGGTCAAGAGACTATAATACGATCTACGAGAAGCCTGGATGACCTCCAAGAGAAAATTCTCACGTGGTTAGTTAGCAATTTCCTCGAGAGTGATCGATTCTGTAGGAGATTACCGTGCGGTGGGTTTTTGACCGGGGCGTGTCGTTGACGGATAGCGTGTGACATCGGTCGAGCTCCCCCATCGCAAAATGCTCTGTCCTTCTTCACTCGTCCAGCAGGCACGTCATGCAGCATCCCTTGCTCTTGAGACCTTTCCCATTGCTCGAATTCTTCCTCTTTTTTTTTCCTCGCCCATCTCGAGGCTTATCGGGACCACGAGAGGCTTTCTGTAATGCCTCTTGCTTCACGTTTCAATATATGCGAAACTGGCGACCGGTATGAGATTGCGATCTTCCATTCCACTTCACTTGCTCCTCTCTTATCCCTCCGTGAAGCCTCGCGAGGCAGCGCAGATCCTTATCGCAAATAATTTTCATTCTTCGTGGTTGGTCAACTCTGCTCTTCGGATTCTCGAGAGATACTCGAGGGACTTTTCTCGTATTTCTTTTTTAAATTATATATTGTGGATGACAATAGAAATCGGGCCTCTGGACGCGACAGCCAATGCTGCTGGATTTGTAGAATTTGTTGGTTCCCTCATATTTCCCATTTCTCGATGTATTTCAAGGGATCAGCGAAACATTTGAAATAGGGGATGTTTTTTCGATTGCATCGAAGCAATCTACAATTCTATGCTTTTCGGAATTGAAAAAAATAATAATAATTGGGACAATACTAATAATAAGTGGTTATCATTACGACCCTCAATTCAGTCACGAATATTTTTCATCTGCTCCGCGCAGATGCCTCGTTGCCTGGAATATTTGCACCGTCCTGTTTTGTCCCTTTCTCATTTCTCGAAGAGCGGGAAAAAAAAAAAAAAAATACTCGAAGAGCGAGTCGAGCGATTTTTTTATTCCCCGCAGCTCATCCCAGTTGGCTTTTTCATTATTTCCTGTCGAACGAGTACAAGCGAGGGAAAATCTCTAATTTGCTATGAAAGCCTCGCCATTCTTGCCTGGTAGGGCTTTTTGGACGAATCGTCTCGGTCTTTCTGAGAGGGGATCGCAGATGTGGTATTTTTAATAAATAATAGGATGCCTCGATTTCGTAGCTGTCGAGGAAAAATACAAAAATCTTTCCTCTACATTTGAATCAACGATGATTTGCTATTTTTACGAACGAGAGTATTCCATGATTATAATTCATTCGAACGAACATATTTTTAAGTGCTATTTATTATTACCCTGCGATCATTGCTAATGCTCAATGACTTTCTTATTTATCCTTTATACAATTTACCAGCCCCCCTTAATGAAAGAAACAAGGCGTACAAAAAAAAAAAAAACAATGGAAAAACAGTTGGGGGATGTTTTTTTTTTCATCGAAGAGAAATTCAACGTCAGAGAATTCTGAAAGTGGGATGGTTCGTCTGGGGAATAGCGGAAGCCGCGCCCGTTATATCGTCGGGTCGTTGGATCGTGCGGAATACACGAAATGCTTCGTGAAATTGCGTACAGGGATAAGAAAATCTCTGAGCTGCTTTACGTACAGTCTGGATCCCGACCTTGGCGGTACAATAATGAAGAGAGAGAGAGAGAAAGAGAGAAAGCAATATTTATTTCGGGTCCCAGGACGTGTCCCCTTAAGTGGGAAGAGGTAAGAATATAATGGACAAAGAGAGCAGAAATGATGCGAGACACGAGACATGCGCAGATGTTGTCGGTGGATTATTATTAATAAACATCATCCTCGTAATGTTTACATTGTCTGCTTGTTTGTTCCAATCGCGAGTCATCCATAGACAATCATATATTTATTCCTGCTTATTCGATCCATCTTGTGCGAGCAGTGCCAGCATGGACGCTTATGCAAAGAGTTAAAGTTCCATGGGAGAGAACAGAGAAATTAAGCATTCATTTTGACAGACAAGGAGTGGCCTCTGTCTGCTACTAGAAATTAAGGGATGAACTTGAAGATTGGAAATGGTATGGAAAAGGATAGCATGATATTATCTTGTGAAGGAATGGAGTGCGAAGGGCTTGGAAGAGAGAATGAGAATGAGATATGCAAGACTTGTCACGTTCTCTCGGGGACAGGATTAAAAGTAAATGTTAATCCTAAGCTTAACACGTGGATTAATTTAGACTCGGAACATAGAGAGCTCTTTTGCTTATAGCTACCCCGTGAAAAGGCTACGTTAGTTGAGAGAATCAACGATTGATTTCAACAACTAACATATTTTCTTCGTGTGACTTGCCATTTTCTAGATCCGACTCAAAGTTCATTAATCATGCTGACCTGTAAAAGTTTCGAAAACTCGTACAAATATATTTTGAAACACTTCAATTAATCAAAAATGTAAATTTAATCCCTCAAAAAATACTCGATTGTCTATGATAAATACTTACATTTAGTGTGTGCAAGAAATTGTCATAAACTCTTTCCACGAAGGACAAATGAAACGGAATAAAAGCGTTAAGCTCAATATTATTAGTAAAAGAAAAATAGGCGTTTAACCTCGTGGACCTGCATACAAGTCCCCAAGACTTCTGGAGGGACAGGATTAAAAGTAAATGTTAATCCTGAGCTTAACACGTGGATTAATTTAGACTCGGAACATAGAGAGCTCTTTTGCTTATAGCTACCCCGTGAAAAGGCTACGTTAGTTGAGAGAATCAACGATTGATTTCAACAACTAACATATTTTCTTCGTGTAACTTGCCATTTTCTAGATCCGACTCAAAGTTCATTAATCATGTTGACCTGTAAAAGTCTCGAAAACTCGTACAAATATATTTTGAAACACTTCAATTAATCAAAAATGTAAATTTAATCCCTCAAAAAATACTCGATTGTCTATGATAAATACTTACATTTAGTGTGTGCAAGAAATTGTCATAAACTCTTTCCACGAAGGACAAATGAAACGGAATAAAAGCGTTAAGCTCAATATTATTAGTAAAAGAAAAATAGGCGTTTAACCTCGTGGACCTGCATACAAGTCCCCAAGACTTCTGGGGCTACACCCTCCTGCCTCCAGCCAACGAACGAAGACATACTTCGGTCTGGTTCTTTTCCAATTTCGCGGTTTGAAATGCAGCACGCGTTTATGGCGAAAGAGTACTACACTATTATGTGACGGGTGTACAGACCAGCATGAGCAATATGTATTGTTCCATATTGTATATTTTCCTCACACACATACACACACACACACACACTGGTGTACCGTTGAAGCAAAAGCCGGGGTACGAAACCTGGACCCATATCTTGAGTTCTGCGGCTGGGGCCGAAGGGGTATATAACTCGCAAAAGCCAGCGGCTGGCAATAATCCGACCGTAAAATTGCGACGTTGCGTTTTGCGAGCGGGTCCCTCGAGCTGGTTCGCCCAAAAAAAAACCATTTGAACACGCTCCGCACAACTTGATACAACGTATGCGTGTACGCGATGTGTTGTACGCCGTACACTCTCTTACCATCCAACATTGTTCCGATGATACTTTTGCTGCTGTTGGCAAAAGCCACCACCATCCCCTTACCCGAGCCACGCGATAAAGAATATTGCCTGCAAGCTCACCCATCACAGCCCCTCGTCGCATAGTTTTTATTCTGCCTGTGCTAAAAATTCTTCGAGCAAGTTGACGTGAATCGGTGACTCGATATCAGCTAGCAAAAGCATCAACGCATTGGAAATATACATGAACCCGTTGTTTTTTTTTTTTTTTTTATATATTCATAGGGGTGTCGAGTGTGTTCCATAGTGTACGAGCATGACATCCTGCCTGGACATTATTGCCCACATAAAACGGAATTGCTCCAAAAGAGAGAGACAGAGAGAGAGAGTGAGTTTTCTCGAGAAGAGCTAAATTTTTCGTCACCCTGCCATGCGTGAACATTTGGTACCAGGTGGCGTTGTCGACACCAAAAGCACTATTGGGGATGATACACCAAAAGATGATGACAGTCGAAAATTATTAGACATAGGGGAATGGTGGCTAGGGGAATTGATTAACGATTTTTGGCTCAGCATCGGTACGGATCATCGATTGCTATCATTGAAGACAAGTCCAGAACCAGACACGTATAATTGGCTCTTAAAAAAATTCGCTCAAAATTCTCATTCGAGGCTAGATGAGATGGAACATCGTCATCAATTGCTCTTCTCAAGACTCGGCAACAAATGATTGAATCTTGACAAAAAAATTGATGAAAAGTTCGTTCGAAATTATGTTTACAATTAGTAAGATTGAATTTACTTCAACGATTTAAATTGTGTTCTAAAATTTGAGTATTCAGCTCCCAAGAGGGAGAGAGACACGTTTAATTGACTCTTAAAAAAAATCGCTCAAAATCCTCAATCGAGGCTAGATGAGATGGAACATCGTCATCAATTGCTCTTCTCAAGACTCGGCAACAAATGATTGAATCTTGACAAAAAAATTGATGAAAAGTTCGATCGAAATTATGTGTACAATTAGTAAAATTGAATTTACTTCAATGATTGAAATTGTGTTCTAAAATTTGAGTATTCAGCTTCCAAGAGGGTGAGGGAGGGGTAGGAGAGAGAAAAAAGGGCGGACTTTGGATTATAAATTTTAGGGATGTTGTGCAGGCGTTTTGCGATTCCAGTATGGAAGAATGGCTTTTTTGCTAGTGAAAAAAGAGAGAAGGAGAGCGAGATAGCGAGGTGGTGCAAAAAGGGAAATATTCGTCCATGCCCAAAGCGACGAAGCGAACGGATTTAAGCCGCACCTAGCCGCTCGCAGCCTGTGCGTCTCGCATAAATGCGGCCGTAAAGCTCAGACGCTACGACGGCGTTAACTTTACTGCCCAGTTTCGTTGCTTCTGCGGTACGTGTGGAGGATAAAACGGAGATAGAGCGAGACGAAAGCTCGAGGGTCATGACGTATATCAAGCCTGCTCGCTTGGCGCACGCAGCCAAACATACATAAAGCATCAGCCGTGAATTGTATCCGCTGGGACTGAACGAAAAAAAAAAAAAAACTGCGCGATGAAGGAATTGCTTCTCTGCATTATGAAAACGCGAATCCACAATATCTTCGTACTCCCTAGTCATAGTTTTTATTCGCGGATGTTTTACCCCACCTGGCTGTTAAAATGAGACGAGAAGGAAAAGCTCTGAAAGAAGATGAGAGGATCAGATGGAGAATGAAACGCTGAAAAATTCCTTCTGGGTTATATAATTTTCATAAATCTTGAGAGCACGCATTATTGCATGCCAAAGGAAGCGCATTTTTCAACGACGATAAGCTCTCAAGTACGAAGGAAAAAAAAGCTCATACAACTTTTTTTTTTCTTCCCATCGTGGTTCTCATTTAAAAAATGTCCGTCGCAGACGAGCCAGGCTAAACGATTATCGAGAGAGCAACGCGAGGCGAAATAACGCGGGGATCAAATTACCCTGGAAATTGGATTATGGTCTTTTTGCGTCCATCGAATCTGGGAGGCTCATCGTGCTTGGAATTTTGCAGTCTGCTGGTGCACACAGACCATTCGTTGCTGGTACGTAATAGAAAAGGAATTTAATCAGATATCCAAGGAATAAACCGCAGACACACACACACACACACACACACTCGCTTGCGGAGCTTTTTTTAGATTCAGCCTCATTTTGCTCGTAGTCGTTCCTTTAAAGAAAACCAATGACCATCCAATATCTGATATTGATATTCCGGTGGAGCGCAGGCTAATGCAGCAATATCGATCGCACCCTCCACGAGAAGGATACACGCGAAAAAAAAGGACAACTAACTCGGTACGCAATAGACGAGCTAGAGTATGCAGAGTTGGGTGGATTTTCATGAGATTGGTGCACTTGGCAAACATGCCGATTCTTTGACCCCAGCAGACGAGTCCGCGACAGTGCGTTAGCCCGAACCGCGCAGGCATCGGCGAACCGATAAAGCTCTCGCGAATACGTACAGACAAACATGAGTCTCTTCTCACTGCCGTTTTAACTTCTTTGGTGTCTCGTACATCGAGTCAAACACGCGATCTATATTTTTAGCACTCTCGTTGCCAGGGAGAAAATCCCACCGAAGCCTCGCGCTTCGACACATCGTTTCGAAGTAGTCCACGCTGCGATTGTGAAGATGTGAAGTGGAGACATGGAGCAGTTCGCTCAGATGTTTGAGAATTATTATAATTATTATAAAGTTTTGTTAATGACTGCGCAGAGAAGTTTAAGGTTGTTGGTAATAATGAAGATATCAATTAATTTCACTAAATAGTCAATTATCCTGATAATTAAGTCCAATGTGAGATTTTTGGGTCTTCGGTCTCTAAAGAATTACCAATCTTTTGGTATTTCGAGATGAAAAGTGAAGAGATTGCACACTTGAATCAAACGTTTGTTAAGTATTATAATTGTAACTCTTTTTAATGATCGCACAGAGAGGTTAAAGTTGTTGGTAATAAACATTGAAGATATCAATTAATTTCACCAAATGGTCAATTATCCTGATAATTAAGGCCAATGTGAGATTTTTGACTCACAAAGAATTAAGAATCTTTTGGTATTTCGAGATGTGAAGTGAAGAGATTATACACTTCACTCAAACGTTTGAGACCTATTATTATTGTAACTCTTTTTAATGCTCGTGTGGAGAAGTTGAAGTAATTGGTAATGGACAATAAAGATATATTAATTGATTTTGGTAAATAGTAAATTTTCTCAATAACTCACAAAGGATGATTAATTTTTCTGTATCCTGAGATATTATGTGGGGAGATGGAGCAGTTCGCTCAGACGTTTGAGAAATATTATAATTAAACACTCATCAACTCTCATCAAGTGGGTAGATTGTACATTTTGCTCAGACTCTTGAGAAGTATTATAATTGAAATTCGTTTTTAGTCGTCAATAAATGATAAAAATATTAATTAATTTCACCAAATCGTCACTTTTCCTAATAATTAAGATTTTCGACTCACAAAAAATAATAAATATGTCCAATTCCGGGGCTTTTCCTCTTTGGTCCCCTGGATTTTGTTCGGACTTGTGAAAACGATTCCAATGTTGAACCAATTCCATATTAAACTTATCATCCAAAACTTGAGTCTGAGGATCGATTTTTTTTTTTTAAATTTAATCCACAATTGCACCATTTAAAAATTCGTATGGCCCACTGAACAATACGATATTTTCACACCACCTTCTCCACGGAGCTCCACGGATCGAGGCCGTTTTTTTTTTTTTTTTTTAACGAAATAATCAAGCGCAAAAGGAGTATTGCAATAATTGGCCCCACGTAAGTTACAGCGTAAGCAGTTTCGTCTTGTCATAAAGTGCGGACGTCGAGACTCTCTTTTTGCCCGTAAATATATATGTCTGCTCGATGCAAGAGGCTTTCGTTTTAACGATTGTACATTTTGCCTGGGCCCACCAGGAAAACGAGACCACCATCGTTCCTTATTTCGACGTCGTTTCAACCAGCTTTTTCGATGTTCCCATGTACACGCTTTCCACCCACGATTCCTTCAGCTCATCCGCCATGCACCCAACAGAGGATGGAAAAAAGGTAAAAAATAAAATAAACGTAAGGACTGTGAGACGTCGGCCATGCATTTTTCTTGTTTTTTTTTTATTCTCTGTTACTTGCTCAGAGGTTCGATTAAGTTTTTCGTATCGTTCCTGCAGACAATGGTATGCCATTTTTTCTCATTCAGTGTTGATTGGTTCTTTGCGCAAGGAGGTAACGAAGTATGAAGCTCCCTCAGCCCCATTCACTGCTCGCCTCGTTGTTCCATTAGGGAGCCTTTAACCCAACTTTCTTTCGAAAAGGATCTTTAACGACCGATCTAAATTCACAGATTCGGTAATAGAGTGCAGAGATGGGGCTTGTGTGCTTGGATGAGGTACTTCAATATACATATATATATATATATCGTTCCCCCTCTTACGACAAAGTCATCGTTTAATGTTTACTTCCAAGTGCGTCCTGATTACTCCCTATCCAAGTCCATTTCAGAGGTTTCCTCTCCCCCTCGTTTCCCAGGTTAAACACCGAAATTTCTCGTACATAGTTCATGCACCAGCCAATTATAAGTACCCTCGAAAAGAGCTCTTGCTCAATTCTGGGCAGTGTTAATGCACGTATATAGGAAAATTCCCAGCACGCCGGTTGTTATTTCGTCTTAACAAGACGATGCTCGTAAAGCCGTTTAATCGAGTTACATAAATTCGACAATCTCGCTTCATCCAACGACCGAGAATGTGTACATCCAAACTGCTGTGTGACGGATTCTCATGAGAAATCGAGAGACAATAATTCATAATTCTGACAACTGGCGTGATTGTTCATACAGGGTTAAACCAAAAAACTTGGGTTAACGACCGTACAATCAACCAATCTTCCAAATTTCCAAATCAAAGTTTCCATTTCCTTCTCACGGATAGATCGTGATCACAAAAATTTGGTTACACTCGTATAGATGAAATTTCACAAGCCCAATACTTTTCGTAGTTAGTTTAACTCGGATTGAGTAGAGTTAATCGCGGAAATTGAAATGATTGACGCTCCGTTACGCGAGGCTCAAATTTTTATCACGAATTATATTGATTGGAATCTACTGAAGTACGAAAGGGCGAGTAATTAATTAACCCACTTCGACCGTTACAATCGCAAAATGGGATCATCGATGTACAACGTGCGAGCATTCGAAAGGATTCGAGAAGTCGAACTTCATTGGCCTGTCGTCAAGCGACCTATCGTCGAGAGATCCTGTATCTGTACTTGGGCGAGTGAACGAGGGAATGAAGCCGACGCGACGAAGAAGCTCGACAGGTCGATTTTTTTCTTGTCGAACCGGCTGCGAGACCGCATCTCCAGAGACGAGTAAACCAGCCTCGTCCGACAAGCGGTTGACCGTTTGGGTTTGGTCTCGCCTTTCCCATACTCTTACATATTATCGGCCTGACATGCTACTTCGATCTTCGCGGCAGCGAGGCTGAAGGAGCAACAATCTTGCTCTCAGCCTTTAATATGTATCAGAAAAAAAAACCAGACACCGCGCGGTCTTGGAAGCCTTTTTGGTTATGAGGAGCGCGCGAGTCAGGTCGAAATCATGAAAATCAAACTATCAATCTTTTCTGCAAGTAGCCGTAAAAAGCTGCCAATTTGCTGCCATCGTGCAATTAACTTTCTAATTGCGAGAATGAAAATCATAGAACAACAAAATATGGCACATCATGACATCAATACAATGGCCAATTAAAAATCTTACCATTGACCGGAAGCTGATTTATTAAATGTTGATTAGTCGAAGGACTGAACTCTTCCCCGTACTCACCTGAAACATAAAAAAGAGACATTGAAATGACTGATAAAACGAGGATTGATTTTTTTTTAATAACAATATTCTCCCATAATGCAGAAGGAGGACTTTCAGAGAATCATAAAACTTCCTGTTTTGAAGTTTCGGTGATTCGCGAGTGAACTTTTTGACGCCTACGGATCGTAGAAAGATTTGATATGATTGATTTGTATAATTAAATAAGTAGCTCGACATGTCAGAGCGACGATAGCGAAATCCGTAAATCCAGACTCAGATTTTTGATTCGGTTAATTGTCAAATGTCTCGAAATGAGAAGAGGTGCGGCGTTTTCAGCAAATTATAAGCTACATATTGGAAAGAAATCGTGGTCAGCCCATGAACGCGATTGATGGGCAACGAGAGAACGAGCACGAGATACTCTGGAAGAAGGAGAGAAACATCGTGTGGACGAGTGGGACACGAGCAAGAGCAAAGATTAAAGCCCTCTGGAACGTTAAATCTCTCCCACGTCCTGGCCACTTCCTGCCATTCGTAACCATTAGAGAAATTTATGTATCACATCTATTGCAAACTTGTTGTATATACCGAGAGCAGGTATGCCACGGTCTGTTATAAAGCTTTTGCACGGTACCACAGGATTGCTGTTCAGGTTCTTTACGACTAAGGCGAGGATATTGTATCTGTGTGTGTGTGTGTGTGTATGTGTATTTTGCACTGGAAAACGAGCCACACTCACAGACGATTGAAAGTCAGTGTGGCACTAATAGAGACTGTGGTGAATTTCAAACTGCTACAAAGACTGATTGTGAGTGGGGATATCGAAAGTTAACTCCACTGGGAGGAATCTTGCCAATCCCACCATCACTGGACGATGGACGTCCTATGGAGCAGTATAAAGCGTTACTGGAGCCGCCCAAAATAAGAGAGTTGGTAAACCAAAATGAGAGAGTTGGTTGCTTCTGGTGAAATGGAGTCTATTGAGTCTAGTATATCGAATGGAAAGCGTTGAATTATGGAAGCCAATGATGAACCAGAACTGATAAGCATTTACAAAGGATTAAAGATTCTAATCTCCAGACACGACAATACTATTTTCCATCTGATTGCATTGTCCAAAACGATAGAATGATGGTTGCCAATGATGATCAAATTGGTGACCAATAAATCAGAACTGATCAGCACTGACCAATATCAATTGATTTACGATAATAATAGTGTCCAGTTACCAGTTACCAGTCACCACAACCGTGAGGTATCACTGTTTTTCTCATCAATGAACGCCCATTAATGAGAAAAACCAGCGTCTTCCCTACTTTTGCTAGCTGGACATACTCAACGCGTACTCGCTAATCTCGCATTAGAAACTTGCAATCCGGATTATGGCGATGCTCTCGTAAAGTCGAAATAGCATAGTCATAAAATTTTATCTGTTGATCCACAAGCGTGTTCCTTTCAGACATAAAGCAAAGCTCTCCAGACGCTACCGTCCTCCTGTTTAGGGGGTATATATATATATATATACACATATATATATATATATATATATGGACCATATAGTCGTCCAATGCCTCTGTATAAGCCTCGCGCGAAATACCGCAGGGCCACGATTGCGTGACGAGGGATAATAAATATCCTTGGTGGACGTTAATGCCCGTTGCACGCGTGCGCTCAACTCCTTCGAGGCTATCATTCCACAAGGCCCACACGCTGCTGCTGTGGCTCGCTCTTGGAAATTTGTGACACGCGTTGGAATTTCAGAAAACTTTCGGACGACACAAGATAGGGGAGACGAAAAGAAAAGAAACGAAAAAAGTGATTGAGATAAGAGAAGAAAACGAATTAGATGTATGGGCTATTCTGGCTTAAAAAAACCGAGCACGATCTTGATTCTCCGATTCTGTGGCTTGAGAATAATGTATTAAGAAAATGGTAACCCTGATATATTGCTGCGGATATGTAGGTATAAAGTATAAAGCGAAAAGGCGATTCGCATGAATCTTAGTAACGACTTAACTCGCCGTGAGCCAGTAACGACCAACGTTCGTTTAACTCGATATACTTTAACGATTCTCTTGTAACGTGAAAAAAAAGAGGGACAAATGTATCTCAATGTGATATTTATTATTTCTTGCTAACAACCTACTTCAGAGTGCTTTTTTTTTTTTTTTTTAAATACAATATGCGAATAAATAAAGGGGAAAGTTTATCAGAGGGATTTTCTCGCTTTATGTATATTTATATGCACGAATAGATGCTAAAAATTCGTGAGCGTTGATGAAGTCGAGCTCGCGAGACACTCGTGACGCTCTTCCTTCACTGCGATTAATTGGAGCCAAGCGACGACGAAACGATTTGTTTTATTTTACCCCAGAGAGACATTTAAAACTGTGATGGAGCCGAAATAATCGCGTGTGTGTCGTCAGGCCAAGAGAAATTATGAAACACGATCGTGCTTTTTCTGCACTGCTGATTGGTGTCAACGTGAATTTATCAGACATATATATATATATATATATATTTCATAAATTCATCCAAAATTGAACTTGAGGTTGAACCAAGTTTCGTTCGAACTTGTGCCCTAAAATTTTAGCCTAAGGCACAAATTTTTAGTCACAAGTTTATTCGGGCGTAAGTCCTGAATTACACAGATTCGAATTACGTAAGATGGAGTTTCAATTTTGTTTCAAGAACGTTGAAAAATCAGCAGTAACTACGTCGATGCGTTGGTAAAAAATTTGAATTATCGATTACGACGAGATGGAAAAGTCCCTCGTGGCTTTGCTCATTTGGTCGAGATGAATCAGGGAGGCAAAAAAAAAATCCGAGAAACTTTATCCTCCACCTCAATTCGGTAGATCCGTTCTTCTTTTCCATTGGGGTGAGATACTTTCGGAGCACTCAAAACCGCCATCGCAATTATACAAAATGAATATATACTTCATTCTCCCTCCGTATCATCTTTCACGGGAGCATTCTTTTAATTGCAATTCGCATATTCTGTCACCCGCACGAAAAAAAAAAATCCCTCGAAATAATAATCAGTCGTTTATACTGATACTTGGTGAAAAAAAAAAAGATAATTAAAAAAATTAAGCTACGATAATGGAGGGAAAAAAAATTAATTAAAAACAAGTTTTTCGTTTCTCATTCGCTTCGTTACGGTGTACAGACCGGTATATATAGACGGTATAAAGATACGCTATATGAATGAAGGGTTACCGCGCCCTTTCTCTTCGTGCACTCATTTGAGCATACGTGTAAGCTGCATGTGTGTATTTTTTCAGAAACATGGCTTATGAATAGTGCATGTGACTGGCTAGGCAAGTGCAGTAAATTACACATTAGTAATCAATTAGTGAAGAAAGCTGTGCGGCTTTACTGGTGACTGTTGAGCGAAAAGTGCATGGAACAAGCACACGTGGCACAACACAAGTCAGATGGAGTAGAGTTAGTGGATTATATATTTTCCCCGTAGACCCTTCCATGATACACGGAGTAAGTCCAGAATAGATGGCGCACGTCTTTTAATCGATTACAAACATTATTGATGAATTCCTATCGAGTTGAAAAAAAAAAACGATCTGTGCATAAATCAGCTGATGGAAGAATGGGAGAATCATTGCTAAGTCATCATAACAGAGTCTTACTTTGCTATTGATTCATTGAGTTAATATTTAAACTTTTGATAATGATGAAACTAATTTTCGAGATACCATTTAAGATCTTGGCGAGATTTGAGGCTTTTAACGCGACATAAACACTTTTCAACCTGATAAGAGAGTGCATAATCTGTACATCTAAATCTAAACTGGACGCCTACATCGTTTTTTTCTAATGGTTTTGTAGTGAAATAAGGGGAAGATTCTACAAAAGTTGATGGATTTAATGAAAATTGATGCAACTGTTCCATCTCACCTGGTATTTCGAGTCTCCTGGAATTAGCTTATATATAGGAAAAACGAGAGAGGAAGTGAGAGAACCAAGAGAGTTTCTGGTGCTCCTGTTGCCTAGGCCGTTCTCGGTTCGTTTGGAGAGTGGCACTCCCTGTCTGGCTGGACGACTGGCCACAACCACGACCCACACGCCTCTCTTTTTCTCTCTCTCTCTCTCTCTCTCTCTGTATATGTATATATATATATATACATATATATATATATATATATACATATATATATATGTAGTCTGGACTCTATCCTGCGCCTTGTTCACACAAGCACAGACTCCACGATATATCTTGCCCTTCCATCACGAACGTCGCTCTTATACATGTTCACTGATATTATTATGCTCGCGGGCCCATCTATCACGCCTCGCGACTACCAGACAGATATCTCGCGCATATCAACGGCCTACACACACCCCGTCCAAGTAGACATATGCCGAGTTTCGAGAAAGAGACGATATTCATTAACGAAATTCTGCAAACAATAAAAATTCCCTCCCCCCCCCCTCCCAAAAAAAAATCACCCCCAGCCAAACAACTGGCAGGGGAATAATTTTTTTTCGAAAAAATTTCCCTCAATCTCGGCAAAACTCACGCCCGTAAGAAAAATTCTCAATGATATTCAGCTCTGGAAAAAAAAGAATACACTCATCAGGGGTTAGTCAATATTTGACGGTGGATTTAATTAAGCTCTGCGACGAAAGAAAATCTTGGCAAAGAGGAAGAAAGTAAAGTGGATATTTTCATCTTAATTCACCGCGGGGGGAATGAGAAACCTTGAAGAATTCCACGAGGGATGAAGAGCAAAGATAATCGGGGCGCTCATTTCCGAAGAGCAGTCCCTCCTCCCCCCCCCCCCCTCTCTCGCCATCTCATTAGAATATTTTTTTTTTTCACTTTTCAATATTTTTTTTTTTTCGCTCCTTCGGTTTTTTTTCTTTAAATTTTTCATGGCAAACCGTTACAATTAAATTTTCTTTTTGAGGGACCAAAAAGGAGAAACTCTGTGTGTGGTGATGCGCGATCGGCTGGGGGACACGCTATCTTTATGGCCCATCTCGTCCGACCGTAATAAATCATGCCACGATTACGAAGATCGTTTCGCAACACCCACGATCCGAGAGGGAGGGAGGGAGAGAGAGAAAAGATCGTTCGGTACCGCTAGAGAGAGATTCGCACACACGCAGGGATTTTTTTTATTTCTTTGTCGCTGTTTACCATGAGCCGACCGGTCTGTGCCAAATACAAATTACTTCCCCACTCACTATACGTACTATATATAAATATATATATATATATATATATATATATATATATATACATGTATATATATGTATATATTATACGCGTATTGGTAGCCGTTAGTTTATTTCTACACCATGGGTCGTTGCCGCCACAGTGAAATCGGCAAAGGAGAAAGAACGACTCGGATTACGCAATTTTCCCCCTTCAGCGACAACTCGTCGTCGCCAACGTCGTCGTATGACTCGCTTGGAATTGGATCGACGAATTTCAGTTCGTACTTTGCAAGCACCCCAGTGGAATGCCGTATGTACATATAGACATACTCATGGGTGTATATGTATATATATATATATATGCATATATATAGCTCGTGGAGCAAGTAATTCATGAGTACGATATGAGGGAATAATTTCACTCGATTAAAGAACCTGGTAAGTCTCTCTCCGTCTTACATAAAAATCAGATATACATACAACCGATATGCAGCATGCGCTCTTTCGAGCTCTTTGGTGAATTTAAAAGTGTATAAAAATGATAAAACCCGATTTACTCGAATTATACATGAGAATTATTCATCGAGTTTGGTCGCACGAAGAATGAAACCGGGTAACCGGGTTATCTGGACTTGATCGTCATCGTTTTCCCCTCCCCGCCCCTCTATAATATATTATGTGCATCGTATCTACACATTCAGTGTCGTATTGAATATCCCCTGATCTATTTGAATATATATTCATTGAATTTAGCCTACTATATACACTCAAATGGATGATAGCACGAATCAAGATTAGAGATTTCAATTTTAGATTCAACTGCGCTTGAAATTCTGGCTCTATGACTTGACGTTATGAATAGTGGACGAATGAATGATCGATACTAAAGCTCACTTACTCGTTCAAATCGCGTAGGAAGAGTGTCTGATTTTGTTGTAATCGTTCTCGACTGTTGTACTGCTTGTGGCGTCAACGTAAAATATTTTAGACACGATATTGATCTGAAAAGTGATCTCGAAATCTCTAGCTTGAATCTCATTAATTTAAGCTTGTATTAAGATTTACTTTCGAGCTTGAGATCAATTTTGACTTCAAATTTACCACCAAAAATTCAAAGAGAAAGTTTATCGATCTTTTTTTATTCAATACAATCTAATTCCTTGGCGAGGGTGAGTGTACTCTGAATTCCTGGAATTAAACGTGGTCTTCTTTGATGAGAAACGTGAGATGCCAAATGATATGCACCCCGTTTAGAGATCCAGAATTCGATAGAAGACCCAAGTGTCTTAAGTGGGATCGATAAGTTTGCGGAAGTCAAACGTAAAACGGAATCGTAACCCCAGCGTGATATCAAGTTATACTGAGCTCTTTGGGTACGTATCGCATGAATGAGGTGAGCGGGTTACGGTCAGATGGCATCAACTATGATTAATGCTCACCAGCCTGCGACCAGCCTGTAGAGCTTTGTTTCCCCGTAACTGACGTAGCGATCTCGAATTACGAGCATGTCGCGGATTACGATCCAACCAAACAACATTGGAAGCGTACAACGAACACGTGCTCCGAAACGCTTAAAAAAATAGCCCATAAAGCCTTGTCCATGTGATGGTCCGCTCACGAACGTTCTTCGAGCCCCCTCCGAACTATGTTGGACCTCGAACTTGGCATCATGTCATGCGCAACAGCTTTTCTTCGAGTAAGAATAAGAGTTCGGTCTGAGACACTAGAAGACTGAGCATGAATGAAGCAATGTTGGGAGCGAGCAAAATAAATTGTTGAGGACCCGAAGCTACCCCCAAAATGTGTAGACCGGCATTGGCAAAGGGGTGAATGTTATCGCACTTGCAAATGTACCGGATAAAATAGCCAGCACACATGGAGGAGTCAGAATAGAGTGGATTCATTGTCAACCCTCGGGGCCAGAAGATGCTCAGAGATATCGAGAGGAGTTTCCATAGAGAGGATACAGGATGAGAGAGAAGCGGAAGGTGAGGGCTGAAGGTACGTAATGAAAATAGTCCCCCTTAATTTGGCTCGACCCAGCTGACCGCAAGCGAGGTCCAACGCCATCAAGCGATCAAACCACCACGTCCAGCACGAAGCAGGTCTCCTCTTATCTAAAGATGGCCTTCATCCATAGCGTCCGTGCCATGGCAACACTCGCTCAACCCAACACAACGGTCTTCCTCTCCTTCCGTTTCATTCTGTCTCATTACAGCCTTGTAATAACCGCAAAGACCTTCCACAGAAGTTCCCCTCGAGAGGATCATGAGCTCGCAGATCTTATTGCCAGATAGAATTTTTCCTTCCTCGCTCATCCTGCACGATTCGCTGTAGCATATTGGCCCTATTATTTCCTGGATGTCTAGGACTTTATTGCGAGTCAAACTAGCTCCTGGCTTTCCTAGTAGTCGCTGAATTTACGTCGTAAATTATTGATCTGGCTTCCCCGGTGACATCGCGAGACGATGGCACGTTTGCCTCAGATTTGACACATCGATTCCTTATTTTGGAATTGTTTTTTTACTGTATCGGTCAGGTGGAGGTTGCTTGGAATTCATTGATGCATCAAGGATCTACATCGTTAATTCTATTCTCCAATGACTCGTGTGTTTCTCCTCGTAGTATCTGGCTCTTATCCACCTGCCTGCTATAAGTCTTCGACACGTGAAATCCTTTATGGAAATGGGCCTGGAGCTTCTGTGCTGCTCCACGCTGGTGCTTAGGATAAATCGTGATGCACCACGTGAAGACGCTTTTTGGCACGCGGTAGAAGAGAGCCACGCAGATGGTAGGGTACGATAGCTCTCCTTGCGTTATCCTTTCAGCCTTCGACCTTTGGTTGGGCGACATGGCTGGAGCTAAGCGATGGAAGGAAAAGGGAAAGAGGGACGAAAAGAGCGCAAGAAAATGCTAGCTCGGCAAACCTGGTAGGTACACTTACGTTGGATAGTAATCTCCTTCTCCTTCTTCTTCTTCTTCTTCTTCTTCTTCTTCTTCTTTTTTCGTCTTCGGCTTTTTGCCCAAGAATTGAGAGGCATACCAACCGTGAATGGGAAACGAGACATTGAGTTCAAGGATTGGCCCTTTGAGGGAGGGCCAATGACGGCTTATGGGCATGACTCCATCCACCTCGATACATTATGATCCCTCAGGCCAATGACTAAGAGTTGGAGCTAATCACTGTCACGTGGCCAAAATGTCTCCCGTCTAACCTTCATGGAAAAGAGCAGTGGGCGCCAGCACGAGTATCGATGTATGAAAGGGTTTAGAAGGTGTTAGTTATCTGGTCATGCCAGAGTACTGCAAGGCCGGCTGTGGAAGAACATTGGGTGGAAGAGAAAGAACGACCGTACTAAGCACGAAGACCATTGGATAAATATATAAGAGGAAAAGAGGGAGGGTGAGAGGGGTGGCAGAATTGCGCAGCGGAGAGTTCGCTGGGACGGGGGTAAAAGGCAAAGGGAAGAAGTACCATTCGTGTAAGCCTCTTGCCGCTACCAGTAATTAGTGACATTTGCATATCTCGCGTATTAACGGTGGAAGACAAGGAGGCGAGATGGAATGGGAAAAGGAATGAAGAGTTTTACAACGATTTGCATGCGAATGACAGTCTTATGGTTCTTACAAAAATTGTATTTCTCCCTTGCCTCCATCCACTCTGTCTCGTAAATAACGAAGTGTTTACTGGCTTCGGAGAGAGGCCTTCTCTCTCTCTCTCTATCTCTCTCTTTGTTTCCATTGAGAGAGGGGGAGAAAAAAATATGTGCAAGACGTGTAAGCGAAGAAAAAAGAAAAAGAAGAAACAGAGAAAAATTATGAAGAGAAAGAATCGAGAAAAGAAATTTGAGCCGTTGGAAATGTCCGTTTCGGACAGAGTATAATGATTATAAATAAAAAAAACTTTTCGTAATGAAAGAGACTCAAAATAAAGCACAAGATAACACGTGAATGTTTCTGCGAAACTGCGAAATGGAGAGGCAACAATGGATGACCTCACCCGTTTCTTACTCGAGCCCTCGGGAAAAAAACGACGTTTTGTTTAGCGAAAGAGTCACCAAAGTGTCTCGGTCTCTCTCCCTGCTATGGTGTGACTCGGCACGTTTGAATTTATAACCGACCGGCGAGAAAACATGTCACACCGTTGGAGCCCCCTTAGCAGCTTGTCTGAGACCGTAAAAGCCTGGTAAAGCACACGAACATAGTGGGGGACTCTTCGGCGGTGAAGCCACGTGCAGCCTTGAAACTTCCGGTTTACTCCGCAGCGTACTAAGCCCATAAACTCGCTCTTAAACCGCTCTTTTGCAACACTCAACGATATTAAAATACCTAAATCAGTATCAGGGAGATGTAAGACAAAAAAAATACCAGCCAGCCTGAAAGTATTCTTGCATAACACTAAAATCCAATGGGTTACATCGTGCGCTAGATTAAAATACACGAGTCCAAGTACCATGACTCCCTGGCTAATATTACATTAAACGTAGATGAAGGAATTTTTCTCCAGACAGAGAAAACTCACTGACTTCATTTACATTTACTCTCTAGACTTTTTTCGTCGTATTTTTTTTTTGGCCCTCCCACTCTCTCTCTCTCTCTCTTTTCATTGTCTCCATTACAAGGGATTCGTACCATTTTGCATGATTTTCAAATAATTCGGAGCTTCGAACTGTGTTGGAAAATCCAGGCAGAGAAGAACGAGTTACTCCCCCAGGCCTCGGCAGTGTTGGGCAAACTTTTCGACGCAGTGTTAACGACGGATCTGGCAAAAGCCAGTAGAATGGTAGACGAAATGGCACATGGGCAGGGCTACGATTTAGACGGGGAGGTGTACAAGTGCCGTCGAAAATGCCTCGTTAGTCGGTAACATCGCTCGTGGAAGAAGTGCGATTAAAAGTTGTAAACCGTCTTGGAAATTAGCGAATGTTATCGACGGTTTAACCCCAACGCTTGTACACGCGGTTTGCTCTCCTATTTCACGGGATGGTCGTCGCCAGCCTACGGTAGTTGCCAACGACGGCATTAGCGGCTCATGACGACGTCGACAAAGCTCGCCCGCTATGACGATGTGTGTCTGTGTGCTCCGAGGCTGTGGGATAACGAATATTGCCGCTGTAAGGGATGTTTTCAGACCAGAGTGAAAACTTTAAGTCGGATAATCGGTGTTTGGTCGGTGAAACAAGGGAAAAGGGACTTTCCTAAATTCCATTCGGTTCAACTGACTCAGTATACGACGAGGCCTACAAATTTGGATTCAGCCGACTGAAATTCACAGGAAGTGCGTCTTAATTCCAATGTCTCAAGATCTTGTACAAATACGGCTTACACTCGCCATGGAAATTAACAGAAGGGCTTACTATTGTATCTCTGATGTGGCATCGTGGAAATAGTATTCAAAAGAAAATGTGCTGATGCTTCGAGAAAAACTTTAACGATTAACGCCTTCATGGCTCCAAATGTTGCCGGAGACCGAGGAAATAAATATTTAACTAGCCCGTAAAACGAGTTCAAAATAAAAATTGTTTTCGACCCAAGGAAACTTCGGTTACTACTTTGCAGGGGTGAGGCTGGTGGTGGAAGAAAGATGTTTGGTAATCAATATACCGCCCATACCCATGGTCGGTATATATACTCAGAAGGCAGGGTTGGAGGCACCTGCTTTATTGCTAATGGGGTGTCGGGTACCCCGAGCCGGAGGTTCTCAAAGTTTCAACAGAGAGGGGTGCTTTTAAATTTCATTACCTCTCCTCATCGCATGTAGACGCGTCACGTTGGATACCCATAGAAATTTCCTCCCCAGTTACGTTAACATCTTTTGCGCCAACGTTGGGGCAAGGAGGGGGGGGGGGGGTTGAGGAGGCACATTGCACGCGATAACGATATCGACTCCTCGGGTGATAAAGATTTTTTTCGATTACATTGCCAAGGGCGTGTGAGGCCAAGACCGCGAGAGGGACAGAACGAGATGGAAGAAATCGAGTCGAAGGGCCAGAAAAGCCCCCAATCTTTTCATCTCTTTTTCACAGCGTTTCTTTTACTATCGAACGAGAAAACCGATAAATTATTCCTTAGAAAGTTGGTAGAGTATTGAGCGTCTTCACGACGAAAACTAGCAAAACATACGCATATAAAATGTTGCCACAGCCAAACAAGGAGCTTCTCGTTCCATCCACCAAAATTTCACTGATTATTGCGAGCTCTAAACGACCCGAGAAATTTCACGAGTCATTGTAAACTCCAAGGGCAACTCCTTCATGTTGAAACTGACCATGCTGAGTGCAGTTTTGCCACAATGTCCTGAGAACGAAATGTAGCCAAGTCTGTCAAGTTCATCATGTGAGAAATCCGATTACCGCACCTATAACGCTGAACCGTAGTAGTTGGATTATAGTCCATTCGGTACACAGTATAGACCAGACGGCACACCCTTGTGGCTCTTGTCTGCCGCTGTTGCTGCTTCTGCTGATGTTGCTGGCTCGTATAAACTTCTCGTGTGGGTGTGTGAGTTAACTAACCCCATAAAATTAGCGAATGGCTGCAGGAGGCTTTGCGCAGAAGGAGGTTGAAGCGAGGAGAAAGTGTCTTCACGTTGATGTTAGTTCCGGTTAGTAGTCGAGGCTGGTTAAGTCCAACGACTGTAGTTACGTCATGGAGATGGCTCAAGAGCACTCGTGCCACACCCGGAATCGTTAAGCACGTAAGGATAATGCCCGTGAACTTGGACGAGACTAGACACAGTCAAGCTCATATTTGCCTCTCTACATCCATCCACCTCCACCCTCGCATTTAGCTCGGCTGCTTCAACTCCTTCGTTCCACTCACTCGGGAATTTATAAAACTAGCGACCTTTGAGAAGGCCAGAAAGTAAGGGCGTAAGGCAACCCTTGTTAGTGGCACGAGAACGTCGTAAAAACAGGAGACAATCTTTACTGAGACCTCCTACAGGCTTAAGCCACTTTGCTTTCAACCCAACCCACCAAGCTATGCGGAAAAAAAGAAGCAGTAAACTCTTTCATGCCGTGCGATTTAATTAGCACAAAATGTTGATGTGGTCACGATATATATTTTCAAAATTTTCGACTGCCACTTCAAATCCTTTTAAAGAAAATTCTCTCACAGTGTTTGAATGAACCTTCAGACTCGTTTGCTTCGTCTTGGATTTGTAAAAAATTCTAGAAATAACGTCGCGCAAACTCTTCATGACTAGGCAAAACGTACGAGCGAAATACATCAAACAAAATAACTACCTGCTCGGTTCTTTTTTTTTTTTAAACGAGGAAAGTTTTGTTGCAAGAACTGCGAGACGGGAGATGGCGGGCCCATTCATACTTCGAAGTGAGCCTCGTCTCGCCTTTCGTTGGCATTGCTGGTATGAGCGAGCACGTAATACGAGGCGAGGTCTGCAGCGCAGTCTCGCTCACTTTTGCATGCAAAACGGGACAAAAAATGGAATGGAAAATAAGGGAGAAAGGAGTCTCGTCCGAGAAGCGCGAACTAAAGAACGAAAAGAAGAAAAATAAAATGAATAACTTTATCCGGGCATCTGTTTGTTCCCAATATGCATGATAAATTTGTCCGCACCAGCATGGTAAAGAGGCGAAATAGCCACAGCATTGAATGCCACCAAGGATATCCCTTATTAAAGGTCGAGGGAGAAGCAGCACTTGCTCGTCTCCAGTTTCTAGCGAAATTGCCGCACGTTTTTCTACTGGTTTATGGAAATTAAAGTTTTTTTTTGTTCCTTTTACTTCGTCTTCTTCCTCGCTTGATTTCTCTTTATTCTGTATTTTATATCCATCCATTTCTTTCGCGAGGATTTTATTGCAGAAAATCTCAGGTGTCCCTTCGGGCTACGATTATCGTCAGTTTCCATTATATCGAGTTCTCGAGCTCTTTTATATTCCACAAACGTAGAACAGGTGACTTTCAAATGAATTCTGCAGATTTCTTGTTTTCTTCTCAGATTTATTATTTCGTATAATTTTAGCGATTGTCCTCGAAGAAGGCCACTCTTTTGACGAGAGGGAGAAAAAGTACGATGAGCATACGTATCGGGTATTCTAATCCGAATCGACAGGTTGTGAGTTTCATCCTCCAAAAATTGAGTCTTCAATTAATTTTTCTATCGTTTTCACAATCCTAAAAAGCATCCACTTTTTGCAGATTTTTTTAGCCAGCTGTTATTTCATCATAATTATTTTCAATTACACGCAAAAAAACGTCATTGGTACTTAAAAATCTGAAAAAAAATCCTAAAATGCTGTGATAAATATAAAAAAAAAAATAAACTATACCTTAGAGTGTGCTGGCATTCTTTTCGACATTCTTTCCTTTTTTTGTTTGCTCCAAATATACGCGGATTAAATGAAATTGTACGATATCTAACTAAGAATTTTTCATATTTCATTCATAATATCAAATTGAATCGTTCGTGTCGTGAAAATGTTTCGTAAAATAAATCATTGTAAAATAGTGCATTGCCGAGAAAATTTACGAAATAATTGCATGCCGATTTGTAGCAACGATAAAAAAAAAATATATATATATATGTAAAATTGGGGATGAAATTCAAGAGTCTCAGGGCGATGGACGTGTCGTTTTGGCCTGGAATATCCCTATATAGTACATAAACGTAAGAAAGACTAATGGAATATAGTCGAGGAGGGCAAAAAGTTTGTGTTTTCGAGTCACGAGGAGGATCATCAAGGGCTTTTGGGCCACGAAGAGAAAATAAGGGGGAAGCACCTCCGGCCAATCAAATTGACTTATCGCCGTTGTATCACGCTACCGCCAGTAAGATATTTACCATTCAGTGCTTCACGGTGCGTGTACAACCCTTTCTACAACGATCTCTCCCCTTGGCGAGGCACGAGAGCCAAGAGAGACGTTGGGTAATGAAATTAATTGGTGGGATGCCGGAAAAGGTGCCCCCCTGTTCGCCTTAACTGAGACAGCCAGAACGAGGGAGTTTTTTTTGTCGGTACACTCGGCTGTTTCGCAGTTCCCTCCCCCCCCTTCTCTCTCTCTCTCTCGTTTTTGTCCCATTTGCATTGTAAAAGAGTATCCCGATAACAAAGCTCTCGATTTTCGTTAACGAAGAGCCCTTTTACTTCTTGTGATCGCGATTGCCTTCACTCGATTCTCCTATATTTCGGAGGTGGGGACCAAGTCAGTCAAGCTCCTTCCATCAAGAGAAATTTTATACTCAGAATTTTCTCAACGCTTATAGACTAAAAACCAAGTCAATTGGGACGGTCAACATTATAAAATTTTCCGGTTGACGGATCCTCGTACTGATGGAAATATCCGGCGTCCATCGTCTACCAAACGTACCCGGCCCATCATAACCCATCATCAGCACTCCCAACAATATTCTTCCTCATCCCAGAGGCAATACTTTTTCTTCTTTTTGTTTCTTTGGTAATTTTCATTGAACTAAAAAAAATCGTACCAGAATGCAGCAGATAAAATTGAATTTCCCTATGAGGATGACTGGACGTCACTCTCCATCCACTAGCGCATTCTCCTCCTCTCTTGCGGCTTGTATTGCGGCCAAACGTACCCGGCCAAACGTACCCGGCCAAACGTACCCGGCCAAACTTACCCGGCCAAACGTACCCGGCCCATCATAACCCATCATCAGCACTCCCAACAATATTCTTCCTCATCCCAGAGGCAATACTTTTTCTTCTTTTTGTTTCTTTGGTAATTTTCATTGAACTAAAAAAAATCGCACCAGAATGCAGCAGATAAAATTGAATTTCCCTGTGAGGTCGTTGACTGGACGTCACTCTCCATCCACTAGCGCATTCTCCTCCTCTCTTGCGGCTTGTATTGGGGCCAAACGTACCCGGCCCATCATAACCGATCATCAGCGCTCCCAACAATATTCTTCCTCATCCCAGAGGCAATACTTTTTCTTCTTTTTGTTTCTTTGGTAATTTTCATTGAACTAAAAAAAATCGTACGAGAATGCAGCAGATAAAATTGAATTTCCCTATGAGGACGTTGACTGGACGTCACTCTCCATCCACTAGCGCATTCTCCTCCTCTCTTGCGACTTGTATTATATACCAGCAGTCTATCTACGTGTTCGTTGAAACGTTCGTGCAAATTATGTGCACGAGAGGCCTCTCTCTCTCTCTCTCTCTCTGCGGGAACAACAAACGCAAGCGTTTCGCGAACGTTTGGTCGTTGAGCCGGCGCCTGTATGTGACAGTATCGCTGCACGACGTCGACTTCGACGCCGACGTTTCGTTGGGCCCAGCCCAACCCCCCGATGATGTTCTCTCGCCCTCGTACTCTCTACCCTGCTCGTCCATTGCGACAGCAAACTCGATGAGACTGTAACATCAGTCCTGTGGGGGACAATTCTATCTGACTCGCTGAACTCCAGCGGTAATACAAACCTTTCCATCCATTGAATTCTACGCCACACGTTTAGTTAACGTCGGTGGTTCGATGTCACTCGCGCACTGTCATTTCTCCAATAACACGGCCGAGTCTCAGAACCGCGCGATATATTCCGACAGCGATAAAGTTGCCTCCAACACGCCCGTCTCGACGTCCAAGCATCCCGACACTCAGAAATCTCCGCCAGCACGTAGAGATAAATTTTCGTTCATCACTTTGCTATATACCCCAATGAACGCAATTATTTCATTGAAAAGTTGAAATTTCGGTTTTTGTTAATGAAACGAACCGAATAATCAATGGTCATAAGACACGTTGCAGGCTATTGAACTTGACGCGAAAATTTAAAATTCCAGTTTGAGTCGAAATTCGAACAATGAAATATTAATAGAAATAATAGGCGTGACTTGGAGAGAATCGAATTATTGACATCTGTATGATGTCACACAGAGTAAAGTTGGATGAACTCGATGGATCGCACTCGAGTCAGAAACCAAAACGTCTCAGGATCTCCTCCATCTTAGCTAGCTCTTTAAATTGATAATGAGCAGTGGAAAAAAATTATACCCGACAATTGAGTTCAATGCTAATGTTCCTATGGCAATTTGTAATCCCCAACGTTGCCTCGCATTCGCCTGATGAATAATACAAAATGTATGATGAAAGACGATAAAAACTCACTGATACGCGGTCAACCGAGCGCGGTAAGAGAGTGTTTATTAACGCGCACGTCCGCTCGAATAAAGTGCAAAGCGTGCAAAAGAAGCAGCCGAAAATTTGCTTCCGACCGGATGTCAGCGTTTCCTGCCACGCACGCGAAAATGTTAAATCTCCGTGAGCGTTGCCGCCCTCTTGAATTATAGCACCGCATGTTTCTCCTCTCCGCAAACGAAAATTGGTGCCGTGTTACACATGTTATATAATACACACACTGGCACGCATGCACGCACGCTCGTATGAGAATATTTCGGGGCTATTTCGTGGATCCGCGAAGCACGGAATAAACAATGCAGTCTGCGAGTGCAGACACTGTGACGCCTGAATCGAGTTGCAAGAGAGGTGTGCATTGCAGGTTGGATTTTCGGTGCTGAGCCATGTAATGCAAGACTTCTCGGCCTGCACCCGAAATCCACTTCGCCATTAATCACCGCGGGCACTGTGTGGCGTTCCTGGTTCTGCTGTTTCCGCTGCTGGGTTTGGCAGGGAACAGCAAGTTTGTCGCTTGAGTCTCGTCTCTGTTGCTCCAGAACCAGATTTAACCCATGACAATTCCAGCCCTTCTCGTACTTCGTACGCCCAAAATTTATGGGAATAACTGAATAAGAGCGGAACCTTCCCAGCTTTGTGAACAAAGTTCATGGGATTCTACATCGTGTGGAAGAACGATATTCCATGAGCGTGCGACAATTCTCAGCCTTTGTGCAAACTCTTGCCAATTTCTTGCTTGGCTCACTCGCATGCGTGACCATCAAAAGAAGCCCTGAAAAATCTCGAAAGTCTTTCCAAGTCGCAATTCTCAGGTTAGCAGCGAATTGAAGATTTTTGTTAGTCTTTCCTTTTTCCAGCTAGAGAGCTGAATTTAGTGCATACATGGTCCAGCACTTTGTACTCCATTGGCTAAACATTTATGGGAATAACGAAATCAATGTCTCGACTGCAACGCCTTCCAATCCCATTGGAAAAGGCTCACGTAATTCTACATCACGGAGTACATCACGGCTACACGATATCCCTGCAATGGATTTAGGGCATTTTTTAGGGGCTTCGTGCAACCCTTGTCAATTTCTCGGTTGGTTCACTCACATGCGTGACCACAAAGAGAAATATTCTCCCAAGAAAAAAATAAAAAAAATATCGAAAGTGGTTACTGTCCAATGCTGACGGTAGGGCGGAATATTATGGTCAGGACCGAAGTGACGTTGCGTAACAATCTGCATGAATTGTCTTAACTCCACGACTCATCGTCACGGCTCTTGAACTCTCGCACGTATTAAGTGTATACGTTGAAAGGCATATAAGATTGGGTGCTGAACCTTCAATTAGCAAGAGCTTGCATGAGAAACTGTAAAACATCGTTCGGTCTCGTTTAAACGATTCAAGAAATTAAATTTTTTCCAATCATTGCTAGATCAAAATTTCCAAAAATCCAAAAGTTTCGAAAAATTCTTTTACAGCCTCTAATAAAATCCATCAGTCCATCAAATCGATGTTTATTATCACTGAAATATCGGTATATTTCAAAAGGTTTCACGAATTCGGTGGTGGTTCCTTGGAAGTGTGGGTGAAATTTTTATCCTAAAACTCATGGATGGACGTGCGATACGATTCAGATTGATTCAATGGTCGGAGAGGAAATGTAAAAAAAGAGATTTCGAAAATAATGATTGAGAGACAAAATCGGGAGAGTTTGTGCTCTCCATCAGTCGTATGCGTGGCCACTATATATATGCGTGGCCACTATATGCGGTATTATCCTGTCCAACTAGACGGATAAAAAAAAATTGCGTTTGCCAATTAAAACCGTAAGCTGGGATATGCGAGTCCATCCTTACCATGGATGGACCCTGATCACCCCTTGGACAGTCGCTATCGTTACGTGCCTGCAAAATTTTTATTGACCCAATAGCACACGCGATAAAGGGTTCCTTTATCGCGTTTTTCCATTTTTCCTGTCGACGCCCATTCCACATAATAATAATTATTATTATCTTTACAGCTGAATTAGACTTTGACAATAGACTGAATCGAATCTCATCATTGGACGTTCATCCTATATTTGTTGGGCCCAAATGTAAATAGTAAAAAATTTAAAAAAATAATGAACGAAAGCGCTCATTTAAACAGACGAGAGGAGACAAAAAAAAAAGAAAAAAGGAAGTGAGTTAGGAAGTCCTGCGCGAAAAAAGCTTTCGAAGGGTTCGTCGCGAACTGGCGTTTACCGCGAGTGGAATAGGCTTTCTCGTTGCGAAATAGCCATTTCCCCCCTGGCTCACCGGGAGAAAGTGAAAGCCTAGAGAAAGAAGAGCATGAGGGGAGTCGCGGTTAATTGGACGAACGATAGCTCTAAATCCCTAGAAGCCTGAAAGCTCGCACGTTGAGAGGGGGTGTATTCCATTGCTATGTACTGTGTGCTACCATTTACCGTTGGGACGTTCCAGGGAGTCGGTTAACGGAGAGGCCTTCGTCGAAAATTAGAGGGCAAAATACATCCCTGGCTTGGCGTATGGGTATTTCTCGTTTGTTGCCCCTCTCCCTTTCTCCACCACCCTTATCTCTCTCTCTCTCTTTCTTTCTCTCTCCCTCTGGCACTATACATGTAACGATATAACGCACAACAGAGAGGACTGTCCAAGCCCTATCGTATATATTATAGGGTAGGAAAAAGGACGTGAGCTATGGGACGCAGAAACGGGGGTTGGAGTGTTTCGTCCCGGATAGGGGTGAGGGACTAAAAAGCGAAAGAGCAAAAGAGTATTAGCCCCCGGGAACGACGAACGCTGATATTACTCGGAGGGTCGAGACTGATGGAAAACCTATGTGTGGGTTTTAAGCTCGGATGCTCCATGGACCGGTGGGATGTTTCTTGAATTTCAGGACGAAAAAGTTGAGATACATATTTTTTTTACTCGGGCCAAATTTCAACTGGCTGTCAGTTAAAAAAAACTTCATGTACCTGATGCAAAATGAGAATAATTCTTATGTGAATTTGAGTCTTCGCTCTCTTTATTATTCTCTTCGTTTCTCTTACTCTTAAATGATAACAAAGTTGAGTGAAAATCCTTTCAACAGATTCGATTTTTCTTTTATCTTCTCAAATGCCAGGCTCAAAGTGCCATCCACTGACGAGAGATCGAAGGACTTTGAAGCACCCTAGTTTTTATCAAAGTTTCCCCCCTCTAACCGACACTCTACGTTGTTATCCACAATTTCGCAAGGCACACTTCGACCAGAAACGAAATTGTCCAACGGTTCACGTTTTACCACTCAAACACGTACCTCGGTGACGCAAAGTGTTCTTGTATGCAATATATATATATATATAAACTTTTCTTCGACACTCTTGGCGTTGAAGGCGAGAATGTCGTATATCGAGAAAAGTCTTGAGGGTTGTGCGACGATAATGGAACACGTGGTATCCGCGAACATCGGCCCACGCTCTTTTTTTTTTTTTCTTTTTCACGCCGAAGCGATCACGCTTTCTCACGTTCGTATTTTTTCTCCTTCGTTCATTCATCGCCCCGCTACAGTTCTCTACGCATAAAGATTTCTTTATGACTTTATGTTGTCGTTTACGGTTTATCGGGGCTCTTCCGTGCATAACTATACACAATATATATGTGTGTACATATATATATATATATATATATATATATATATATAATATGTTATATATGTTTAGGGGAATTTAAAAAAAAGTTTTTTTTTCGTTTAGTTCCTCTTTGGATAAGTATGAAAATATTCATTAAAAAAAAACTGAAGCAAAAACTGGTTTGACCATTTTTACTATTGCCACGTGAATGTTGAACTTAAAAAAAAAAAATCGAAAAACAGCAATTTTTGGTAACATTTGGAATTATTTCTGGCTTTGCGATTTCTCTCGCGACGTTTTTATGCAAACTCGTTGAGGGGGAATCTTAGAGAAAGATAGAAAAATGAATGAGGTTAAGAGAATTCAAATCCAACAATGAAAGAGAAGGTCACAGAGAATCGGGAATGATAATGAGGTAAATGATGAAGATGAGATTTATGAGCGGTCAAAATATCGATTATTCATACATTACATGTAGATGTAAATGTCTCAACTTTTTAAAATTGCATCAAGCTTGTTACACACTCGTACAGAGATAAAGTGTGTCGAGTGTAAAAAGTTATACATGTGTGTGTGTGGGTGTATGAGGGAAAATGATCGTTGATGTCCATAACGTATCGAGATATCGACATTGTGTGCACATCAGGCCACGAGGAAAAACGAGAACTTTATGATAACCTCTGGTGGCACAACGGACGTTTGCAAAATAAATGGGCGGATATTTATAGATAAATTTTTTAATATAATTTTCATCAATGCAATTCCTTTCCTATTTTCTACTGATTTTTTTAAAGCTTTCTGACTAATATGGTAGGAAAAAAGTTCGAGAAATTCATCTCTCTAATGGTTCGCTCGAGTTAGCCCTGACAATGACGATAATGCAAGTAGAGCAAACGTCATCGTCCTCATGGAGCATTGCGGGAGACGTGAGACGTCGAGTACAATTTCACGGGTTATAATTCCGTCCACGCTGAACCACGATAGCTGCATAATTACGCATAAAGGAAGAGACCAAGAGGAAGAAAACGAGAGTGGCACTCGAGGGGTGAGATGCATAACGACCCAGACGAGAGACACGTCGGAAAGAAAGAAAGAAAAAAAGAACGACGAGATTAGCATAGCAAGAAGTGACGAAGAAGCTTTGAAGGGACTTTTCTTGGATCTTTCCATTTTTAATGATTCCTTGTTTTTTCTCAATATTCCTAGACCACACGCGTTGCAGAAATTTTTATAACCACGCATTTGTCGTCGACATTTGTTGAACCAAGAGATGTGGAGAACTTAAGTTACTTGTGGGATTTTTAATAGGCTGAACCGACACTCTATCCGTTCATTTTAGTTTTATTTTTTATTAAATTGCCAACCGAGCAGTTTGAGTACTAAATACACGTATACGCTCCTGCAATGACGGTTTACTTTAATCCTTGATATATACATATATATACTCCACGATATCATCGATTTCGAGTCTTCATAACTCTCTACGAGTCTTCTCCGTTTGTTCGGACGCACAAATGAATGTGAAAATTGCCATAATCGGGGTTAATGACACACGAAGGTTTCAATGGATGAATGTCAGTCTGAATTTATAAGTTATGAATATTATTACGATTATAAATAATGAAAAAACAATATATATATATATATATGACGCGAAAACGACTGCAGTATATCTTAAGTAGATACCAATTATGGACAAAGAATCATCGTACAATTTACAGTTCGTTCTCCTCTCATAGTCTCGATAAGGCCACAGAAAGGAAGACATTGTTTATTCTTGATTCATGAGAAATTGTCGAAGAATGGAGTTATTTATAAAGGAAACTCGAAATTTGAAATTAAATCTGCACTATTTTTTTTTTTTTTTTCACATTTATCGATGATACTAGACATTTTGAGATATTGAAGAAATTTACATGTCAATTGACGTCATCTTAGTTGACACAATCGGAAAAAAAAAAATCATACATCGAAATTTTTTATGTATTCTATGTACTGTAGTAAAGTAGAACAAGCGACGAGTCTTCATTCACAGAGTTTGTTCTCCTCGCTCTCTAGATAACCTCACGGAGCTGAGAAGAAGAGGCAGATATATTTTTTTATTCGTGATGAGTGAACAGCAAAGAACTTGCGTATTTCATACACGACAGCGAGCTCAAAAGGAGACGAAGAAGACACACGTGGCGCCAGTTCAAAGCTGAACTTTCGGTGGAAACTGAGAGAGGCGAACGAGCTCGGAAATAGCCACCTTTCATTAGATACAGTAACGTGTAATGTATATACATACAATACGCATAAATGGATATACATATCATGTGTAGATACATCGTCGTGTGACAAAACGAGGAAGAAGAAAATTCGGTAGAATTTCTCGTCGAAGTCTCGCGTATGATGCTAAATGTTAATGCTACACAAATGCTGAGTAAAGGTCTCTCGCGATGTCGTGGAGACGCTGGAGGAACGGCCGCGGTGTAAACGGCAAAAGCGACAGAAAGTTTTGCAGCAGCGAACACACGCGATGCAAGGAATGGAGTAAATGTTTTTCTTGGCCGCCGATGAATGAGCTTAATTAATGTCGAGGCCAAAACGAGCCGCGTGCTAAAAACATTGTCGATTTACGCAAGTAAATATGTACGAATAGTTAACGCTGCTGAGTATACGCCCGTCAAGTCCCAGGACAGTTGTGGGACACTTTTTATTAATTTGCTGTAACGTTTTTCGGATTTTATTTGGCTGGTTTTGCTTTGCGATAAGTTTAGGTTTATGTCGAAAATTTAACTTGAGTATCAGCTCGATATTATGTTCAGATTTTAAACCTGAGACTGAATTTGAGCTTAGATTTGAGTACAAATTTTTACGTTTATGCGTACTTTGATGAAGAATTTAATTAAATCGAGGTTTACTTAAAAACACAATAAAACATATATGCTTTCATGTGGGTGAATGAAAAATGCAACGCAGCGTGATACTGTCCGTAATATCCGTGAAATAGGCTGTCAGGATATAATTTGTAACGTAGTGCACAGACAGAGATAGATAATAGATTGAGCGACAGCAATAATTTATAATCAAGGCTGCCTCCACGAAGACAGAAAATATGTGTGTACACATAACTGTACACCGAGTGTATAGTGAGCGATCGATTTTCTTGAATTTTAGAAAACACCTCGCTGTGATTAATTGATTGATAAGAATAATTGATGGCATATTGCTGTTCAGCAGCAGGCAAATTGCGAGTATTTATAGAATGGATCATGTGGATCACATATATATGTATAATTCGATAACGGGTTTTCAATATTAATTACTTGCAGAGATGAAATTAAATAGATGCACGAGTCTCTGGTAATATCACATTCATCAACGAGAGTTTTAATGGAAAATTGCTACAATTTTTTTTTCCCATTATCGCAGTTAGTTGAATATTGCTGCTCTCAAGTTTCTAGATCAGTTGTAGTAGACCTGAGTAGACGTAGAGACAGTTGTAGTTATTGGAAAATAAATAGCTATTTTATGGTTTCTGTGTGTGGTGTGCCTTCGCATGTCTGCGGATGCTGCATACAAAACTATGCACACATTTATGAATACGTGTGAGTGTGCCGCTTATGTACCACAGTAACAAATATATATATATATAAATGTGTGTGTGTGAGCGTGTGCGTGCGTGCGTGTGTATGTACTTGGTCGTCGAGACACAAGAGCTCAGGCTTGCGTCTTTCGCGCGAAGAACTTGGCGAATGTTAGTCTAGCTGTACAAACAGACACGGGGGTGGCAGAAAGAGTGGAAGACGAGGAAGAATAAAACGAAAAAAAAAAGTTGAATAGGAACAGTGTGCACAAAGACTCGACAGAAGTATTGAGCGAATGTGTTGGAGGTGAGCTTGGCACCGATGATTGTAGTTACGAAGTTTAGAGAGAACTCTTTGCCACCAGTGACATATTTTGCGGACAGTTGTTGACTATCATTAAGCGATCGGTCTTGTGCCTGCGATAATATTATGGGCTCGTAATCGCTGTATAATTATCGTATGGAATTTACAAATACATTTTACTCGAACAACTTTTTATTTTAGTGCTGATGAAGTAATTGCTTATCATTCAATAGGTGAATGTATAGCGATTATATCGCACGAAACTCAAGCCTGCTACGGTGGGAATAGAGAATTATCAAGGATTTATATAAGCACGCAGGCGCGCGGTTTCGTTTGCGAGAAAGGCTTGGCCGCTCTCGCCACCTAGCGGCGGTGCGACGAACTAGACCCGTTAAGCACTGATTCGATTGATTTCAGAGCTTCAGAAGAGATTTCCAGTGACTTTATTAGCATAACGTAGTATTTAGCAGGAAAACTACATCACTTGTTTCAAAATAGGAATGAGAACCCTTGCACTCCCCCTATTAACGTAAAAATAGCCAGCTTGGAAGATTTCGAATAAATTTCTAGGGCTGCCTAAAAATATAAATTCTGTGTTATCCTCGGATGGGCGATCTGACCGATAAACTCAGATTATCTTGCAACGGAAATTGGAGCCTCAGTTTGTTTATTATTACATTGCATCCATTTTCATGGTTAGTTGTATTTCTATCGCTCAGCTATGGCAATGAAAGTACGATACGAACACTGATCGTCCGTCGTATACTCTCTCGCTACTATTGCGGAGGTGTTTCGGCCCATTTGACTCGGTCATTGTGGCAATGAGCCGAATCAGGCGTAGTTAAAGGCGACAACGAGCGGTCCCTCGACCTGGGGTATGAACAGAACTCAACATAGTCTCATTATGCGCACATACAGACATTTATACATACATATATACATACACACACACACACACATATATATATATATATATATATATATATATATATATATATATATATATAGATATATTATAGCATATAATCTGATGCGAAGCGAAGCTATCTCGTACATCCGAATTGACCGAGCATCGCCAGAACTCCTGAACAGTCTTACATACATCGCTAATATACATCAACAATCTTCTGAGCAAGAACAATTCCGTGGGCCTGCGTTTATTGCAAGATTTATAGCTTTTCTTCATTTGTGGGATGTTCAACGACCGACTTCATATACGAACTCTCTCTCTCTCTCTATCTCGTTGCCTGCCACCGAGAGAGCTTGGTCAACGCTCATGTCCAAGTCTCTTTTACGCTCGTACGTTCTCTATACGATTGTACAAGAACAGGGGATAACGACGAGAATTGCGACCGTATTTTTTTTCTCTCTCTCTCTTCTCTCGTAATAATCTCCGTACCCTCCGCGACTTCTTCAACCGATGTCAATCGAGTCGCGGGCTCTCATTGTTCGGTCTAGACACGCGTAGAACCTCTCACGAGAGTGTACCACAAGTCTCTGGTACGTTTATGTATTTCGACGTAGCCGCTGCTGAACGCGTGAACCCTTAATTGGTATCCGGTTTTATGACCGACATGCTAACGTTCTCAAGATACCGGCCCTCATAAGAGTCGTACTTAAAGAAGAGAATGCAATTACGAATATACGATATACGTATACATGAAGACCTGAATTCTCAATGTATCTGCTAATTGGATGCTTTTCTCGTTTCGTGGCTCCGCCTCTCTTCGAGGTCCACTAATAAACATCGCAAATAGCCATCATGACAACTCTCAAGTCATATGACCCAAAAATCCCGATATAAATAGAAACGACCGCTATTTTACGAGTCTGTTTATTCCTTTCACTTTCATTCCATCTTTTTTCTTTTACATTTTGGCATTTGTGTTTTTCGTATTGGACATTGCCCGTTGCGCTATGAATTCACGATATTTTTGCATCTTTTGGGCCTGAAAACATATTTGTACGAATCGTAGCAGCGCGCATGAGTTGAAAAATGTGTTTTTTTTCTGTCTCAAGGAGACCTAGCATCGGGGTAAAATGATGCAGTTGATTTGAAAATTAAGCGATCAATTTTTTTCAATTTTTTTTTTTGCTCCTGTCAACGACTTTGAATTTTTCGGATTAGCGATATTTCGTTTCTAGGGCTGTTCGACGCGTCTATCGGTGTTATCACAAGGCTGTGTCTTGTCTGTCCATCTGTCTGGAGGCGGGAGGAGATTCTGGATGAACGGGCGAAACTGACTACTCGCGAGGGGAAAAGACACACAATGAGTCCCATTGTGCGCCTCGTTTCCTTCGTATATTATAGCATGCTATATAATACGAAACCACGATGATCTGTGCGCTATTTGTCATCGGAGGAGATCCCTCTTGGTCGCCCTCTCGTGTCCTTCTATCGTACTTTATTACTTCTCTTTTTCCATTCACTCTCGATCTTCGTCTCTCTCATTTTCTCTCTTTCTCTCTGTCTCGACAATTTCTCTCTCCTCACGCTGTACATTTCTCATCAAGATTCTTCTCTCTCTCTCGAGCCTTCGTGGCAGTCGCACCTCCTCCCCACAAAAACCTTTTTCGCATTCGACTCTCGTGGCCCTCCGGGCTTATCTGTCACACGCGTCTGTTTCTCCTCGTAGAATATCATAGTGTGGCTGAAAAGCGTTAACGTCTCACAGTTCGTGGTGAGCTGCGAATTTGTATCCGTTAGTACGGTTGAAGGAGGAGTTGACAGCTTGTATTCATCGATCTATATATCTTTTTTTTTTTTTTTTTTTTAATTAACTGAGCAACTTTTTTGAAAATGGCCGTAAAATAACAATATTAATTTTCAAATTTATGAATTTTTTATCCCTCAACAATTATGAAAAATAATTAAGGAGAAATATCTGACGAGAGAAATGAAACTTGGCAGAGCTCTGGATTCTTGTCCCATATATCCCACGCACGAGGGATGGATCAATACTTTTGCCCCCAAGATATGTTTATTCGTTCGTTTTTTATCTTATAATACCGACTGATAAGAGTCAAAAGGGCATATTCAGCTTCAATCAATCCGTAAAATGATGTGGTATTCAATCTCACCACTTTTGGCAGTTCTGTCAATATTACAAATCTTAGCAGGGAGTGGCGTGCCATCAAAAAATTGCAAGAGAAAGGGAGAGAAGTGAGAATTGTAGCTCGAAAAGCTTTTCTCTGCATGCTCTTTCGAATGCTCGGTTTGATTTCAATGATTTTGTATATAAAATACTATATATTTATGTGGTGTATATGTACATAGTAAACGAACAGTAGTCAAGCTTTCTATATAAAATTCATCATTTTCTTCGTTTTCTTCTCCTTCTTCTTCTTCTTTTTCTTCTTCTTTTTCTGCTTCTTCTTCTTCTTCTTCTTCTTCTTCTTCGTCTTCTTCTTCTTCTTCTTCTTCTTCTTCTTCTTCTTCTTCTTCTTCTTCTTCTTCTTCATCTTCATTTTCCTCCTCTTCTTCTTCTTCTTCTCATTTCACGGTGCCTTTCCAGGCTTCGTGCGGGAGTTCAGAAACGGGATCTTCTCTCTGTCAGGCGATGCGCGGTGAGATATTTACGAGCGCGTAAATTGGTCGAAACGGGATTTTCCCTTCGTACAGATAAATAAGAGAGCGGGGCTCGCACGGTCATTCAGAAAGAGAGAGAGAGAGAGAGAGAGAGAGAGAGAGTCATCTTAATCGCTTGGGCTTATCCAAAAAAATCCCCTTCAAAACAGTGAAACGCTTAGCAAGTCACTGAAAATGTGTGAGAGATTGCGGTAATCTTTTTAATTGCTTCATTTCGCTGAGATTACTGACAGTTCGGTCAAAAAAGCAAATGGTGATCCAGGATGCATCGATCTGGGCTTTTTAATATTCGCACGAGTACTTGAAGGAGTACTTACAGCAGTTGGAGATATTTAAGGCACTTACAAACATACCAAAAGTCACACATAAGACTTACAGATTGTCCCAATTCACCACACACGTTGCACTTACAGATATTTACGATACTTACAGGCATGCTAAAAGTCACGAGTAGGACTTGGAGATTCTCACATTTTAGATTCAGCATTTATTCATCAGTACTCAGAGCACTTAAGGAAACTCATAAACAAATTCACAGACGCATTTACTGATGCAGCCATGAGGTCGTTGAACTCTTGTCATCCTCTTATTTGCACTTGATCGATAAATTTTGACACACTTGACACTCAATTTTCGTTAATTCCATTCGTCATCAGTAACGCATGAACAAATTTTACCTGTACGAATGCCACGTTCTCAGTTATTTTTGTACTAATTTTTATCCATCTCGATTGCATTTATGAAATTGTTTTGCTTCGCACTCATGTCGATGTGCTTGGAATTTTTTCTCGCGATATTTATAGAAATATATATTCATATTTGGCTGGAAAGCCTTTGCCGATTTGAAGCGCATAGAGAAAACTGGTTTTATCGTTCGTATGATTCTGCAGATGCTTTTATACACACACACACACACACACACACACACACACACACACACATATATATATATATATATATATATATATATATATATATATATATATTTATATACATATATATGTGCTAAAAAAAAGTTAAGGACACGCAATGTATGGAGACGCGTACGGTAAACGGTTCGACCACGGATCTCTCTTCGATGCGTGTGCACTATACGCTGGATGGCTTGCGCATGCATGGGCCATTCTAGCCTAAGTCAACACGGCCGTGGCAATCACGATTTTTCTATTGTCGTTTATCTCTTAGTATTTCACAAGGGAATACAAAAAATTACTCGACACCATTTAAAAAAAAAAATATATATATATATGTTCCAGTCGTAAAATGCACGAAGTTTTGAATCAACACTTTTGGCTGTTATCGAAATATTTTCTGTACATTGTTCGTTTATGAGAAATTTTTTGGAAACTCTTGAGAATTTGTTATTTGTTTCGTTAATATTTATACCGAATGAATTATTTTTACTGGAAAGAAAAACGAGGATCAATGAACTTTTTTCAACGAATTAAATCATTTAAGATTATTGACAAATATATTGTTAGGAAATTATTTTTAGTGATTTTTCAGTTGAAGAGGAATATTCTTAGAATTAACACGGGTTTTTTTTTAGTCTGGAAATGGATGTTTGGCCTTTTTTTTTGTTACTCTGCTAAATGCTGAAGAGAGAAAAAATTGAAAATCGCGAGGATGCCTTGCCAATTTAGTCTGGAATGCCCCATATTGCTGTGATCATGTTCAGCATCAGCATTTTGTCTCTCACGTCAGGAGACCAAACGTGGGGACATTTTCTCTCGTTCTTTGCATCGTGTACGATACGTAACCGGTTTTCCAAACGGTTTCCGACGACAACGAGTTTTCGACAAATGGAAATGCAACGCGCGAGAGTCCCTCGACGCGTGCATAAAATCGAACGAGCGAAAAGCTGTTACGGCGCGTCCTCTTTTGCACTCGGCAATTCATTTTAATGTCTGATGGAATGAAACCAAACTAAAAATAATTCTTCTACTATTAAATGATACATTTCGGGATATAATTATTTATCCATATGCGTGCTGACATTACATATTTTGCGTAATTGCCAGTCACACGTTTCTTATCTCAATAGTGCAACTTGCAGTTTGCGTGGATCATTGAAGCGTGACTATGACAGATGTTAGATAATGAATTCAGCCTAATCTGCTGAGAAAAAAATTTTTTTTTGCTCGTAGATTTTCTTGCATCTCTAAAATTCGTTCATGCGTTCATTAAAGTGACGTGAATATTTTTTTCTTCTTCTTAAACAATAAAATACTCAAAAACGTATAAAAGACGAATTTATGTATTTTTCTTTACTCAAAAATATGGCTTAAGACAAGCTGAAAACTCATCAAGTAGGTAACACACTGTGGGGAATCAAAAAAAATATATATTAATTTCAATCTAGGAATACAGCCTTAGCTAAAAGCAGTTTTTGTTTTTGCATTTTTATATTTTTTCAGTGCTTTTCAGGTATTCAAAACAATCGACAATATTTCTATTGGAAAGCTCAGAATGTTTTACATAAAAACGTATTTTTTACCAATTTTTAAAATAATTTTTACTGATAGTAAAAAAAAAAAATGTGTAAAGCCTTTTTTGTAATGTGGTCAAATATAAGTAGGGCGACATAGCAAAACGCGTGCGTATAAAAATCTTTAAGAAATTTACGAGTTTCTCCACGATACACTTTAACGAATTCTGAAAGATCGAACGAATCTGAGACTACGAGATTCGAACGTGTTCCCAAAGATCAGTCATAAATATTTTTTGGATTACGTTCACATATATATTTTCAGATAGTACAAGATGCTTGTAGAAATTATTATGGGACCGAAAAAAATGTATTGATAAGGATATTTAGAGCAAATCGTCGGAATTTAATATCAAAACTCGATATGGTATCTACATTTTTTTTTCATTTTTTGCGATTTCGATAATATTTTCTTTTCGTTGTCAGGGTTCACGTGTTACAAGTGAGATAAGAGGAAATTGACTGTAGTGAGCAGGGAAGTTGCCACTTCGTAAAATAAATTACGAAATTTCGTATTGCTAATCCATTTGTTTTAGAGCGTCATGAGGACTTATTTAATATCCAATTAAGTGATTGGGTAATTGATAGAATGGGGAATGTCATTCATGCCTGACTGAATATCTTGATTGATTTAATTTAGTGATAAATAATAAATATCAAATATAAAACAAAATTGTAAGTATCCAAAGTAAATTGTAGTATTTCACGTCATGAATTAATTTCTACGCTAATCAAGTCTGATTTGTATGTTCGAAATGTGCTCCTGAATATTTTAATAAATTTACGTCGTTAAATTAAATCAAAATTACTTATTAAATTCGACGAGACTGATTATTTGAATAAAATTTGATTCGATTTTCCTTTTATCGTACAGAGAGCCTCGATGTTATAATTGGCCTCGAGTTAATAATAAATAATAATACCATTGATAAAAAATGATTCAAGGGAGTTCATCCTCGACATGCCAACTATTTTACCAGTTTAAATTTATCAAATCGTATGAGAATTAATTTCAGGAATTATGCAAATAAAATTTGATTCATTTATTCCTCTTTATCGTAACGAGTATGGATATTTTAATGGTGGACGATGTAGATTCAAATATAATTATAGTAATAAGAGAAAATGGCGGAAGTGACTCTTGCGCTTATGCCGGTTAAACGTGGACACATTATGTATGTTATAGAGTATTATTCATGAATATATACATATATATATATATATATATATATATATATATATATATATATTCAAAGGGCGCAAGTAGATCCGGTGGTGGAGCCTATTATTACCTCTAAGAACTCGCAGCACATCGTCGACTCGTCGTTGTCGCGAACTGTCGACTGTATTTAGCGTTAGTTCGCGTTCGAGTTACTTAGTTTGCACCATTGTGCGTACACATCGTGCGGTCGAAGCTTATTACCGCGTGCGGTGACCGAAATTGTCCAAACGATGACTCGCGGAGATCGTGTGTACTACTGGCTTTTTGCATTGAATGCAAATCGCTCGCTAAATGAACGCTCTCTTTCGACGCGATTGGTGGTCTTTGGTATCTCGGAATTTTTTGCAGAGAAATCCAGCAAGACCATTAGATTTTTTTTTTTTTTTTCACCGATGCCCGAGAGACAAAAAACGAAGAGAGCAGCTAGAATGGAGACTTCATTAACTCGATTTTTATTTTCGATTGAAAAAAATTAACTTGTTTCAGCATTTGAATCAACGTCACTTGAATTACCGAACTCAAAAATCACAATAAAAATTGTCAAAAATAAATAATTTTGTTCTATTAATTACTTTCAAGGTAAATTCAACGTTGACTTAAATTATGATTCGGATAATTTTTTACAAAAAATACTACTTTATCACTGGGAGATGTTGGTTGAAATTTATCCCCCACATGTGAATCAAAATGTTAATTAAAATGTCATGGTGACTCGAAATATTTTACCGAATCTCCAATTTTTTTTATTAGATTATCACGAGAGTTTTTAAATTTATAAAATATTGCATATTTATTATTTGAATTTTTTCTCGCTCTCAATTTCCGCATCATCGAGTGTCTCTTGGTCGACCGGATGCACAGCTTCGCTCGTACCGTACATTGTAAGAGGAGATTGTGCATGCATCGCGTACTGGCACGAGCAAAATTCCTTGCAGCTGCCAGAGCTATATAAATTTGTAACGTGTATAATATATATATATATATATATATATATATATATATATATATATATATATATGCATTTCATACATTTAAACAGCGTGCGTTGGCAGTGGGCGAGATAACAGATGCGAGATATCAGTGTTATACTTTGGGCGTCCGCTGAATATCGAGCGGTCAGCGAGACGAAAAAAAAAAAAGAATTAAAAAAATTGGAGGGAGAGAAACGAGCGAGATACGAGAGTGTATTTCTGTTTGCGATTATTTACGGATCCGCGATAGGCCGACCGCGGTTATGCCGCGGGGTTCGCCCGCGTGCGTCGGCAAAAAAAAAAAAAAAGGAGCAGAATTTATCTCGAATTGGCACTAAAGGAATGAAAACAGAGAATAACAAGAGAAAAAAAAAGAATAATATAAAAAGGGAAAGTATATCGCATTGAAGAAAAAGAAACGAATGGGAATATAACGAGCTTCGGCGCTGGCTCGATATTCTCTCATTTAATTAAATCGATCGAGAGAGCTCTTCGAGGATTCTCTCTCTCTCTCGCTCTTCATCACCCTCTGAATTCTGCATCTCATTCATTCATTTAATGGCAATCTTTACAGATATATTCGCCTTCACGTCATCAATATCTCCTTTGCGCAAAGTTCCCCTTCTTTTATAACGTTCTTACTCTTCGTTTTTTTCCCTCTCTTCGTTTTCTCATTTATTTTGCCACACGAGAATCAAGGAATCTTTTGTTCCACCCCAAAACGCAGGTTGGCTCTCGGAATCCTCTCTCTCTCTCTCTCTCTCTCGCTCTCCCTTTATTTTTAATTTGTTTGTGGTTCCGTATATATGACACCGTGATCTTATCTCGTCGGTTTATACCGAATTTTTACCCCAAAGTTCGATGCCTGCTCCGTCACATCTGCGATTATAGAGTACACGCTGTGACGTGAGCGAGGAGATGGATTGGCGTTGTGAGATAGTATTGCCGTTGCGGCGGTTGCAAACGCACCGTAACTACTGCGATATAAGACCTCAGCAGCTGCCTAGAGACGTCGAGCGCGGGAGGCCATTGCTCTTTTCTGTTCTCGCCACGACTACGACGACAACGACGACGATGGAGATGAAGACGACGATGCAATGGTTCAGTGTGCAAGCTTAATGTACATAAGAGAGAGAAAAAGAGAGAGAGAGAGAGAGGGAGAGAGAGAGAGAGGGAGGGAGGGAGAGAGAGAGAGAGGGAGGGAGAGAGAGAGAGAGGGAGGCAGAGAGAGAGAGAGAGAGAGAGAGGGAAGGAGAGAGAGGAATATATAGGAGCAACCAGAAAGTCTATACTGTAAAGTCACGAGTAGACTCGTATGTATGCCATGCGTGAATAATACGAAAAATCCTGATCTCGACATGCTTCACGATTAACAGATTACCCATCGATGGGACGATCCTGCTTCTATGGAAGCGAAATGGAACTCAGCGATGGTATGGAAGGACTGAGAAAAAGGGCCAGGACATATGTACCAAAATGTTTTGGTCCACGATAGATATTGATAAGATATCTCGAGCATAAAATGGCCAAAGCCCAGCTAAAGTGCAGAATCTTCTCATCTCAATTTTCATATGGGCTTGCCGACAGACTCCCCATTGATCCATCGTGTATAAAATATTTACACAGGATGTTCTGACCTAGATATTTGACCATGACAGTCGTCAAGTGAGCCATAAAACTCCCAAGTTCAAATTTTAATGGCACACCCTGTAGACGTGGCTCAATTCGTCCCATCGAGCAAACACACACACACACGCTCAAGAGTGTGTGGGAAGCTTCACGTTCATCGAGAGTGCCTCTCCTCTCATCGTCATTCAAACTAACATACGCATGTGCACGTTTTCTGTGCATATGTGTATGAGCTCTCGGTACGAAACCTTGAAGTTGAGAATGTGTGTGGGTTACGAGAGTGATGACTGTACACGAAACGCTGGCAAAGCCAATTCTCTCTCGTGCTTTGAAGAATAAAAAAAAAAAAAGAACATGGACCTCGAGGGTGTGATGTCTGAGTGAGAAAAAACCAGAGAGAGAGAAAGTGAGAGCGAGAGAGATGCGTGAAATATATGCGAGACGATGAAGAGTTAAGGGCTGGAGAAAAAAGAGAGACAAAAAAAAAAGAAGGAAGGCGGAGATCCTCATTCTCAATACTTCTCAGATAGTATATTGTATGGTCGAAAAGCTACGAGTGCTTTTGTACGATACTACGAATATTTGAACATGAAAAATGAATGAAATTGAAAAAAAGATGGAGTGTCCTCATTTAAAAAATGGTTCTTGGACAGAGTATATGAATAAGGTCGTAATAGTTATATAACTTTTCATCGTCAATTGTCGAAAATGTTCTGACTTTTTATTAAAAGTATAACGAGTGTGCAAAGTTCTCAAATAGAAAAAAAAATCGTTTGTATGTTTATTTATAGACGTCTGAGTCTGTTCAATAGACTGAAAACTTCTATCTTGGATCAGAACTCACGATAAGGAGTAATGCGCTTTCCTTTCTATATGTTCGTCGTCAATTATCGGTATTGGACGTTTGTTACTCTTCTTCTGCAAAGTCTGAGATTTTCTACAACTCTTGGCCACAAAAGTGCGACGACGAGCTCGATATACGGGGAAGTCGAGAAAACATGCTATACACGACATCGACTAGAAAGAGATCTCGAAGGAATCTCGAGGGCATGGAAGAAAACCGAGTGAGCTCCATAGAAATCGGTTGGATAATTGGCCGGATTCCCGGTTTCTCTCTCTCTCTCTCTCTGTACGACAAAATGAGATGGGGGGGGGGGGGCAGGCCATCGAAAAATAACGGCAGCATGATAGGCAAAGCTTATCTCGAAAAAATAAATTTTAAACAAATTTCGAACCAATCGAGCTAAAAAAAAACAGAATACAAATAGTATCTATTTTTACCTTGATAAAAAATATTTTTCAAGGTTTCTTGATGTTTAGTTAGTCACTCAGTTTGAAAGCTGTCTCGATATGGATACAAATTGATGGTCATTTTCTTTGCATAGATTTTGTTGAAATTTATACAACGTTCTCATCTTCCTTGACGTTTCCAGCTCTCCAAAAATAATCCATCAAGGATATTCCAATTTAAAAAATAAATTTAGAAACCACACACTGTGCACTTATGGCACAATAAAAGATTTGCCATAAATACTTGAAATCATCAAATTAGCGCGAACACTTTTTGCAAATGACTCTTAAGGGTTAATACAAATGGGGAGAAGTGTCGAGGCATCCATTTCCCCAACTCCGTAGGAAGTCAAGTTCTCGGACGATCTTCTTTCCCACGACGAAAGAAATGGCTCTTATGGAAGCTGAGGAGGACGCGCGAAAAACTCGTCTGGGAATATGGCTAGCCTACTCCTACAGCTCTATAAGAATATATAAAGGAGGAAGACCCTCCGTGATGACAACTCAGCTTGTTCACCCGCACATGTAATGTCTTTTTTTTACATTTTTGTTATCTCTTCATATACCGTCTGTTAGTTATAAATGTGTGTGTGCACGTGTGTCCGCGTGTTGTTGTATATATATATATATATATATATATATATATATATATATATGTCTATACCGTAATAAAATACAAATGTGTGTCTGGCGTATCACATACGCTCACAGACACTCTTACACACTAACATACACTCACACGGATATAAAAGAAAGAAAATATGTTGTATATTCACTTTCTTTCATCCCGGGACTTTCATCGGCTGCAGACTCAGTTGCCGAACGTTATGTTATTTTCAAAGTTTATTCAGCGTGTCTCGCACACGCACAAAGCTACAGGAGCCATATGAAACAGGCACATTGGAAAGAGACGGCAAAATACTTTGGCGACGACCCGTGAAGGATTGGACCGCATGACCCACATATGCAACGCGAGACGAGAAAGAAATTACGCGAGTTTCTCACATATATATTCACGAGTTTCGCGCATTTCGTTTGAATACCCTTTATCTTCGTTTCGCTCCTTCTTCTTTTTGTTTCTTCCCACTTTGCCAGCTCACCGAATGGGCTTAACTGAATTTATACGGGCAAACGAGTGTCGCAATGTGTGTGGGATACTCACAAACTGAGTTCGGCCCCCTTGGGGGTCTTCACGTGGGCTTCATATGGTCTTCTCATTATATGCATAGCGGTGCACGCATATATCTATATTTATAGCAATATTGATGCGTATGGAATTATGAGAACGATCAGTGTCCCGTTGTATACAATCACGAAGAATGATTGACCGATGACCGTAAAAGTGCATGGCTGATCGGTCCACACGTGCAAAACGTTTCTACTCCTCATGGTTGATTTTTTTTGCTCAAATCGCTCGATAAATCATTCATTTTGAATGTTGAAATGATTTGCCGAATGAGGCTCTTGCCAATTTATCGATAAATAGCATCGATTATACGAGCCTCGTACCATCTCTAATGCCGATGGGTCCGTGGTGTGATTTTTTCCCGTTAGTTACGTCATTATGAACAGATGAAACGATATAATGTCTGAAGGAGGCAGATGCTCTCACAAATTTTGGTGCAATGACTGACAATCGTGCACAGTAGAAACTCTGGTAGTGCGTGCCCGTTTATTGCCAGGCTTCTTCCCAATTTTACTCCGTTACGTCACGCCCACTCGCCCCCACTACTATGCGCCGTGATCGACTGCGTCGATTTTCCTCTTTCTCTCGAAGAGCTACGCTACGCGGTTGGTCCGACCGATTGAAAAGCGACGGTTCCTTCGATAATTAAAAAATACTCGCACCAAAGGAGTTTTTACTGTATGCAAGTTTTGACGCTGAAACTCTTTTACCAAGAGGCTCAACCATCGTATGAGTCATCGGATAATTACAAGAGGCGTACGAATAATACGCAGAGGGATGCTCTCGACTGGTTCGAGAGAAGAAAAAAGACGGTGAGGAAGAGAGTGGAGAGAGAGAAAAAACGAAAAAAATAAAACAACATCAGGACAATGCGCTTCGGGATGAGATGAAAAAAGAAAAAGGACAGACCACACGAAAGAGGCTGGGCACTGTATGCGTGTGAATGTATGCATGTACATATATATATATGTAGGGAGATGATAAAACGCGTGGCGTGTAAAAAATATGAGAGAGTGCACATATGCAGCGACTGAGGGCACGCCTTGAAGCTGCGCGACTTCGACCTCGATGAGGTTTATGAAAGTATCCGTTATTAGAACAACGAATCTCATCGTCTCGTGTACATACACACGTGTGATCCCTCCTTATATACGGAGAAGCGAAAAAAGAGTAAAAAAAAAGTGTTTCGATGCAGCGAGAAATATTTCTCTGTCTCCTTTCTTCACCTTCGTACGATAGGGTCTTCATAAATATAAATCAGAATGCATAATCGATAAAAGTGAACGCCTTCGAGGTTTCATGTGTATAAATGTATAGGATATTCCAGCTCATGGGCTGAAAAATGAGGAGGGACATGTCCCTCCTCATTTTTCCCCGTATGTTTTATGGTAAAACAAAAAAAAAACCCTAGACCAATTTCCAGATTTTTTCAGAAGTCGATCTGTTATTGATTGAGAATAAAAATATTGAGATCGCTTCATAGATAATTTTAATATTGATGCTACGAATAAAAAACTAATATTTCCAAAATGTTCGTGATGTGAAATAAAAAAAATGATTTCCATTCGAAGAGATGAATGAGCATCTGAATAATTGGCCCTAGTCAAAAAACCATCCAATATATTTTTTTAATAGCATAATTATCAATCATTTTGAATTCTCCATGTCTGGAATTATTCAAATTATTTTATTTATCATATTCATATGATCTTTCTTTTATGGAGTAAAAACAATTTTTTAGACGGTGAAATGTGAAAAACAGTGTGGAATATTTTTTATGCGGCCCTACAACCTACTTCAATTCAAAAAATAAAATGAAATGTAAATAAATGCTTGTAGATTCGACCTAAGCGCCCCATATATATGCTCTCTCGTAAAACTCGACGATACGTTGGCAACAGGATAGACGATCAAGAATGCAATGCATGCCGTTCGTCTCATAAAAATGCGCACATCATTTGGGAATGAAATTTACGCTCGAAAAAATAAATGGTGTACTCGTTTCGACTGCATGCGTGAAGAAGCGATGGAAATGTGACCAGTTTTTTAACATTTAGAGAAAAACGTGCCAATTATCAATTTTTTGCAATATTTTATATCGCTTATAATAATTTATTACTGACCGTATGTATTTAATTAAATTTCCTTCTACAGTCAATTATTATTATATTTTAATTTTTTTATGTAAATTTCATACTGGAGAAATAATCGAGTCATTTTTTAAATGCAATTTTGGGGAGGGTCAGGATTTTAGGTGTATTTACGATACGATGCGTTCGAGTGTCGAGTGTATATGCCATTTATATTCCATTTTGCAATGACACAAAAATTGTTCCCCCGAACGTATACGTGAGCGAGGTCACGGATTATCGCACATTTTATCAAGCGAATTATCACTCGATTAACACGTACGAGTTATTTAATTTTTCCAATGTCCATAAGCCCGTGAGAGCGATAATCAAATTGACAAATATTTTTTGGCTTGTGAATTATTGGCAATTTGTTTTTTTCAACAATATAATTTATAGCATAGCCTCGAAATCAGCATGATAAATATTATATACGCAGCGCTAATGAAACGCGTCGGATTGCAGAGTGAGATTCGTTGATTGTGAAGAATTATCGGAGTACGCAAAAAAAGAATAACAAAGCGATATGACGAGTGCGATAAGAATCGAGTGACGATCTCAATCATTGTTGATAACATTGCCAAATCGTCAATCAAACTAAACTTTATCATCGACGTTTCATGGGCAATAGAAGTGACAAAATATTGTGAAATTATGTACCGTAAATCGTACATAAAAAATGGTTCGTGTCCAGGTAGTTTGGAGTTATCAATTTTTTTCAATCAAACTTCAATTTGAAGTTGTGTATTTATTTTTATTTATATATATATATTTATATACATATATATATATATATATAAATATATTTATTTATTTTGTATATAAATTTTATGTTTTTACTCCAAAGATCGTGAATCGTCCAGCGTAATGTGAATTAAATTTAAGATGAATCCTAAAATTATAATACAGCTCACGAGTTGCTCGAAACATTTCTGAAGATGACCAATCTCAATTGAGGCAAAAGCCAAAAACGTAGATGCACACATAGAACGTCCAAAAGCGATGCAATGTCATCCAATCGAGCTATCAGATTGCTCGCCAAAGGAGAAACAACCAACCCAGGAGGTAAGATAGACATCGCACTTTCCGAGATGAGGATCAGCAACTTCCTTCCTGAGTGTGATGGCACAAGTGTCGTGTACAAGGGGGAAGAGAAAAAAAAACATACGACGAGAAACAACAAGATATGAGACTGCAGAACGAGCGAATGGAAGGACGCAGAAAGCTTATCGGAGACCAGAGAAAAATGCTCGAGGCTCAGCAAGGGTTAAATAGATTGAAGGGCGTCCTCTTTGTATCTCGACTACTTTGCTCGCAGCAGAGTTCACTCATGACCCGAGCAATCATGTCATATAGACCTTGTCGATCAGGGCTGTTGATAAAGTACACACGACCATTCCATGGTCGACTCGTTCATCCCAAGATCAGGCAATCAGAATTTGTCACTTCGATTATTATTTTTCTTCTAATTATTCTTATATTCTAAATAATTTCAGTTCACGTCGTAACTTTCAAGTTTACATATTCGTTTTATCGAGAAAAAAAAAATATGGCTGAGTCATTATTACGAGTGCTCGATCGTCAACCTGCCAGACTGCAGGGACGTAGTTCTGTGGTCTGCCTGTCTGTAAACTAACCGAGGGTTCTCCTCGCGTTGAGAAATCATTTCTCTCGGCTTTGAACTCATCGCTCTTACTTTCATCATTCCCCTCGGGCATTTCTGCGGTGATTGAACCTCCCTCTCTCACCTCGCCCTTAAACTTTATCACCGAGCTGAACGGAATCGAGGATCGACGTTGATCCGACCAAGACACGAGCAGCTCGGCTGGGCTGTCTCTCGCATATATATATATATACAAATCTCCGCCCAACATGGAACATTGAGAGCCACGTGAGCTTTTCTACTCTTTCAGCCCTTGGTAGTTTTTCAACCGCGTGTCTTCAACCACGCTTCAATATGCCATGCCAACTGTCACTTACCAGCAGTCAATGTTTGGCGATCATTATTGCCGAGGGAGAGCGAGAACTCTGTCCCGCCCAGACTGTCACTCGTTTCGACGCCTTTCTTCATGCAGATGTCTCTATCGCATTTTTGTACCTTCTTTCATGCAGAATATTCCATTCTCTCGACTCGTTTCTCACGAATTCTTCTTCAACGTATTTTTCTCATTTCATGGTTGATTTTTTTTTTCCGTACTGTCTCTCATTGGACTATCAATGTCCAGCGTTGTCAATACTTTCACTCGGGTCGATTACCGCTGATTTTCTTTCTCAGTCTATCGATACTACAATACGGATGCGAATATTCTCTTAGCGGGGATGAGAAAACTTCGAGTCTGCTGAGCGCAGAGCTCACAATCAGCTCGCTCTCATCATCACCACCCTGAGGCGCGATAATGGGGATAAGATCGTGAGATCCCTCACTCACTCATCCTTTACGCCCGGTTACGTCGGCTAACGACATTCAAATTCTATTAAGTCCTCGCGGCAAAATAACATTGAAAGCCCGACAACTTTTCCCCTCGCTTTCTCTCTCTCTCTCTCTCTCTCTCTCTCTCTCTCTCCCTGTTTCCACTTTGATGTACCGACCGAAGTTTTCGGGAATACTCAGAAAAAAAAACTAGTTGATTAAAATATTGTGAAATATTTTCTTGTGTCTCCCCTAACCCGTCTTACCGCCGTCAGGGGTTTGTTCCCTTCTCACGCTTTGACGGGGCAAGTCCCAGGCGAAATTAGCGAGCAATTTGAAAAAAGACCTCCAACCAATTATTCGCAGTCATTCCGTTCGACTTGAGGGTACTCGAGGGACCAATAGGATTAAGTCAAAAAGATAAGTCGCCCTTAACTCTTGAATAAGGAGCGTCAACTCCATAATGCAAAAACTGGCACTGAAAAACCTGGCAAACAAACAGTGTGTGTGTGTGTGTGTGTATAATCAAAGAGTCAAAGGTCAGTGTAAATATTAATTGGTGAATTAAAGATGCAGAGAAGGGAGAATGGCGAGAGTCAGGCGAGAGTGTGGAGAGCCTAGAATGGCGGCGGAAAAAAAGTATCGGTGAAATACCATTAACCTCTCGCCCCTTTAATGACACGGTTAGCGTGGCCTGAATAAAGAAAGGGAAGCAAATAAAAAGACAGAGAATTCCTATCGCTTCCTTGCACACAGCCTTTCGCAGGTTTCGAACAAAGGAAAACGAGGACGGGAACAAAGATGCGCGGTAGCCGGCGATAAATCGTTGGCTGGGCATCGCGCAACGCTAAAGTTGTACCGCTAAGAGAGAGGAAGAACTCTCTTCGCGCCCGTACAACCCCCACAGGGTTTTGTCTCGCACTCCGTATCTTTCCTTCTTCATGCTCATAGATCCGTTCGTGTGCGTGTTAGTGCGATGTCTATATATATATCTATATATATATACACACACGGACTATTGGGGATAAAACCACCCCGAGTGACTGGGCGTCCTTCGTAATGGCTTCTTCGAGACCGGTCGCGCTCCCTCCATCTCTCTCTCTCTCTCTCTTTCTCTCTCTCTGTCATGCCACGCGGTGTCTCATTCACCGGGTCCCTTTACCAGCCCCTAAACCCCATCGGCCGTTGGAACTTTATATTTGCATATAAATATCCAACGTGCTGCTAGTGGTGTGAGATCGCGAGTTTCTTCTCCACGCCCGATACATATACTCGGCATATGTATACACACACACAAAACCCGCTACACCCGTTGAAAAGTAGAGCTACCGAAACCCAGAATATTTCTCAAACATCCCCGCTGGGCTGTTACTCTTGTTGTGTTGGTCACGTGAACCCCGCTCCACCAAGCAGGGGTTGACGGACTGGTATGAGGCTTTTAGAGTTTGTTTGGTGCGTAGAAACGAGGTGGGACAGACAGTCGATTATACGACCGCGAATAACGACGTGGCATATCCATTGTACAAAGGTGACCATAACCATCAGCATGTGTGTATAGAGCAGACATAATCCTGGCAGTTTAATTGTACGAGTGATATATACGTGCAAGTTGCATACGAACAACTTTTATAGCTTTATATCAGAGGCCTCGTCCATAACTGCGATGGTCCTGTCCGCTCGTTAGATGGGGATTGACCAGTTGGATTCATCCCTACGCGAACCCATCTTTGTGCCTGATGAAATATCGTCAATTGCTATCCGGGTAGACATATCTCGTCACTTCTGAATGTGACGACGTCACATTTCAAACATGATTAAGTAGATTAAATTCGTGATTGCGCATAGATGAAGTACGTCATGTGCAAGATTTTGCATAAGTTTTCTAATAATTATGTGACAGATCCACCGTATAATGGTGACCATAACCATCATCATAGAGCAGACATAATTCTGGCAGCACAACTGGTGACCATGTTCGCTCGTTACCATTTTTCGGGCGTTTTTTTAAGTACCTCCAACTTGTCTTTGCGATTCTAAATATATGTTTGTTCGAATCGCAAAGACAAGTTGGAGGTACTTAAAAAAAAAAAATATGTATATATATAAGACATCGTACGCAACTTTTAGCAAGGTATTCATGGGCCAAACTTCTCCTAGGACACAGTGGTAACCTAAAATACGTCTAAAAGTTGCGGTGACACGATATAACAATTCGATTAAGCCGACACAATCGCCACAATTCAAATAACATCCCTCACTTGGTATATCGGGATAGCAATTCGTGCCATACGTGCTCTCACGACTCGAAGGATACAAAAATATCTAAGTATGTGAATGTAATACCAGTATAGAAGGACCAGCCAAGAGAGCCGTGTCGAACGTAAAAGTCAGTTCCAGGGACATGCACCTGACATACCCCACACTGTTCCACACCCATAGAATGATTGCTCTTCCAGCTCTCGCTTAATACACAGACACAGACACAGACAAACAGATACACACACACACACACACACACACACACACACACACACACACACACACACACACACACACACACACACACACACACACACACACACACACACACACACACACACACACACACACACACAGAGAGACAGACACGCGCGCGCGCTCGCGCGCACAAACCCATTCAACGTGCTTTAGCCACGGTCTCAAGCACTTTGCTCTCGCATGCCAAACGGCCAGCCTTACAAAGAATTATAAGATTATAGGATTTGCATGTACCGCTGTATAGTTTTACTAACAGCATTACGGTATATATGAACACGAGATTCATGCTTCTATTCGTTAATTGACAGTGAACTGCCAACTTAATGTTCTACGACCGATAACGTTTCAATTAAATACTCAAATGTTATATGAAATAAACGAGTTCTTTATTCTGCATTATAATGTGTCACGGCCTTCACCCTCGGTAATTTCTCGAGTCTACTCATCCCAGAGACTTTGGTTGCATCGGAAACCATTAGCTGGTGGAGTCGTAGCGATGGTGGTAAAAGTTGACACAACGTCAGGAGATAATTTTTTCTCTTCTACCTCTCCTACTTCCAGTTTTCTCCGCCGTGGCGCTCTTAACACTCGCTCCTGAGTCTTTGAACGGCGTGTCAATTTATTAGGGTAGCTTGACTTTTCTAAGTAACTATACGACTTGACTATAATCGGCGTGGAGAGACTAAAATGTTGAACCACTCAATTTTACATGACAGATGCCCTAGTACACAGAATCCCGAATCCCAGATTCTGTCTACTAGCAGGACAACTCTTAAGTCTGTCGAAGACTCATTAGCTACCATTCGCCCAGGAGAAAACCATGAATATTTGTTAATATTTTTAAGTCCCCAGAGAGTGAAAAAAAAAAATACAAATGTCCAGAAAAGACGGACCAGCTCACGGAGAGACTGAACAATGATGTTTACATTGTCTTAGCATAATATTTGTTCGAGTATATTTTTTAATAACTATTGACACATGTGTGCGTGTGTATGTGTGCGTGTGTGCGTGTGTGTGTTGAAACCAAAGCCTGGCTATAGCTTTTTGTAACGAAGGCGTATCCGTCCTACTTTTCCCATGTTTGGGAATCATGGTTGGGGCTCGATACTGAAATACTGATAAGATCAAAAAAAAGTTTTTCATCGATTTGTACAAAACCTTATGCAACTGTCCCATCTCTCCTTTAGCCCCAAGTCTCTCAGAGTTATTACGCATACATACATTACGTATATAGGCATATATGTATATAGGCATACATGAATCGACGTGAAGCTATACGTGAATCGATACGATCTCGTTACTCAACGGTCCGTAAACGAAATTCGATACTGCCTGATGGCCAGACAAATAAAATGAGAATGAGAGAGAGAGAGAGAGGGAGAAAAAGAACGACGATGATGAATTTCTTGCGGTCCCTTGATCGAGCAGATTTCACCTGATGATCGAACGACTCACGAAGGAGAATTGAACGTTGGACGAATGAGTATAGTTTTTAACGTGGCAGCAAGTGGAAGAATTTTTCATTCTGTACTTAAATTTTTACGTCTAACAAAAAAGTTGTACGAGAGAATTTTTTTATATCGAACATCATTGAATGCTTTGATTTTTTGCTTACTTCGAATTTTACTTGGATGTTTGAGTTCATATATAAAAATGAAATGCATACATTGGACACGGTATGAACTCAGCCAGACGATAAGACTGCTGGCAAAAAGTCTGCAGAAAGACCATTGCCTTCCCCCCTTTCATCCTTGTATGTCTCTCTCATTTTCTCTTTACTCATTCACTTACATAAGGCATATTATAGGCTATACTCGAACACATTTAGCTGCGGTGGAGCTCAATAGCCTTCGAGTCGGTCGTCGACGTGTCCTCTATATACAACCATTTGCCGCTAGGCTTTTTTCCCCACTATCGCACCTGTATAGGTGCATCCACCTCGATCGAGTATTTTTTTTTTATCCCTGACATTTTATTTTTGTCTTCTTACTTCGCGTCAATATTTCATTACGTACGTGAGAGCGAGTTTGTTTGCGTGCGTTTCTTCGCTGGTTGGAATTTATCATCATTGCGCAAAAATTCACGTGATCTCGGGTTGCTCTCGCTTACCTGTAACAAAGAAAATAATCGGATTTTTAGATTTTTTTTTTTTTCAAATGTCAATCAATTTTCACTTAACTGTGAGTATTTTTTGGGGTTGGACTGGGCAGATTGTGAGATTTTTGGGAATTTCTGGGACAATATTTGGGATATTCAGCATCAGGTTGTGCCTTCGCGGACACGTGAAAGAAAAAGTAACTTGAGACCGAATTTTTAGTCAAAAATTTGATCATGAGTTCCAATTTCAATCCTCATTGACGCGATAAGCCAAATTAAGACTTGAGTTCAAACTCCAGATCAATATTCAAATGAGCAAAGTTTCGGGCCTTAAATAACTAAATTGAATGATTGAGTTAATTTTCATTAATTATTTGACAATGTGGACTTTTTTTGGTTTTAAAATGAATTGTTCTTTGCATCTGTGCCAATATTTCAGCTCTTACCGAGCGAGGCTGACGTGTGTCTTATCTGGGCGACCGTATAGAAAAGTTTGTCGTCGTCTGGATCGACGCTCCGTTTCCACATGCTCCACTGTCCTCTCCTTCTTCTCCGCATTTTTTTTTTTTAATATTTTATCTGTCTCTCACACTGCCTTCGTACAAAGTCTCAAACGCGTGTTCACGTAATTACCAACGAGCAAGTGCGGACGAAGAAAACTGTGAATTCCAACGGCGATAACACACAAATAATTATCAACTGGGTGGTCGTTTAACTCGTCGAAAGTGTTACTCGCGCCAGAATTGCTCGTGCGAGCAGGCGAAACAGCACGTACGTTCAATTATAATAACTTTGTCATCACCAAAAAATGGGAAATCTTAATTTGAGGAATATTTTTTGATTGGATCGTTACTATTTCAAATGAAAAGAAAATGCTTTACGTTATTGAGGTTTTTGGCTGGGAGTTGACAAATCCTCGATAATTTCTTGGATCTTAATATTTAAAGGACATGACTAAAAATGATATTTAGATGAATTTTGATGGATAATTTAACAAGATCTATCATCACTTTATCAAGCATAGAGATAGACACATTTATTTAATATTAACGAATGCGATATTAAAATTTATTAAAAAATTATACTGCCATAAAATTCATATGAAATTTTACCATGTAAACCTGCAAATAGAGGGTTGTTTTAATATAAAAATAAATAAATAAAAAACCCAATAGCTGAGAATTCATTTCACACACTCGGTTAGGCGTGTCTGACGAGAACTGACGGGTAATAATAAAATGTCCTCTCGTTCTTTCTCGTCATATGGCGCGTAAACGATCGAGCCTTCTGCGAGGACGAGCCGGAAGAATGAAGCAAAAAAAAATCGGCCACGTGAAAAACGTATGAGAGAATTTCTGGTCTCATTTTTCAGGGATACAGGAGACGGGTAAACAAGGTATGGAGTCACAAGGACGGACGTGAAAAAAAGAGATTCATGAAAGAGAAAAAAAAATCACGCAACTCGGGGAAAAAAAAACGAAGGGCAAGAGCAGGGTAAGGAAAATGAAAGAGGGTGCAAAACCGGCTTGTACTGCGACAACGATATCACGACATATAAGACGTCATATAACATGCCACTTTAGGCGAGATAATTTGGCGAGGGTGCCCAAATTGTTATTTAAATATGAGGCATAAATATTAGAAAAAAAATATATATATACAGGCATATTTTCATATTTGAAAATGTTTGAAAGAGGTAAATAAATTTATAATTATTTGAATAAAAAATTGATAAATTATTTGACAGAATCAGAATCTTTAAACGAGTAAATATATCGTTTAATTTTTGTCGCTTGATTTATCGTGACCGTAATTTTTTGACATTTCTCAAATCCCCATTAAGCAAAGAAGTTTATAATAATAATCGATCATTGGCAAAAATAATATTTTCCAGCATTGAGAAATTTCCTTTATTTTAATTATTGCTGATTTTTAAGTTGTGAAACGAGAATGGAGGTTGAAAAAATTTCAAAGACCGGAGAATCAAGTGAGAAACTAGATCAAGAACAAGTATGGCGGGGAAATGGAGGGAGGAGGATGTGATACACATGTTCGAGCAAGGGGCAAATGAGAGAAGAGAAACGTTCTCGCGACGAGACAACCAGACGAGAATCTGTCTGTGGTGTCCCAATTTTTTAATACATCCACTTCCATTAGCGTTTCAAACCGGTGCAGAATCGCGACCAGAACGAGTACAGTATATCGAGAATACAAATCCACCGCAATGACCGGCTTCTCAATACGTATATATAGACATATTTTTAAGCGCGAATTAACGAAGTGCTGACTCTGGTAGGCCCGCAAATGAGGATATCAATGGACACCCATATATATATATATATACAAGGGCTTCTTAGCTGGCAAAATTTGTGAACAATGTTTCGGATCCAAATATCTTTTATTTGGGCACGAAAAAAAAAAAATTATTCATACATGGACAATAACGAATGAAAAATTGCATTTTTATAAAACAGAGTAACTCGCACATTAACTCACGCAAACAGTCACAGACATAAAAAAAAAGTCACAGGAATACGCACACACGCACAAATGCACGGGGTCATTCACTCCACCCCTGTTAGAGCGCGACGAACAAAGTTAACTCATAATCGGGCTGGTATATAATAATTAAGTGGATCATTAAAGGCATTAAATTTCGTTCTTTTAATGGCTATTTGATACGGCATGACGAATGTAAAGTCCTGTAACAGCAAAGCATCAGTGCGAGATGTGCCCGGAATATTTACATTCGGAATATCAACGATGAGACACTGACACACGGATACGATAAGATTTGGTGATAATCTGAAACAAGGAACAACAAGATTCTGATGACAATGACAAAAAAGTATGACCGAGATCTCCATTTATATCTGTTATAAACTCACGCACAGCCTCACAAACAAAGATAAATGGAGAACGAGGGGAACTGAAGGAAATCACGCCGAGAAGGAAAAGGTAAAACGTGTCTTCTCGAGGATAGCGGAGACATCGTTTTCTGTCTGCCTTGTCTTGTCTGTCTGCTGTGCGAGGTCGCACGCTCTTGGGATATTCTCAGTTCGCTCCAAAATCAGGACAAAGGAGATTCGTTTCCCCCCCCCCCCCCCACCCCTCCTTCCCCCACGGCCCACACCCTCCTGTTCTGTCATCTCTCAAAGCTTAAGCTCTCGACGAAAAGCCCTTGCGGGCTCTGCCAGAATATCTCTGCAAAGCACCATATAGAAACCGTGACACGCACCATAACAATATACACTATATATATATATATATGTGTGTGTATATAGAAAATATATATACACAGATATGCATGATGTAACAAAGCAAAAGCGTTGACACCAGCAACATAGCATTGACACGCGTGTCAATCGAATTCGTTCCTTGCATTTCAACCCCTTTTGAGTCCTACCCTCGCGTTACGCGTATCCCCAAATGCGCGGTGGCCAAATGCTCTACTTCCAAGTCTTTTTAAACTGTCGAAGATTCCCATAGAGAATAAACGAACAAAAAAAAAAAAAAAAAAAATACGAAAATAGCGAGGGGAGATAAGATGAAAAAAATGTTGGCAATCGATCAAACGATCACGATGGGATTTTTCCCTCGTGGTCCCTTTGCACGTCTAAAGTATGTCATGACATAGTTCACTGAGACGATCGAGTGTGTTCATTGCGGAACCGTTGAGTCCCGCTCCTATCTATATAATATATATATACGTATGATATATGGATGAATGGACGTATATGGCAGGGCAATTTTTACAAAATTACCGTGTCAATGTATTCATACATATGGACACGTATACAGAGGGAAGAGATAGGCGTAGAGAATCAAATTGAAGAATGAAAAGAGACAAAAAAAGAGCCAAGCACGTGGCAATAGAACCTGCTTATGCCACTTTTTGCTCCCCCTAAGGTTATATTACATATATGAGCTGCTGTGAAACTAACGGGAAACCGGCTTCCATGCACATCCTTTATTGTCATATACCCTTTATGGTATAAAATGAAAACACTTCCGGATATCGAACGAATCGATTAGGACGGTCCTCGGTTCCCTCTATTACGATATTGTATATATACTAGCACACTGTATATATATATATTTTTTAGTATATACTCAATGTATATACCATGAAACGTGTTTCACATTGTTCGTACCCGATGAAAGTATCTTCCCAGGGGTCCTTTTTCCAAAGAACTATAACATTATAGACACATATATGTATATGTATATATATATATATATATATATATATATATATATATATATATATATATATCTTGAAAAAGAGACCCGCGACATAGTATCGTTGTAGACTTTTCGATTAAGTTTAACGGTCGGCTATCAAACCAAGTGCTAAGGACAAGATAGATAGAAGAGACTGTTCGAGACGTTTCATTGTGCCACTTTATTACTGGGATTGGCCAGAGATACCATTCTTATTGCGTGGCACTTCACTATAATTCTACAGTTTGCAGTTTGGGAGACTTTAGAGGACTCCATTTTTTTTTTTTTTTAATGACAGTTCGTCGCCTCAATAAAATAATTGGCAGCTCTAACTTTTGCGATTTTTTTGTCAATTAATGAAAAATGACTGGCCAATTGGATCTAATGAAAATAATTATCTGTAGCTTCTCTAGTGTTATTCGACGTGCCTGATTTCTATTTTATAGTCACAAGAGAAATTATTAACAAGACATTGCGCATTCGCCTTGCCCGAGCTATACGTATGCCAATGTATCGATTTTTTCGGGGGCTGGTATGAAGAAAACGGAGTATACAGAGATTCACAGGAAGTACAAATTCGTTTTAAAGGGGGTGTGCACGTGAGCCACCCCTACAACTTCCTTTCGGAGATGATTCTCTCGTTTCCGGTCGGTCGTGAGGGCTTCCCTTTGCCTCACATGCGAATTGGGCGTGAATATACATATATATATATTTTCTTCCGGACTTATGACGCAGTTTGAGCTCAAGACTGATTTTGCATCACGTTCAAAAGCGAAATTCATGGATGTATATTGAATACCTTTTGTGTAGCAGAGCTCACACTTACACACGTGCTGAAATTGTCAACGTTGACGACGTTTCCGCCGCGGGGTCGGGAGTCGAGACGACCGAAGGGTTCGTAATTCTCAAGAAAGAGAGAGAGAGAGAGAGAGAGAGAGAGAGAGAGGGGGGGGGGGAGAGGGCGGAAATATAAGAGGTGCGAGCAAAAAAGAAAAAAGATTCCATCTCTCTCGCTCTTTCAGAACATTGGAAAAGCAGCTGCTGGGCATTTGCCATTCCACATGGAGATACTTTGCGATACACTACTCTGCGATGATATACTTTTTCCTCTCTTTCGTCGCGATTCCCTCAAAGTTTGCACTCGCGGGAGGGAGGGTCGCAGAATGACGGGGTAATGCACAAGGGGCAAGACGGACTAGGAGGATCTCAATATTCTTGAACTTTGTCTTAATCATATACACCATTTTCATTGTTGTCAAGAAAAAATCAAAAAGAAGATTCTGTTTTGATAAGTTGATAGCGTGACCAATTTGAATTTTCTGTCGTATTATTATTATCATTATTATTATTATTATTATCAATATCATATTTGTGGATATATACAAATGTGGCAGAATGCTGAGGCAATACACGAAGAATGGGATGGACAAAAAAAGAATTTCAATGTGCTCGAATTTTGTCTCAATCATAAATCACTTTTAACGTTATCAAGAAAAAATCAAAAAGAAATGATTCTTTTTTGATGTTGTTAGCGTGATCAGATTGGAATTTATTTCGTATTATTATTATTATTAATCATATTTCTGGATGTATCGAGCAATATTTGTCTCGAAGTATGGATCATTATCGTTAGATCCACCGCGACAAAAAAAAAGGAAAGACGTGAACGGAAATGCCCAGGGCAATCTTTGCCCCTGTAGAGGATATTTTCCCTTCTTCATTCTGTGCTATAGAAGATAAACTGCAAAGTGCAAGAAAAGGTGGAAGGGGAGGTGAAAAAGAATTTTTTGCTAAGAAGACAGAACATTTGGCAGAGAAGAAGATTCATATATATATATATATTTCTTCCCGGTTTTTATTCATATATATATATATATATATAAGTGTGCTCTTTACCATCTTTTTCTTTATCCCTTGTTCTTCAAGCCAGTTCCATTATTTTTTTTTTCTTTTCTCATCGCTACTGCGAGTTTCTCTTTTCCACTCTGTAGAGCAACGAGAGTGAAGCCGGGGGGCCTAAGAAACTCACCGTCACCCTCTATTTTACAAAGTCTACCTCGCGCACGGATTTAAGAGGAAAACATTTTCACGACCCCCCTCCTCATTTTCCACCCCCTGTGGTCTCTCGCGACCAAACGAGACTTCGGGCTCTATCGAGGACAAGTCCGGAGAGCAGGAGAAACGAGACGAGGAGAGACTCAGAGAGGAGGGTAAAAGGGCCACGAACGAGGGATGCAGTCGGGCGAGAAATCACGAGAAGAATATCGACTGTTGCTCCAATTTTACAAAACCCTCGTAGTCGTCCTCGAATTTCCCTCCTCTGTCACTTCTTCGTCTTGGAGATTTTTTTTTTTTTTTACTTTGTGCAGAGATAAGTAGATTAATTTTACTCGAATATTTTTTTTTCTGTCAAAGAAAATCCATTTGAATCAATGAAGAATTATTCGAATCGAAGAAATCGAGTTTTAATCGAAGAAGATTTGTTGCATCAACACCAAAGTGATTGGGGCACCAATTGATAGTCGGAGGGTCTGCCAAAAGTGCGTAGACACGAAAATGGGGTCGTCTGGTTTTTATCCGACAGGGCTGAAGAAATCCTTGCAGGTTTTCCTACTAACCGGAAAATGGTATCGAGGGAAACGAGAAGGGATGCACGCCTTCATCCCCCTTCCCGGACCGACCGGTCACGGGTCGCTGAATTCTTACGTAACGAGGGGGTTTTTCCTATTCTATTCTCGCGTGGACAATCGAGAAAATCCAGTGCCTGAGTGAGATTTCGTTTCGCCTTCCATATATATATTATATATGCGCATATACATATATAATGTCGCAAATGTGTATTCATCCTTTACAGTCTGCCGCGAGCTCACGATGGGAAAAGGCCGGAAAAATAAAATGAATATATCGAAAAATTCTCAACGTCTCAATGTATACATTTCGTTCGAAAAAAAAGAAAGGTCCATATACATAAATATATATATATATATATATATATTTTTTCATTCAATCGAAATAAAATATCATTCGATTCCGATTGAATTTCGAACTAACAAAAAAATTGTAATCCAAAACCGCAATCTTTCATCACAATAAAAACGAGATTGAGGGGATTGAAGGATCGATTTTTTCAACTTCATTTTAACTTTATGTACATGTGCATGAATGGCGATCGAATTTAATTTTAATTCAAAGTAACTGTAGAAGCGTATCATATAACTTTTTTTCCGCAGATTCGTGAGAAAAGACAACACGATTATATAAATACGCATATGTAGATTCCCAGACGAGCAAACTTTTTTAGGAGGAATTGCAAATAGGGAAATTCAGTATATAAAAACGGACGGATATTCTTTATATATATATAGATTGCAGCACAATCGGCCTTTTATGTGTCCCAAAAGCGATCGCTTTTCTCCGATCAACCCCTTTTCTCTCTCTCTCTCCCATCCCTCTCGGATAATTCGTTCACTCTGCCTCAGTATCTTCATCCCTTAGCCTTAAACTCTCGTGTTTTGTGGGTAACAAATACCCTCGTGCACTCGAAACATCGTCCAAGTTTCCCCGAAAACTTTCCTATTAATCGAATACTCGCGCGACGATATACACAATACAAGGAAAAGTGGTTATGGCTAAGGAATGTGTATATATATATATATGTAGGGTTGGAGGGAAGGCACAAGGGAACAAGTGAGAAGACATGTGAGATGCCTGCTGGCAGCTATCCCAGCCCTACTCTTTTCTAATACTCTTTCGACGTTACACATTTTTCTGTATCGTCGTCGAGAGACGCTCATAAGTTTTGCTGCCCCCTTTACGAAGTCCCCATCGGTTTCACCAACGGGACGATCCATTTCCTCCGTTTCTTTCTTCCTCACTTTCCCCTTCATATATATATATATACTATTTAATACAGCATCGATGTATGGGATAATTCCAGGTGAGATGGGACACCTTGAATTTCATTCATCGTAATTTTTTTCTCATCGGAATATTTCAAAAATATATTTTCTAGAGGAAATTATATTTTCGTATATTTCTAGGAGCCCGAGAAATTTTTGTATTTAATAAAGTTCGTTCGAAAAACATGAATTTCGATGTCCTGATGCAAGTTCAAAAATGGAAAAAAGCACATGAATAATGTTTTGTAACTTATTATTAGTTCGATGTATGATGAGTTTAGTAATTGACTGAAAATGGTGGTATGGAAATATAGTCAATATTTCAATAAGTAATACAGTCAATATTCCAATAAGTAAGTTTCGCTATACTGCAATTATAATAACATAATGGTGATTGTGACTTTTTCTTTTTTTTAACTTCGTTGGGAATTCGAAAAAATGAATAATTATATGTATCCTTCATGTGGAAAAAAGAAGGTAAGAGAATACACTTTAAAATTGAATAACACTTCAAAATTGAGAGGCCAAGAAGCAAAAAAGCGTTCCACCTATTCTGGACTTTATCCTACACAGTAACATAGACGTGTTACAAGAGTCTGATATTACATCTCTCGTTCGAGTATTCCATTGGGACCAGAAAACGTCAAGAAAAAAGCCCCAACCCCTTACAGCGAGATGGAACGAAAAAAAGGGTGGGTCGAGAGATAAAGAAAAAGGGGTGGATTATGACCGATGAAATACTCGGACCGTATTAAGACGTTTCTGGTCTATTGGATTCGAGGGGACGCACCTGGTGCTCTCCTCTAGAAGGCTGCCAGAGATGCTTTCGTAATAAGAGATGAAAATACAAGAGGGAAAGTTGTAATAATAAAAGAAATTTTGGGTGAATGAAAGAGGAAAATGAATTACACGTGACTCATGTCACGTACAGCGAAAAACAATCATTTATATTGCCAATTAATGGATTATATATATATATATATATATAATATATAATAATAATAATAAAATTACACATGACCGGTCGCAGCGAAAATCGATTATTTGTAATACCAATTGAGAGATTATTTTTTTCATACTTTGCTCGTTTACACATAAATACAAATATTTATATAATACTGAAGAGCTATGGGATAACAAAAATTCTTAATTCTGACTGGAATATTAGTCGTCTTGGTTCTTTTTCAACCAAATAACGCGTAAAAAATATCAAATTCACCGAGGGAAAAAAAAACACATTAAATAAGAAACTTTCTAAACCATATAAAAATTTATTGAATTTGGGAAAGTAGGTATGGTATTTCAATACAATTAATGGGCGGATAGAGGATGTTTGACTGAAATTATCGAGTATTTTAAAGTTCTTCAGTGCGAGCTGAAATTACGTACAGGCTCAAGATACGCACAAATGAATGTTGAAATACGTATAAACGTATATATGCATTTTGTATAGATTGCATACGTTGCCCGGGTGAAAATCGCCCGAGGCAAGTCGATGAGCTAGCTTTGGGAAAGAATTTTCCACTGCCACATGTTTTTTTCAACGTCGCTTGAGGACATTGGCCTGATGTGTTGAAAGGAAAGACATGGATATGCACACAGAAACGAACTATTGGCAAAACAGGTTGAAGCTGTCAACTCGAGAAGAAGGAAGATCGATTACTCGTGGCTCACAGTGAAACGTGAAAGTCCAACGCGACACAAAATGAAGAATTTTTTTCCTGCACAGACGTCCAAAAACGTGCATTGACAAAAAATAAAATTGCGCATTGAGAAATATTCAAGACTCGATTTTTTTTAAAAGATTTTAAAAAGATTTTTTTTAAAAGAATATCATCGGGAAAATCTGATATGAAATGTGTTGGCTTAATTAGAATTATATGCATATTTTTTATATACAAAAGTAAAAAGCCTACAAATAAAAATTTACACATGACTTCTTCATCGTTTTTCCCACGTTCACAAAAGTGCATGAAAATATCGAGAAAAGTGTGTTGTCATGAAAACAAAGCTTCATCCAAGAGGAAGGAAAATAAAAGTAAATATTCAATTTTTTATTGACACGTGTGAAAAAAAAAAACCGTCGAGTTAAAAGAATATTTTTTCCATACTCGAAAGTGTTCCGTATGTATGTGGATCGTTCTCGATTTGGCTTTGTAAAAAACAACCAGTCTATATATATGTATATATATATATACATTTCATGCTGTTTTGGAATGTTCCCAGTGTATATTCCTCGATCTCTGATACTTGTTAAAGCGATAAGAACGATTACGTGTACATTGCAGCGTTTATTGGACAATCGGTGAGCAATCAACTTTACATATACCAAATATACATATAACGTTTTATCTGTTGGTCAGCCCGATTGTTACATAAAAGCCTGGCCCGAGTGTGTCAATGTGTTATTAGGACATTTTGCGAGTGACCGGACAGCAAATAGCCTTAATTACGTTTTGGGAAGTTGGTCCTCTCCAACCAACGTGGTAATTGACCGAGCGAGCGAGGTCGAACGTTCGACATTTAGTAGCTCTTTGGCATGTCAATGTTTGTCCCGCGATTTTGGCCGATACCGTGGACCGATTTTTTTGAAACTTTGCAGACTTAAACTTTGATAAGTAACTCAAAGATTTAGGCCAAGAATAGTAATAAATATGTCAATTTAAAATTACTGAGTTAAAGTTATCGACTAGGGAGCGAAAGTGATTCGATGAATGTCATTTGGATTCCTCGCGTTTTTTTACGATATTACAGTTAGGCCTACTGATTAAGAATTACGTTCAGTTTTGGTCAAAGATTCTATGTTTTAATTAAACAAACGCATTGTTAGATTTTTTTAAGCAAAAAATAGCCATTTAATGAATTTTCGTATCAAATTTTTATGGGCAATCTAGTGCATAAAATAGTAATAAATACTGTGATTATGATGACAGCATTTGGCTTATTATTTAATTGATCTTCGATACTAACTACAGCTGGTGCATTTCCGGGTGTGGGATAAATCAGATCAAGCCGTCACGTGAAATTCAATTAATTTCTCGAACCAATCGTTGCCCCAGAAAACCCATATATGCATATATATGTGTGTACATATATGTATATATATATATATATATATAAACGTGTGTGATAAGCATACTACGTTTATCACGCACCTTTGCACAGTTCCTATCTATACTCCATCCATAGCAAAATAGCTTGTGCTGATGTGAGAGACCTCGAGGACACGAAATATGCGACAAACATGTTCATTAAATTTATATAATGAGATTGAGTCTGTCCACCCAGTGTGTCGTGTACCCAAGCACTATAAATAATAAATTCTTGAATGATTTTAATTGAAATTCCTCTCGTTATTTGACGAGCACAAAGTCGTTTCAATGTCTCATTAAGTCAAATACGAAAAAGCATTCGCAACATATTCGATTCTCTTCAAAAACTCAATGATGATTCACATATTTATAAATCCACTTTTATTTGAATGTCTTTGGATGAATAACTTTCTTATAGATGCCTCGGTATAAAATAAATTACAGCAATTAAAATTATCAATGATTGTCGTCTCCTCATTTACTGTTAACCCTCGATGGATACAACAAAATCGATTTGTGACGCGAGCGAGCGATTGAAAAGAAAAAAAATGAGTAGTGAGAATGCATCGCCTGGTGGTCGTGGCGAGAAACGAAAAAAAAAAGATAGCAAAATATATTTAAAATGCTCGTTAAAATTGAGAATTTATCAGAGAGTGAGAATTTTTCTGGTGACTTCGTCATTATCATTATTCGATCTATATTTTCATCGTTTATTGTAAAATTTCATATGACTTTATCGAGGCCACAGCCAATTGAGAATTCCTGAGTTTAATGCTCTTTTACGATGCGTTTGTCCCTGGATAATAAAAGCCGTATCGAGTCTATACGATCGTTATGCAAAATAATATATGCTCCTTTCTAATGCCATTAGAATTATAGAAGTAAATTAATTATATATTCTAGCTGAATAAATACAGCCACGTGACACACGCCCTCGATTGTGCACCGCTGGAAATATCGAATGAGAGCGATACTGATAGATACAACGATCGACGCGCGGCTAACTAACACTTGGCGCGGACAATACTTGGATCGGTGACCGTTCAAACACAAACTCGCTGGTTTATAGCGGAGGGCGAACTATTTTTCAGCAGGATTTCGTATTTCTAAGAAGAATCACCAAATTCTGGGAGAAATGAGTTCGCTCTCGGTTAAATTTGGTGTCTGGTGTTGGTGGAGCAAGTCGATAGCGGAAACAATACGGGAGGGTATGATGGAAATTAAAGGGGTTTGGAATGAAATAGGATGGAAATGGAGGGATGAAAAACAGTCTAATAATGGAAATCTCTAAATCATTCTAAATCCAAATCTATGATATACAAATATATTTTTAGTATTTTTTATTCAATATTCTACAAGAGAGAAAATATTAATAAGGCCCTCTCGATATGATCTGAATTGCCTCATACATAACCTGACAGTTCAGGAAATAAAAAATATGGCACGAATATTAGGCCTTTCATCATCATTGTTTCGTTTGCCATATAAAATTTGTGACATAATCCCACATGAGACTCGTGACGTGAGCCGATGAGCGAGAATTACCCCATATAGCTGGTCCTCTGTAAATATATGTACAGAAAACATGACGAGGGATATGTACATGTATTTAGAAGTAAAAAAAAAAAATAATAATAATAATAAAAAAATCTCGACTATGAGCTAAAACGTGTGCGCGGGAGCAACGAAGACCGGAGGGTTTGCCCCGAGCAATGGGGGAACGAGGTGTGCTCACCCCCCAAAACCCCTCAGCGTGTGCCCCATTGTTCAATTTGACGGACAGGCCTGGCCTCGGACTAGGATTCCTCGTGTGTAGCAGCTGTGCTATACACACGAGTGTGCGTCCATACTCGTGCGGTGCATGAGAAAAAGACTAAGGAACAAAAAGAAAAAATAGAAAGAGGCAAAACAAAGTCTCCTTAATCCCATGCCGATAACCCCGGGGGACACTCGGCACACGTTCGGCCCACCAAACGCGCGGGTGAAACCCATTTACGGAAAAACGAATTTCCTCTCGTATTAACTGGTCGACGGAGTTCGCACACACATAGACACACACGTGACTACTGAATGAGTGAGTATGTGTGGTCGGTGGTGGGGGCATTGATCGAAATTAGCTGGATTTTCGCGCTGGTCCATGGGGGAAAAACCGTGAGCCGTATACGTGATTGCCGAAAAAGGTGAACAAAGCACTTTTCGCAACACGCCTTGAAAAACTAGGAAAATGTATGAATATGTTTGCTTGTATGTGTGTGTGTGTGTGTGTGTGTGTGCTGGTAATGTGATGAAGGACTGCAGAGAGGGAAAAAATGTACGGGTGAAATATACAAGTAGGACACATATTGGGACAGCAGCTGCGTTGAATATTACAGATTTATATTATTAATGAAGATTGGGAGCTTTATCGAAACTCGAAGAGGGACATTGATATGGGTAGGATATTTATGGACACTCAAATATATTTATGAACACTCAAATACCATGGTCGTCACTCAAATATATTTATAGGCACTCAAATTTCGTGATAGGAATTCAAATTTCGTCATAAGCACTCAAATATATTTACGACCACTCGACCAATCACTCGAAAATCCTCACAGACACTTAAAAACATTATATTATATTTTTGGAAACTTTTTGTTGGGATCGCATAGATTAACTGCGAGGAAATTTTCGTGCCCTGTAGCCAGCATGCACGATGTATATATATACATATATATTTATTACATCTATTCATTGTCATCGTCACGTCGAGAAAATTTAATAACTTTTGATGCGATTTTTATGGTAATCGCAAAGGCCTTTTCACACAGAGTTACCCACTTTTTAATCCCCTCTCATTTTTCTTTTTCTTCTTCTTCTTCTTCTTCTTCGTCTTCTTCTTCTTCAAGTTACGAACAAAGGACATGCCATAAAATATATATATATATATCTGTAAGGCTCGAGGGAAATATGAATCGTGTCTTTGTCTGGAAAAGTGATTGTTATTGGACGTTTCACATCCATGAAAATTATACAGAGGGTGGTGCACGCGATATCGATGAAAATTACAATAGAATAGAATAGAGAGGGAGAGAAAGAGAGAGAGAGAGAGAAAGGAAAGAAAAAGTGTAGGCCAGTTCACACTGGTTGGCCCTTCATCCTATTTTGGCTATCCGGAATTCCGATCTCGGCTGATGCATATTTTTGGATCCCCGCTTGGGCACAAAATGGCTCCAGGACACGTGTCGGCGTGGAAAGATTGCAACGGCAGATTATTATCCGCTGGCGAAAAACTAGAAGAGGGATGAGAGAGGTTAGATTCGATTTTGGGGTAGTTTAGGTTCGCGATAGACGCGTGCCCGACATGGATAGTAAAAAAGAAGAAAAAAAAATCTCCAACGCACAGAGGGGATGTACGAGAATTAAAGGGGATGAGGGAGAACGGAAAAAAGCGCATCCAAATAGAAGAAAAAGAATTAAGGGGATGGCTCTTCTGAACACCCTCACTAGCCGGGAATCCATGAAACATCCCTTTTTAGCTTTGCCAATGACCATGATTTTTTCCCCTCTGGCAGCCCCTGGACTCCCTTTTTCACGAAACCTGTCGATGGATTGTACACTAAGAATCTCCATTCTCGTACTACGTATCCGCACATTTGGGTTGGGGGGGAAATGTCGAAAACGGGGCGTTTTTTTTTTGTTTCTACCCCCACACAGACACAATTCTCCGGGCTCATTTTTCTCTCTATCTTTATCTTTGTGTGTTTCCTCTCGACCGCGAAATCGCGTCACATTCGTAAGCAATCAGGCAACAGGACAGTTTCCGGAATCGTGTGCCACGATCCCCCGGGGGAAAAAAAGGCCCCTTTTGTTAGAGCCCTCGCGGGACAAGCCCGTGCCGAGAAGTCTCCTCTGCGAGACTGCAGGACACCATCAAGAGAGAAACTGGCCGCACATGTATATATAGATGAAATGACCCAAACCGTTCAGACCCTCCTCGTCAAATCAAATTCATCGTTTCGCATTAGCAGCTGTCGAAGCCGATCAAGATCTCGTAATGTATTATATGTAGTTGGCTATGGGTCATATGGTATGGGGTAATGGTTTATGTGTATAGTTAGAGAGAGAGAGAGAGAAAGAGAGAGAGAATAGCGAGATTAGGAATTATGAGAGATTGACGCCAAGATGAAAAAGATCACTTTGACGTAAGTAAAGTGGATGAAATCAGGACGATGATATCACGTCTGGTACCTTTGACAGGTGAGAGTGCAAGATAATCGCAGTTTCATACTCAAGAATCGAATAAATTTAAAAGCAATTCGGGAGAATTTTGTTATTATTGTTGTTTTGTTCATATTATTATTATTATTTTATTGAAGATAATATATCGAGTAGTATTTTTTATACCAGTTACTGGATCATCCATAATTGCATGACGAACGTTTTTCACGTTAATTCTATCGTGAAACTCGAAGCTGAATTTTTTCTACAGATTCTGCTAAATATTTTAACCTTTGGGATGAAATTTCTGATTTAAAAAAAAATGGATTTTAGCACATGGTAGGTATATATAGCCTAAATTTTCTCAAATACTTGGAGGGGTTCATGGAGAAAAAGAAATACATGCACGAGGGACTCTTGAGTTTCTGCGTTGCAGAAAAGCGACGGAAATGAATGCGGTTAATTAGATCGAAATCCTTATAAGGTCACAGCGTTTTAAGCGTTTCTATATATGTATATATAGTTCCGTATATATACAATTTTCTTGCAGAGATCCGCGAGTGCATGATACTTCAATCTCTTTTCTTGTTTTAATGCCAACTCACGATCATGAGCGCGTAGAGAGCAAAACAGCGAATTAACTCTTCGTATAAAACGTCGTTTAGTGTTGATAATTTTTTATTTATTTTTGGTATGCTCTAATTAATCGGCATGGAGCTTGGTGTGATGATTAATGGAATTTTAGGCAGCGTGACAGATTTTGCGTCATTAATTACGTAAAGTATGAAAATCGATGGCAAATTTATCACGTGACTAATATATATTTATAGCTTTATATATGTATGTATGAGCTGCTCGCCAGACCGATCGACAGAAACGTCACGTGGACGCGTTAGCGTTACTTTAATCAACATGATTAACTGTGAAGCGCTCACGCGTCCCGGGAGGGAGTCAGCAGAACGAAAAAAAAAAAAAAAAGAAAATCAGAACAAAAATCAATTTATACACTTTCGTTGAGTGGTATCTCGTGTCAAGCCATAAAGTGGTCGGGAATTATTGTACCGTGCAAATAATTAATGTGTATGTATACGAGCATTGTCTTTCGAGGTCTTTTGTCGACATTTTATGAATTAATTTTGTTACGTATCGACGGATATGTGACATGAGCTGCAAAAAATGCTATTTTAATCCTCACAACGGTTATTTTCCATCAGTTGCAGTTTCTTTTTTTTTTTTATCGTAACTCTTTTTACGATGCGCTTTAAATACTCACAAAGTATAATTACTAACCATCAAAATATTTGTTTCTGTTCGCTACACAGAACGAAAGCAGCTTCAATTTTTTGTCAATGAATTGTTGACGCATTATAAAATTTCATTCGTCAATTCAAACTAAAAAGAAAAATACAGATAAAATATCGAAAAAAAATTACTTGGGACCCAGTTATGGGAGGAATGAATCAGTGATGGGTCAACTTGTACAAGGCATATCTCAAATGGAGAAAAAATGTGAGTAAGGGTGTGGTGAAATGAGTGGGAGGAACGATTTAGTACTCGCAAGACTGCAATCGGTGACGAATGGCGCAATCATATATATATATATATATATATATATATTGCGGTGGTGATACGTACATTTAGCTTTGTACAATAATCTACGTGTCTATATGTGTAGCGAAAAAACGTGTTCGAGTTCGTTCGTTTAGTTATAAACAACTTACATAATCACGTATATTTATCCACGTCGTGCATACTTTAAGCTGGTCAGGTTTACAGACTACAAACTGGTGGTACCTTGGTCTATACGTCAATATTTGTGTGTGTGTGTGTGTGTGTAAACGCCCGCGAGACCGAACCCTGCATTTTCACAGTGCAAGATAGCTAATATGTACCTGCCCGGCTGAGACCTGGTCGTGCCTCGACGACTCTCGTCGTCGAGGCAAATGCGCAGTTTCTCGTAACTAATAGACGTACAATGTAAGGATATAGTCGAATCTCTCAAGAAGTAATCGGTCGAGTTCGATATCACTCACTCACACATATTATATTTTTAATTTGATCAAACTATAAGCAGTAATGCCAAAAATCCGTTTCTAAATTCTTAGTCAGACAATAAAGTCTGTTTTACTTAAATATAATAGATGTGTAGCATTTTATTCATGTAGAATTTATTTAACAAAAATAAAATCTATTTGATTCAAATAGAACTCAACTATGGAAATTTTGACTGTATACACATAAAGTCCTCTTGTGCACGTGAAGATAAAATGTGTCACTATATACATTATTTAATTTGATTGGAACATAAGCAGCAATATCAAAAATTCATTATTTGTCGCAAAATTTTTAGAGTCAAACAATAAAATCTGTCTTAGGTAAATAATGAATGTTTGGCATTCGATGCAAGTAAAATCTATTTGATTAAAATAAAATCTATTTGATAAAAATAAAGTCTATTTGATTAAAATAAAATCTATTTGATTAAAATAAAATATATTTGTTTCAAATAGAGCTAAAGTATGGAAACTTTGACTGAATACGAGTAATAGACATACAAATAGAATTCTTGCCATGTGTACGTGACGATAAAATGTATCACCACATACATTATTACTTATGCGAGGTAGAGCACCGGCTTTTTACATGGAGCATCAGCCACACGTACTCGCGTCTCCCACGTAATACCACACTTGTAAGTTTCACGTGTGAAAAACCCGAGTTCCCAAGCTCGGCCACGTGAGTTGGCCAGCATATAACATTTTACCGAGCATACATTGCGAGCTTGCGAGCTTTTTTTTCTCCCCAAGCTCACTCAACTCTTAAAATATGCATGAGAATGGATTACATAATAACCGGATAACGATTGTTTCGACAAAAGTATTATTTTTCAAATCTCTCGCTACGTCAGCTACCATTTTTTTCTCCATTGACATATGCAAAAAAATTGCAGATCAAATTGAATTTTATTAAGAAGCGATAACGAGGGAAAATTATATTCCATAATGAAAATGGCAGCCATTGAATCTCATTGCTCATTTTATAGTTGACTCCATATTGCATAACGTGTGAGAAAAAAAAATGACCTTCACATTTGACGATTTGTACGAGAGTAATTGCAACATTGTCATGAAATATGAGAGGAGGAAAAAAAAATGTTGTACTCAATATTAACTCTTCTCACTTATCTAAAATCATATCAGCTTGGCGGATACTCGTGCGTCATTGCACGTAACGACGAGGCAAAAGTAATTCTGGCTGGCAACTGGTTCTCATATATATATATATATATATATATAGCCACGGCCAGTCAGCTATGCAGTTACGTAATAGCTTGGAAACTTCCTGCGCCACAGATCCTGACCTAGGTAACGTCGCTTATCATAGACGAGGTTCTGCCTTAGCTCGCACTATAGTATCGTCTGTATACCAACATTTTTTGAAGTGGGAGGCCCCAAAGATAGCTAAACGCTCGTAGAATTAACGAGAGAGCGAGACATGCGTGTCTGTGTTGGCACCCACATAATATTTTCTAGCAACGTGACGTGCCGGTAATATATTCAGTTGGCAATGAGGCTCAGTGGGCAAAGCGGGTCATCTTTGTTGGCAAAAATCTCGTAGAAATAAAAAATATAATGATTTAAACTGTAAACTGGCGAAGAGATTGAACAATTAAAAGCAATCTTGGAAGAATATTTTTATTCGAACTGATATCAAATTTTGGCGACACAAATTTTTTGCAACTGCAAAATTCACATTCAAAGTATTTTAGGGAAAGCCAATAGAATAAAAACAAAATCTAGGGAAGCAAATATTGATTTTACTTTTATTGGTTTCATTTCAAATGTAAATAGGATAGCTTGAATTTAAGTTTATTTTTATTCAGCCCATGCCAAATGATGATATATCTCTGTATTGAGTTGATAATTAAATCCACAAGAAAAAAAATATATATATGCCTTAGATAATATCACCCAAGTATTTCTTTTGGCATTTGGTTGGTTAGAAAAAAAGTGTAAATACTTAATTTTTTTTAATGAAAATTCTTTTTTAACTGACCCGATTTTCCATCCTAAAGAAAATTTAATTAAAGAGCGTTGGCGTAGAATATTTCTCGCTCTTTCTAACACTCGAATGTCTCTTCACTCTTCTCACTTGGCACAAACACACATGGGCACTCGCCCCACACATAACGTAAATGATGAATATTCATGTGCGTGATCGCGTGCTCGTTTAGTTAGCTGACTCGCGCAAGAATAGAGACGCTAGTAATAGAGCCTAGCTTGCTCGTGTATCTTCTATGCCAGCTATCAAGCCTCAAACATACAGTTGTGCACCAATATCATTACACTAACCTAGGTCAACATATTGCGCCACGCGAGTGGCGACCCTGACGTTTGTACGGTCGTTGACTGATTATATATTTTACATATATATATAGATATATATATGTGTATATAGAACGATATATATATATATATATAGATAGATATATATATATATATATATATATATATATATATATATATATATACACATTGCTGTGAACGTAGCGCGCTATTCGATGCCATGCAGCGATCTAATAGACAATTTTATTCCATGCAATTTCAAAACTTAGATGTATACATTCAAACACTTATCCATATAGTTAATATGCACTCTATCATTTATATTATCATAAATATGTTACAAATATATATTTTTCTAATGCTCTCATTATATATTCGTCGATCTGATTCGTGCGATTGGAAGAGAGAGAGAGAGAGAAAAAAAAATTGCTAAATTGCACTGCACAGCTCGGGTACAACGATTATGCATTTTTACTTAATGTTATATATATTGAAGGCAAGTCCCTCATTGCACTTCCGGGATTGAATTTTTCCACATTGACTATATTTGAACGGATGCTCGTTGGAGATAATGAATTTATTGACTTTTTTCTTTTGTGAATAATTGTTACCGCTGAAATTTGTGAATCAAGGGACATTCCGTAATTTGATCGATCATGATGAATCGATATTTCATTTAATAGCAAATTTTATGGGAAATAATCAATTTTTATTTCATGTATTTAATTTTTGGATATTCTAAAAAGAAATTTGGAATATCATGGTTTTTTTTTAATGACGAAAATATTATTTCGTTTTCGTACCTTTGAGAGGTTTCAAAATACATTTGACAATTGCTAATATTTTCTCAGGATTTTATAAAAATTGCAATGAAAAATATAAAATATCCTGATTTTTACATTTTTCAGTTATGCGAATAAAATCTACTTCATGGAATGCAAACATAGGAATTTAATAATTACAATAAATAAAAATCATTCGATATAGTGATTTCATGTTTATTCTGCCATGGAGAAAATGTTGAGAGTCATAAATAATTGAAAAATATTTATCCATAAACCAAAGGCATCAGAGTCTCGAAAAGTTCGTATAAAAGATCGTCTAGCGTAGGAGTAATTCTAATTCCGTACCTCCATCGTCTCGTTCATCGTCTGTTTTCTCTCTCGTAGCTCGTAGTTCGTAATGTTCTTATTGCTGGAGTAGCGCAAAGGTCTCTGACACTAGGAAGCGTTTCGTAGATAATTTATTCGAAATGCGAACTCACGGTTGACACACGCGAATACTCTGATACTGTTACAGTGCAAACTCAGTTAGTGCTTGCTAACGCCAGGTTTCCACTACCATGTAACATCAGCGCGGTGAACTTCAGCGTGACTGTCCCCCACTTTTCTCCACAGCAACGCTACATGATTGGCGCGTTCAATTAATGGCAAGTAAATCCCACAGAATATAGATAAATATATTTAAGAATAAATCTGATATGTAGAATCATTCTATATTTATACATCACACATATATTTTTTTCATTTATTTTTGATATATCTCACTCAGATATATATTATTTGTTCACATATTTTTTTTATATACTTAAAAATATCTCTGAGATATAGAAATTTTTGTCGGCAAATAAGTGCAATAGATCTGAAATACATTTTGTGTACTAGATCTGGCGCATATGGAGCCTCGATTATTGCCTCCTTTGATCAATGCATAGAGGTACGAAATAAGTGTACTAACGGAGTTTCCACTGTACTGTTGAATGAAAGATCGAGAGAAAAGGGGAGTCGCATAAATGTTGAATTTGTTGCAGTAAAGTGTCAATGGCCCTGATTTATTTCGAGATGTGAGCCGAGAGAAAGAGCCTAACTTGTTCATGATTTAATTGATACTTCCTTCACCATTGATTCTCGCATTTCGCGATAGTGCTAATTTCCAATAATTATGAACTTTATACCATCCTCTTATAATTCATCGCGTTCATCAAGCAGATTCTAAAAAAAAACATTATCAGTGATATACTATCCGTTATAAATGATTAACCATTAATTATTGATTGAGTGATCGTATTATGGAGGCAAGTCTGCGTGTCGAATAATTTCAGCATACTCTGAGTATGATCAGATCTACTCAACTATCGTATCCATTTATACAGAATAATATATGTATCTCCAATCGTAACATATTTTATTTGGTAGACATTTTTCATAATATTTTAAGATTAACAAAGACAGTTATTTGTTTACGAATAAAATATTATGGTCTTTGTGTAAAATTGCAAATGAAGAATTTTCATTCGAGCTATTATTTAGAGTCTCTTTTAGCGAGCAATTTTTCATCATTTATAATTTTCTCTTCCTGACCGGTAAATCTCGAAGGACGAATCATTTCTGCTTCTCTTCCATCGTCCTCTCTTTTCTCTCATTCTTTATAATGTATACTCTCGTTCAAATTCTGCCTCTCCAGTTGGCGTGGGCGTGAAAACGGTCGCCGATATTATGGAGCACTATAAATCTGATTCATGTAACTGTGAACCGTATCGAATTCCGTAACGAGAGACAAAGAGCGTGTATGTTTCGTTCCAACGCGAGAGATCTTTCTTGGAGAATGAACACAGTCGGAGTCTGGATGCCCAGGGGCGAGATGATCGGTTCTCATCTCTGTGGAGTAGCAAACACATCACACACAGGCACACACGCGCATACATATGTGCATATTTCAGTCGCAAAGATGCAAGAGCCACGCCAACTCCAGTTTATATATATGGATAGATATATGATATATAAATATGCATTTCGACTGGGCTCCAGATCGAAAATGTTACAGCATCTAGCGGCCATAGACCTCTCACCGTGGGTGGTCCGAACTTGGGTCGAAATTCAAAAGCTCGCGGTATTTCTAGTGGAAATAGATACGTGAATCAACGGGCGGTCCATTCATTTACATATACTGGTAATTCTCAGTCGATTTGACTACTTTTCCCGTCTCTGCAGTGCCCTCTTCAGGCAAAGCTGTTTCTCGACAGCATCGAAAAAAAGCTTCTCTTGAACAATAAAAAAAAAAAATAACTAACGTTGAAAATACAATAACAAATTTCGAAAAATGGCAGAGTGCAAGCCGGAAGACTGAACGTTTAATTTTATTAAAAAAAATAGTTAGGATGATCTACCCTCGATCTACTCCAAAGTAACGCCAAGAGTTTCATCGAAATTAATTTTCGGGGTTACGTTAGTGGTCATCCTAGTGACCTTAGTGTTGAAAGGCCTTAAGGCTCGAGAGAGAAAATGGACGTTTTTCAAGCTGATAAGTACACGCCGTTATGCACTTCTGCAGACCCAAAACCAGTCCGTATTATATATATATATATATATATATATATATATATATATATATATATATATATATATATCGTGGTTCGTGGCCCCACCGCACTCTCGAGATAAAAATAAATTAACACCGAATAAGTTAAAGTTGTCCGGACGTTGAGCAGCGAACTCGTGGCTGTTGGATTGTCCGATGTTGCTCGTTCCTTCCAGTGTGTCTGTGCGCATGCGTTATAAAGTCAGAACCTGTCCGAGTGAGTCTGTACGCGTTCCCGCGAACTGCGTGCCAATAGAATTTACGAGCCGTCATTTACGCCACTGCGCGTTGATTTTGCGTAGTCACGGAGAGTGAGAATTTTTTTTTTTCTTTTTTATTTTTTCCAAATAAACGAACGTGAGAAACAATTCATGACGTTATCGTAAAACGCGTTTACCATACTGCATCTTGGCGTGGTGCAGGTCGTGATCTTTGTTTATTATACGTAACACGCTGACGAGAAAACACACATGGCAATTTTACGATAACACGCATTGCTGGCCACACTTTTAATATTTAAAAATGTATTTTGCACTCGATGCGAAATATTTACAAGAATAATCAGCATATTAATCATGCAACCTCGATTGGATTTTACATAAAGTAATATACTTGAGTGAAATCTGGCCCAAAAGACGAATAATTTCCTGGGCCCAAGGCAAGTTTACGTGGTGCCCTAGTCATCTGGTTGGATTGATTACTACGGATTATTATTTTATTTTTTTAAGCACTACGACTATTCATTTATCACTCTTAAACTTTGTGGTTTGGATACATTTCTATTTATAGAAATCTCATGCATTCCCGACCAACAACAAAAAGAGATAAATACCTTTCGATTACTCAACAAATACGTCAAATTGTAAAATGTCTGGTAGTCGAGTGGCGTGACTGGTGTACACAAAACGAACAGAAAAACGGATCCATTATTTCTTGGCTCGAGTACATAACAGACCGAATAGCTGTACCCACGTGGGTGGCAATGAGTGATTAGTTAATTACGATGATCAAGGATAATATCCATGCCAGATAACGATGACAATCCCTGTGGACTATACACCGATCGTTTTCTTTTAAATCCTTTCTTCTTCTTTTTTTTTCCCTTCCAGGTTTTACTACCACTCGTGATGTACATGTATATACCGTATACCCGTTCGTTTGATGATTCCTTCATGTAGATTGGACAGTTCGGGAAGAGGTCCCAAAAGAAAAAAAAAAGAAAAAAAAAGTTGCCTCGACGGACAGTACCGAATCTTCGAGCAAAAGCACTCTTATTTATTTCTCCAGAGAGAAAAGAAAATCGGTGTAGGGGCTGAGGGGTTGAAAGACACGAGAGTGGGAGGGAGAGGTGAAAAACGTGGTTCAAAGTTTCTCGGGTCCTTTGGGTGCCTTGAGCAAGGACGATCAAGGACAAAACTGTCGCTAACAGAGTTTAGCCATATTATTATTATTATTATTCTTATTCTTATTATTATTATTATTATTATTATTATTATTATTATTATTATTATTATTATTATCATTTTCATTAGTATAGGTAACGATAAAGTATCGACGTGGATGTTCGTCAGATTCAGGTTGAGTAAGATCGCTTAATCGTCTCTAATTGAATTTGTAATTATTTCGGCAAAGTGTGGTATCGTTCCATGTCGGTTATAAAGCTCCTCCATACTTGGGCTCGGGTTACTCGAGTCATATTCCTTAGCATCATGCAGGAACAAACGGCCGAAGAGGAGTAGAATTCATAAGGAATCATTAGAAGCGTCAGCTTAAATTACGAGAGGTGTACAAACTTTGTGAACTTCAAGAAATGTCGAGTTGATGACACTCGAGTCATATTTCTTGGCATCGAAGATGAGTTGCAGGATTAATTAAAAACACGAGCGATCAAGGATACTCTTGAAATACGAGATGCGAAAACTTCGCGAAGTCAAAGGAACATCGGGCTAATGGCATTCGTGGACCTCATGAAACATCGACTTGACATCACTCTAGAGTCGAGTTTAATAAATTTCCAGCAAGCAACTCGTTAAATGTGAAGCACCGCGAACCCAATGAATCAACGATTAAATTCGACAATGAACAGCCGAACGACATCAAGACGATCAATTATAAGCGAGAATGATGCATTTGAGCTTGGTGGCCTGACGAAAGAGTGGGAGAAAGAGAGAGAGAGAGAGAGAGAGAGAGAAATGATAACGCGTCGCATGTGCAACGACAGTGAAATATATTAACGTTCACACACCTTATGTAGGTATACTACGCATGTTTGGGTTTGACTGAGAGAAATTATGGATTTCTTTGTCAACTTGTTGTCTTTCACAACAAGGAAAATATTTCTTCTGTCCTATGAGGAAGTTACAAGTTCACAACTAAAACGATACGACGATTCTCCGCGACGGAAACGAGCAGATTATTTCGACCATCACACACGTTCAATTGTGGTCAAAAGTTTGGGGCAGAGTTGAAACTTTGTTGGCAAGCTGTGACTTCGACACTCCCTGTTTTTCACGTAAAAGTGACAAAACGCCCGCGATTACGGCAAGTTAGCCCCATGGGGCTCGCCCGAGACCGAGGCCTGATGACGCGCTCGGGACCTCTCCAGAATTAACTACCGTGCGGACCATCGTTTTTCAACCTACCCAAACAGAGACCTTTCCTCTGGCCTCACGTCGGATACTCTGCCAGTCTGCCTGACCTCCGCCTGTAACGAAGCATTGGGACAGCACTACCGCAGAATCTCAACCTCTCGTCCATTTTCATCTCATCCATTTCCCTCAAGGAAAGAAAAAAAAAAATCTTTGCACGTGTCTTTGTATCGATAGAAAATTAGTTGGACTTGATCATAACATTGATCAGTATGGCGAATGCAAAATACAAATTTAGTACGTATTTTACGTTTCATTTGGACTTAAGATCGTAGGATTGAAATAACTTCAGATCGGAGTTAAATTTAAAAAATCGAGGTCAAGATTTCCAGATAATATTAATGATGGAACAAAATAATCGTTTGAGTTATGTCAAGAGAAATGCCAAATCTATACTGTGTGACGAAGGTTCATAAAATGAGTTAAATAACTCATACGTAAACCGTTGGTTATAAACCGAAGGATAGTCGAGATAGACTAAAACGTGCGTGACATGTTAAATACATACTATATTGGCTGGTAAATCGCGAGGTAAGCTTGGCAGGAGGGTTAATACCCATAAGTAATCCTACCTATAGTAGCTCGTATATAGATTCCCTCGATAACCCGAATTCGGCATTGCCTTTCTCGGTAGGTGGAGCGATCGTGGCAACTCGTGCGACGCAATTACTTAGCACCGACGTAACGTTTGCATATCAAGTAGGTTTGAAACGAGAAGTCCCGCCTGGTCGAATGAACGCTGACACTGTGTTAGGTGGAGGTAACTAATACCGAAGTCAGGAAGAATCTAAACGATATATATATATATATACACACACACACATATATATATGGGATAGTCATATAGTACTTGGAACGACGAAACTCTTTGAGCGTTCCCTCCAAAAGATTCTCCCTATCGCCTCAGTTACACGAGGCATCGTGGCATTCGTTACGATTTAAATCGAGTTTCAGGAACTGTCTTGTCCCACGAAAGTATATAGAAAACGTATACGGTATGTGGCTCGTCTCCTCGTTGTCCCGATGTGAAAACTTGTTACCCTCTGGGCCAAAAAACCTGCTGGTGGCAGACGAAGCAACACCAGAGGGCACACGATCTTCCCTGAGTGCTGTCAAGCTTTACTATATACAGCTCGCTCTCCCAAACCCAGTAACTTCGTTGTTTCGTGCCATGTTAAATAGATAGACACACCCTCGAATTCAAGATTGAAGCCTGTCACGAACGAGTCCTTTGGGCTGAAAAACCCATGGGGAAGTCCAGTTGGTCTCTCACAATGATCTCTTGATTATTTCGAACAAGTACGCCATGATTCGGCGTAGGCTTGGATGATAATCGTGTTAGAGAAATTGAAATATTTTTTTATAGCATGTCGAAGACATCAATGAAGGACGAATCTTCGTTAAAGTTGAACATTTTCAAACCAGTCAACAGTGTAAATTGTGGACTGGAATTTTAGAACGTAAGTTTGATGAAAAGTTAGTTCGATCTTGAAGTCACTTTGAACTCAAGTTCGAATGAAAATTATTAAATTTGGGACTAGGCAGAGCTCACTCTTCCTAAAGTTGATGAAATGTGCTGGAAATTTATTCCGGGGCTTTTAATCGTCTATAATTTTTTGGAAGGATCATCATACATTATTTGGATGAGGTGGAAAGTGCCGATGAAAGTTCTCGTGTGGATATTCCAGTGGAAGAATCTTCAGACTATTATGGATGAGTTGGATCATCTCTAGGAGGCCAAAGAATTATGGTTGCATCTGGACTGCCTGAGTGTGTATCTGTGTGGGAGTCCCTCCTGTGCATTCGGACCAGCATCAAGACACTCCATTGTAAGAAGAACCCTATTTGATTCAACGAGCAAGCTTCGAGCAATCATTCACACACCCCAAATCGACGGTTAATACTATGATAACAGAATCCTCCATAGTTGGGAATGCCAACTTGTGTTTCAAGAGAGACTCATACATTATACGATTTTCCGCTGTTCGATTCCCCTTCGACCCTTGGCAACGGCTGCGCGAGACTCTCTCCCGTTTTATTAAGGGGGATCTCTTGATTATTCGTGCGAGTAATAGTGAACACATCGTGCAAATGAGCCCTCTCATGTGAGTGCTCTCATATATAGTCAGGGGAGTTGGTAGAATAAATTCTTCCAGCTTAACTATTCGTCGATCTCGTCGCATCACGGTTTTAAATGCAGTCCTGGATTGAGTCGAAATCATTTATTCCAATCCTTAGAAAGTTTCCATGGCAATTTGTCTCAACTCCGATGAGTTTCTCGAAAAATCCCCAGTGGGCCAATTATCATTATCACATCAGGCTCACTCGAGTATATTTCTGTGCTGGAATCCTTATGCATTCTGATAAATTCGTGCGATCTCTTGATTATTCGTGCGAGTAATAGTGAAGTGCATCGTGCAAATGAGCTCTCACATACGAACGACCTTATATATAGTCAGGAAAGTTGGAAAAAGAAATTCTTCCAGCTTGACTATGACATACATCTCGTTTTGTCATTAAATGCACTCCTGGATTGAATTTGAACCATCTATTCTAATTGTTGGAAAGTTCCCATGGCAATTTCTCTCGGATCCTGTAAGTTCCTTGGAAAATGCCCAGTGGGCTAATTATTATTATCGCATCAGGGTTACTCGAGTATATTTCTGTGCTGGAATCCTTATGCATTCTGATAAATTCGTGCGATCTCTTGATTATTCGTGCGAGTAATAGTGAAGTGCATCGTGCAAATGAGCTCTCACATACGAACGACCTTATATATAGTCAGGAAAGTTGGAAAAAGAAATTCTTCCAGCTTGACTATGACATACATCTCGTTTTGTCATTAAATGCACTCCTGGATTGAATTTGAACCATCTATTCTAATTGTTGGAAAGTTCCCATGGCAATTTCTCTCGGATCCTGTGAGTTCTTTGGAAAATCCCCAGTGGGCTAATTATTATTATCGCATCAGGGTTACCCGAGTATATTTCTGTGCTGGAGTCCTTATGCATTCTGACAAACATCAAGTCTCCATTAGATTTAACCAGCAAACTTGCAGCAATTGTTAACACACCTTGGATCGAAGGATAATACCATGATAACAGAATTCTCCATAGTTAGGGGCCGCAACTTGAGTCACAAAAGGGACTCGTACATTATACGAGTTTCCCTTGTTTGGTTTCCCTTCGACCCTTGGTAACGGCTGCGCGAGACTCTCTCTTGCGGTTTATAGAAGGACATCTCTTGATTATTCGTACGAGTAATAGCAAAGACGTCGTACGGATAAGCCCTTTCTACTCGTGTGTGTGTTTGTGCGTGTGTGTGTGTGTTAGAGAAAGAGGAGGATTTGGGTTTGGAGTACACATGCGTGAAGGAGAAGAAGCCGAGCCACAGAAGCCTCGCGGTGATGAACCGTCCAATGCTCAAGGAATTATACGAAGGGCAATAACTGTGTCTAGGCCGGATACGAGAGAAGAAGGGCGCTCAACGAGCCCGGTAATGGAAATTCGTGTTCGCCAAAGCTCCGAGTTTGGGACCTTCTATAGCTCGCACACACTTCAAGCTTGCTCTGCTTTCTCTTTGGTACTGTTACTCGTATTATATGTTACATGGGGACGACCTCGCAGGCGTTACAGATGACACTCAGGCGCGAGATAAATAACCCGCTGCGGCTCTCGTACAGGGTACGATTGAATTTTGAGCTTTGGAAAGCAGCGCCCTCTCATGGCTGAGGAATGAACTACGAGCAAAGCCGATTTTGGTTTCCTATTTTTACGCTCTGTTTGAGACTTTGTTTCCTCCACGAGATTAACGTAATAGACTTAGTCGTTGACGGAGAACTGCATGTAATTTATATGGGAAATAAATTTTTTTAAATGATATTCGTTGCAATGTTTTATTGCTTCGTAAAAATATTTTCCTAGTTTACGAATAGAGGCTCAAATTTAGTGGCCAACTCATTGAACATGTAATTTCAATATAATTCATATACAAGCAAATTGACTCAATTGATATTTGACAGGATTTTTTGTCATTTCGTAAAAAGATTTTTCTAATTTTGCAACCATCGTTAAACACATCCTGCTTTATTGAATTGAAATAAAATATAAATTCAAATATAACTTGTACCTTGAGAATGTTGGAACTCTTCCCAGCTACATATTTTACTCAATGGATAAAAGACCAAAGTATCTCCGTATATTCTCTGATAAGCAGCTACTCCGCCATATCCTTTGAATATACAAAACACCCTTTGTAAATAGATTTGCAAAAAAAAAAAATGGTAAAAGTATTGGTAGCCAGGTATCTGGTTCGTAAAATTTAAAGTCACTGAGGCCGATATACTAACATTGCGAATCCCCAAAGCCTCAAAGCAGAGAGCAGGGCGTAAAAACAGAAAAAAAAAATGAAGGTAAAAAAGAAAATCTGAAGAGCAGCGCGCGTGCCTTTTCCTACCCGCGCCTCGAGCGTATAGCAGTAAAAGTATTTTAATATGACAAAATCCTCTTACTCTGCTCTATAAAAAGTTTAATATACCCCCAACGTTCACTGCATGCGCTCGTTGACTATCTTTTCCTTGAGGCACCAAACGGAAGAAAGAGAGAGAGGAGGGAGAGAGAGAGAGAGAGAGAGAGAGAGAGAGAGAGAGAGAGACGAAGACGAGGCAGGGCTTAAATCGTGGCAGGAAAAGTTTTCGAGGATATGGCTAGCAATAAGCCATTGCGATGATCCTACCTTAAGCTCTCTATAAATCTTCATTATATATCGTACCTCCCGCGTTGCAGTGCCATTTTTATTATCCTGCTAGTTTTCCAGATACGAAATAATACATTACACATTTGACGACAAAAAAAAAATTGTTCTCAAACATGAACTATTTCGGAAATAACGACGATAATAACTCGAAAAATAAAAAAATTTATTATCATCTGAATCTTTATCATTCGTCTATCCAACCTTGGCGAACGATTTACTTTGCCAAATGAACTCTCGAGGGTCTCCAACTTACTATGAATCATCATGTCCACTCCCGGTTTTGAGAGTCATTTAACCAGGGCAGAGAAAATAAATAAATCCTTTTTTTAGCTCACTTAAGTGAAATTGATTAGAAACAATTAATTATTTTACCCAAATTATATTTTTACAAAAAAAAAAATTAAAATAACGTCAATCAAGTTGATGACGAAAATTTTCAACCCTTTAAGCGAGATTATCATCGCCCTGATAGTTAAATTTCAATCAATTTCACGTTGAAATTGTTTTTTTTTTTTTTTGTTAAATAAGACGAAGAAAAAAATGTCGTATTGATTGAACTTGTTCGTGGAGTGATGCGAAAGTAATTATTCGACGCGGCTATTGCTCCGCACTCAAGAAATTCAGGACAAGCATGGAAAGGTTTTGCAGAGTTTCGTTGTATGACTATACGAGGAGGGAGGAAGGGCAATATCCTCGAGGACTTTTACGGGGCTACGCCCGGCTGATTTTCTCGACGGGGCACGACCGTCGTACCGTCAAAAGCTTCTCACGTCTGTGTAATGGGTATTATGTGAAGATGCTCGGCTACGAAGACGACGAGGAACCTCAAAAAAGGTTCTTCGAATGCGGGTAAGCGAACGAATGAAAGTGGAAGTGGAATATATATATATATATATATATATATACCAAATGATAGCACGTGGTGAGTTGATGAGCTTGCGAAAATTAGATGGCTATCTCGGTCCTCTCGACCGTCATGTTTGGAAAACTGATCAAAGCGAGAAAAGAACGAAAACGAAAACGAGAAAAAAAAGAACTGGCTCACGCCAATTCAACGACACCGTCGAGGCGTAAAAGTCCCGTTTCAGAAATCTACATTCAGTTTATTCATAGTCACCAGAGTCATTTTTTTCCCTCCAATTTCGAAAAATCTCATCCGGGATATACAGTATCAGAAATTTGATGACGGAATGAAAAAAAAAAAAAAAAACGAAAAAACACCCCCACATATATCATAGTGATCACCGTGTCTGCCATGACGTGTATCGCAAAAGCGTGATAGTAAAAGTGAAAAGTGTAACGGCCCGTCATAAAAGGGGAAAGCGTAATAGCTACAAACGACCCGTTTTTATGAGAACTGATACTGTGTACTCCCTCCTGTGCCATCTATAAAAAAAACGGTCGGATTTTTATAATGAGTATCTACAGCAACGTGGGAAATGACTGGAAGCGAGCTATTTTCAAAAAAAAAACTATATATATAGGTCTCCCTGGATACCAAGCTCGTAATATTGCAATGTTTATGCTAAATCATGAAAATGATGTTGCCATTAAATTATTTTCCTATATTCGAAATATTCCGGAAATAAAAAAGGCTGAACGAAAATGAGACGACCCATCAGTCAATCAATGCTTAAATAACAAAAACCATTTTATCTCCCTGTTACGCCAGAAGAAACACAAAAAAAATAGACCAGAATTTCGGGATCAAACAAATGCGTTCATTCGCTAATGATTTTTTTTTTCTTGATTAATCGACCATCCATCCAAATTTTAGTGCTTCTTGGGGTCGAAGTATTCTTACCCTTCGTGCTGAACAACAAATGGATGAATCGTGCATCAAATTGATGCGAGGATGCTGACTTATTCCCCATACGACGTCCAAAAACGGAGTGTGACATGTGTATAGCTAGACGGGACTGAAGATTCGAGCCAACGAGGAGGCATCCAACGACGCAGACGACGTAGACGATACAATGATTTCCGGTGTGCGGCACGTTCAAGGGCCTCAGAGCATAGACGAGAACGACTACGAATCGGCTGTGATGCTCTCGTATTATCAGGGGAAGGAAGCAGGCTGACGAGAGCGAGGGAGATATCAGATGTACTGAGCTGTACGAAGTACTATCGACCCAGCTCGCTCGGTTCGTCCGTAACGATCGACCGTTTTGTGTCTCTAATCATGCCATTGTTCGACGTCCGATTGCTGACGACCGAGGACGGTCGACGAAGAGCAACGGATGAAGGGACTGGGCTCGAGACAACTTGAGCTTAAGAACGAGCGATAAAAAAAAAAAAAAAGAGAAAATGAAGGCAAAAAATAGAAAAGAATCGTTCATATGGAATCCCACGTGGTTTCCATGGAACTAATGAAAATTACTGTACGATCCGATGGTGAGAATTCCGAAGAGCTTAGAGGAGCTCTGAAAAAGCACCCCATGCTCGAGCATGATGTCATGATTCTCTTATCTTTATTTCCCGTGACGGGAAATTGCATTTTCCTACCCCCTTAAGGGAATTCATCGCTGTATTTTGGACGAAAAATTTCGTGAGGCCAGCTAAAAATTACATAATTACGAAAGATGGAGAATTTGTCGAGAAATTTTGCAGGAAAAGATGGAAGTTGATGAAAAAAGAGGTTCTGACTTTTCTCGGATAGTCAATGACTGTTAATCCTTATGGCGAGTTTGCCTTTCACATGGTACTGCTGACCGACCTGGGTGGACTTTGTGCTAACAAGTTCTAGCCAGTATTTAGGAAAACCTGTCAGATTCGCTTGGTCATGGGCAATGGAATATGCCAGAAGACTAGCAACGAAGAAAGAGGATTGAGAAGGGACTCGATTAGAGCGAATTGTTCGTTTCCGGACGGGTCTTATCCCTGAAAAAGCGACAAATGCTCGAAATTGCGCTCGAGGGAACACTGTACCATGTATAGGATGGTACATAAGCTCTTGGATATGGAATGGGACGATTATGCCACGTATGAAAGAGGTTTTCGCCAGGACAATCAGACACACCGGATTGGTCAGATAATACTTGGTAATGTCGAAGAGATATTTTGAAAGGGTGGGAAAATTCTGTGAAGAATTTTAATAGCCCATGTTCTTGGGACGAGTGATCGGCGCGAGGCGAGGGACCAAAATCGAGGATTCCTATACGCTTTTGAAAGTAATTCTATGTACGTCATGATTGTGTGCTGCTTGTATATATCTCTAAGCCTGAATTTCAAAGTCCCGTGAAGTACGTCGTTATTTCTGGTCAACGAACCTACGGAAATCCGACCACTCTGATATTGAAGAGAACCTTCCATCATAATGGACATCCAGACGTGTCGGTCCAGAGGACATAAAGTACGTCGTATAACAGATTTTTGTAATCTGTCAAACAACTTGATCGAGCGAATTCATTCAAGACGTGGACAACCATCCAGTGAGTGAAGAAAAAGTGTGAAAAAAATGGACTATTGTAGTATGAAGAGATGGAAAAACTTAAATAGCAGATCTTCAAGGCACTCTGGCGCATTGATGGGGGCAACGCCTTCAACTTTGAACCTCAAACTTCAAAGCAGACTCCGCAGTTTCTTCCCTTTTTCTTTTTTAAAAACAGAGACGACCCCTTGTCTCATCGTCTTAAAGCTAATGCAACCTCTTGTAACATCATTTTTGTACAGCTCGGCAGACAATTCAGTCTTCTCTTTGACTACTTCCTCCCCCAAATCCCCACGACCTTAACGCCCCGTTGTTCTTTCTACTCTGTACATTCTTAGAGTTCTCTGGGATTAGGAACGGCAATCGTATAGTCTTGAAAAACACGGAAGCGAATTTAATACTTTGGCTGTCATGCGCAGCTTCGATACGTCCATTACTACGAAACGTCCAAAGCCAACGAGCTTATTGAGCCTAAGAATAAATTGCACAATTGTTGTGGTACAAAATTTTGTCAGTGCTGATAAAAATATAAAAAAACATGTGAAAGACGAATTGTCTGACCTGGACAACGCTGGACATCAGCGTCAATAATCGCTGAAGCTAGCCTAAGTATCTGAAAAGACTTCGATCGATATAGATCCGGGCTAAGATTGCGAGAAACAATAAGGAGAAGTGCGAGTGAAGCATCATGATAAAGTGATTGCGCCCGGAGTAGCAAATATCGGTCCAGCTAGGCTGGCGTCGCCCGGGAGTCTGCCGCAGATTATCAGGGAAAGTGTAGCCGGCTGCGGCGTTCGGGGCCATGGCTGAGAGTCAAGGCCGCCCGGTGCAGCGGCCGACACCCCCGTACTCGGGTCGACGACGCGACGTTTGTATGAAGTTGGCGGGGGTGTGTTGGCGGCTGCGGCACCGCGACGCGGTCTGCAAAGGGATCACGCACGACGCGACTCCTCTCGCTTACCAGGAAGGGGTACACCGTGTCTGCGTGTGTATATACTGCAGTGCCAAGGACGGTCGATAGAATTGTCTGCGCACATGCGCCCAACAACCCAAAAGCTTTCTCGTCAGCTGCGCCATTGATTCTCACCGACGCCCGGCCATCCAAACCACCACCAGCCGCCACCCACTCAACAGCAAAACTCCAGGCCACCCCACAGCCCCAAGCCGAGTTTCCAGCAGTCACCTCAACCTCTTCTTCCTCACCATCTGCACCTCTTCCTTACACTGGGAAAACCCGGCATCATGGGAAAAACTCCTTCCCCCGTGCTCGTCGTCACCGTTTCCCTTTTTCCACGACCAGGCATGGAGAGAAACCCAGCCCGTCTTCCCGTAGACTTAAAGCAGACAGCGCTGAATAAAGGTCTTGCTAATTTGTGTAACGATGGAGGCATTATGCCGGGAGATCTGCTGATGCTGATGCTCAGCCCGCCTAAGAAGAGCAATGGAGGGATTCGTGTGAAGACATCGTGAGACGTTACAATGATGGGGTTGAGGGTAGAAAGATAAAGAACGGAGGGTCATGGATGGCTACTAGTGTGGAAACTGGCGAATAAAACGTAAGGGATTTTGCGGGAGGAGAGCTTTATTGCAAGATGCTCTGTAGCCCTAAGCTATAGCTGTTGCTGGGCCCCGTGAGGGGTAACGCATTCACCGTGTGCCGAACGTTCGGGAAAAATGAGCCAGAATGGTTAAAGAGAAAACCAACGGATGAAGGGAGAAGAAGTCGTCGCGCGGCCACTGGGGGATTTCGCAGTGACCTTGTTTATGCTCGAGACTTTGGGGAGCGCGAGTTTCTCTCATGGTGATTATTGAATCGAGCGGGTGATGTTATCTGTATGACTCGAGGGATATTCCCAAGGTAGATTGTTTGCGTGAAAGTTTAATTAGAAAGTTTTGGGTCACCGTGTTATTTAATGACCTTTGGTTTTTTTGTTTTTGGAGACGTTAAGTAAATCGCATCTTTGTCTCAGTCATACTCGATCGCGGCAAGAAAAATGTTATCAGGTGGAGCATCCAGGCTGATATCACGTTTCTCAGTGAATAACACTTTGTTCGAAGTCTTTTCTACGCTCTTTTTTACACTTTATTTTATGTATCAGGGAACGGTACGTGGACTGCAGTCTTGGATCGATTGAGAGAGCTACTTGGCCGGTCGTGAAAATGCCGGACTGGATGAAGAACCCAAAGATTTGATGGAGAGCTCAAGAGCGGGTCTCTGGTCGCAAAGCCCAATTCCTCGATTCCAGTTGAATCGACGTTCATCTTCATTCTTCCATCGAGTTTCAACGAAATTGAGATTGGATCCTGCTAGAGAAGCCAGTAAAGGAAGAGATCCCACCTGATGTTGCTCTTTGCGCCCCAACACATACGTACATCCGCTTGCACGAATATCTCTCGGGTTTGAACTTTCGTAGAAAGGCAAAAAGTGCTCAACACTCTTCGAATCAACGAGATTCAGCAATTCCATGTTCTCTCGAGGGTCCAATGGGTATCGATCTGAAAACTCGTATTGACGTAGAACATACACGACCGTGAAAGTTCCGCCTCTTTCGTGTTCATCGTTGCACCCTCACCGGGAAACGAGAAACAAGAAGTGACCCTTGCAAAATCCGAACTCACCCTACTTCATTTTTTTCGCACAAAGAACAGAAAAAGATTCTCCGTTCAGTCAGACAGAGGGATCTGAATCTTTGTTCCTACGTGGGGTCAGAGACAGGTACAATTTATCATCCCTAACTTTGCCGTCTTGGCGAAGTCAAAGAAGAAATAAACTTTGGGAATTCAGTCTTCCAATATACGAATAACGGAGTGATGGGGGTGAATAAAATTCTTACCTATTTGTTTCACGATTCTCGTGCATCAAATTCTACTTCTGTCTCTAGGAATTGTTATATGGATGGAGGACGAAATCACGTAGAATGGAATGAGGTATTTAATGGTCTTTGCGACACATTACAGCCCGCTACTGCCATTGCTGCGAGAAAAGCGATATCCTTTTACGAGATGACTCGTAATAAACGCTATTATATCAATCTAATAATAATAATGATAATAATAGTATTAAGTGCCGTCATCAAGAGCCAACACTAAAAGATCTTTCTATAAGCCAAGCTAAAGTTTTCGCGCAGTCCGCACGCCGCTATTTGTGCGCAAGCCTCAAGATGACGACGACCTTTACCCATTCTTGGACTTCTTCTCATTCTTCCAGCTTCAACACCATTGTACTTAAAGGGTTAAATTCCGGCTGGATGCAGCCTCTCGTTCTGTCATTCGTTTAAGATATGACGAGACACGAATTCCTCATCAATCATTTCGTTTTCATGCATATAGATGAAGCCTTGCCAAGCACTATTTTTGTAACTCCAGACTGCATGAAGGGCAAAAGGCGCGTTTTACTGCGATCAGTTCAACGGCATCTATTTCACTCCATTTAGATTCCATCTTTATGAGTGCAATTTTTTAATTGTTAGAATTTCACATAGTGTATTTGGGAGTTTTGAGGAAAATATAAAAAAATCTTTTCGTTCTCATATTGCCTTCAACTTAAATACCTCTGTTGGCGTTTTCTGGTTTCATAGGGATTCGTTTTTTTTTTTTTTTGCTAGACGAACTGGCCGTTAACGGTGCAACTCGAAATTGTAGAAAAAAAATCAGAAGCAGAGAGAAGGTAAAGGAAAAGGGCCCCGAAGGTTGGGCGATTTTCCTCATTCTCTTCCACGTCCAGCCAGAATGCGTAATATGCCAGGGGTGCGCTCGCTCGTACTACGAAACTTCGAAAGTACTTGAGGGCCTTGAGCCCTTGGCTGTGGTGGTTCGCCTCTCAGGATGGTTCTGCTTCTCGACTGGCTTTACTGCCTTTCACTCCCTCCGGCTCGTCCCACTCATCCCGCTCTCTTGCTATAGGTATACACAGGTACGACGACCTCTGTTTTTATCGCTTGTATAAAAAGGCAACTTTGCACCGTGAAAACTCATTTGTTTTTTCGCCAGAATTCTCACTCCCTACGTTCAGCCTCTGAATGAGCCATGCCCGGAAGTGCACGACGGGCATTGGATAAAAGTTTCGTTATTGCGAAACTCCAACGGGTTAATTTAAGTTCTGTTCAACGTTCAATGATTATGCGGTGTGTGAAGATTCATTCAACAGCATCGTCGAGCTGGCGTCCATTTTTTTTTTTTCGTTCCAGAAGGCTTCAAGGAAAATAGAAAATAAGGAACCCATGAAGGTGATGGTATGTTTTGGGGGTTAGTGATCTCGAAGACGATCGCCTCATTGGCAGGGGTTGACAAAGAACGGTAGTCTAAACGTCGCTGATATTCGGGATCCAAAGTGCCTGAAGGGTCGTATGGGCGTTAATGTCGAGACGAGGGTTTGCTGGTCCGACGACGTTATCTGGCCGCAGCCTAGATGTCTGGAACGAGAGGAAGCAACGACACGTTACTACTAGCGGGGAGGTGGGGGGGGGAAGAACTGCTCTCAGGGCTATTGGCATAGTGGCATAGCCAGGGTTAAGGTGAAGGCATTGACGATACAGTGAAGGCTCGAGAAACATACACTCGACTAACCCGTAAAGGATTTTTTTGTTTCAAGGGTTATTCTATTGTCGATTGGGCACCCAGAACCTTCTCCAAAACACCGAACATTTTCATATATTTTGCCAGACGACGATTAGATAGCGACATTCACCAGCCAAGCTCTTCGTAAAGAAATGGAATTAGCCTTTCTTTTCTTCCTTAGCGAAGCTCCGTCAATTCTAAATACATTTCCATAATATCATACGAACTTTTCGAAAAATATGAGAATCCCTGGCTTCTATGGGCTCCCAAATGACGTAGTTGCGAAAGCCCCTTAGAATTAGGATGAAGGATGACCGAGAGTATTGAATACTCGCGATGACAGGTACTGCGAAACATTCTCCAGGACTAGGAGACCACAATGATGGAGTCAAGATATGAGAAAGGGTGAACAAGAGGGCTGAATAGCATGGGTAGACTGCCAGTTCACATTCTCATCGTTCTCCCTACCCAACACAATCGCAGCTTTGGCCGAACGCCACGTCGGTGGTACGAATATCGACCACCGACCTCGCGCACTCCAGCCATCACGACCACTATCCACCAACGATCCTAACCGCAGCACTATCATCCCTCCCCTCGCACGTCCCAGCCAGCAAGGCGATTCGCCCTTGACATTCGCAACGCTCCAGCCGGGCTGCCGTCCAAACACTCCAATTGTCTCCGATCCTCTCTCCTCCATCCCGACCAAAAGTTCTTTATCCAATTGGATTCCAATTATCCTCATACTTTACCAATCGGCTTTCCTTGCATAACTGCGCTTGGAGAATATTGTGGGTAACGACGTACTTGTGCCCTACTTGGGATGACCAAATTTTGGTAATTGGATGTCTTTGTCCATCATCCCCATGCAATGAATCTTTTAAATGAGCTTATAATGGACCAAAATGAAGAAAACTTTGGGCTTCCACACTTCATTCATCTTAATCTTTATCTTGTGTCATCGAGAAAGACAAGTAGCTTTTAACGACGGATAATTAATCATCATTTAAGGAAGATTTTTAATTTCCTGCAATATGTCATTAACTCGGTCTCCGGAGAAATTTCTTCATCAACTCTTCCATCTGTCACTGTCTTTCTTAGACTCGAGCCAAAAGTTTTTTGTCCAATTGCATTTCAATAATTGTGGTAATTAATTAATAGTATTTCCTCGTATAATTATTCTCGTAGAAATTTGTAAATAAGAACGTATGCATACCCGAGTTCATTTGACCAATTATAGAATTTGAATGTGGTGACCATCGTCTTCTTACATCGAACTAACTCTAAACTTCATTCATCTCAATTCTTATCTTATGTCATCGAGCAAGACAGGTAGCTTTTAACAACTGATGATCAATCATTATTTAACGAAGATTTTTAATTTCCTGAAATATATCATTAACTGAGTATCCGAAGATTTTTTTCCATCAACTTTTCCATTTACCTCTAACTTCCTTATACTCTCGCATAATCGTTCTCGCAAAAATTTATGAGTAACGTCGTACTTGTATACGCTACTTGGATTTATTCATTGTAGAATTTGAATATGGTGACCATCGTCTTCTTCCACCGAACTTTTTACACGATTTTTCAGTGGATGAAGACAAGAAAATCTTATGTCTCCTAAACTCCATTCATCTAAATTCTTATCTTATTTCATCGAATAAGACAGGTAGCATTTAACAGCAAATGATAAATCATCCTTTGACGAAGATTTGTAATTTCCTGTATCATATCATTGACTCTGTCTCCGGGGAATTGTCTTTATCTCCTCTTTCCTCAGTCCATGTATTTCCTTCGTCAGACTCAGGGGTGAACGAGGAAGATCATTAAGGTCGCCCAGTCGACAGAGTTAACTTCCAAGTTGCAGTGAGACTGAGATGGCGTGAGGTGAGTGAGGTTTTGTGTTTATGTGTTTGTGTGTGTGTGTGTGTGTGAGGGCGAGTGAGTGAGAGATTCGCCACCCTCGTAAATATCGCAAGCGAAGCCTAATCACCGTGGTCGCAAAACGAGCGCGCCGATTTATTTTGCTGCTCTCCCCTTTTCCTTCAGTACTTCTTCGTTTGCCTCCACGTCGACGAGTCTCGTAATGGCCAAAGTTCCGTTGCTTTCTCGAGCTTCTTCGACTAATCGATCTTGCGCTTGGGCGATCGCACTTATTCGATGCTCGTAACATTCGCGCCTCATCCAAATACTCGCACAAACACACACACACACGCACGCACAACTAAAAACCTCTCGTATCTAATTGACGACGCCGAAACGTTTCGTCGATGGATGCCCCAAGTAGATAACGAGTTTTCGCCTCGTCACCTCAATATCGTTCAATCGATCGATCGTTCATCATCAATCGTTGCTGTCTCTCGTTTTACTCCTTTCGCGTCTCGCTTCAGTCTCATCGGCCCCTCCACATGTACCATCCATATCTCGCTAAATGGAATGACAAGAAAAAAAAACCGTCTAGAGTGCAGGTTCTTAAAAAAAAACTGGTTCTCATCGATGGGGTATATTCGTGGCGTATCAGGCGAAAATTCTCGATGTATTCTCACTGGCAAGGTCAACCCTCATCGATTTATCGAATAGAGTATCTCTCCCTCCCTCCCTGCCTCTCTCTCTCTCTCTATCGTCGAGTGGTGGTGCACGAGACTGACATGTTGTCGGTGATACTTCGTGGCTGGGTTCACGTCTCTCCCTCTTGACATTCTCAACGGGGTGAGACAAACTTTTGCAAAAAAAAGTGTTTATTTAAGGACGTTGGGGCAGACGAAGCATTTACTACACAAATAACCAAACCCTTTTTAAATTATTATAACGTGTCAGACAAACATAACAAATATCGACATGCCCAACATGGAATAAAAAACGTTAAGATTTTTTGAGATATAAAAATTTTATACAATTTTATTATTGATGTAGAAATTGTTCGATCATTGTCAAATATTTTTTTAAGGGGATAATAATTTTGTGAAAAAATCTTCGATTGTATTTCATTATCCAGGATAGTTATTGTTTGTCGTGTACAAAATCGGATAAGTATACTCTTATAATTTTTTTAATGCTTTCATAAAACTTAATTCCTTTATTCTATGCTGGACATCTCATCGCATTATTTTTCTGGCACAACGTCAATTCCAAAAAGTTTGTTTATTTAAATAATTAATATCGCGATAATGATGAGCGATGTATTAAATTCAGAAAGATCGTCACGAATAATGTTTTTTTTTCGCTCCTCCTTGACTCATTTTACGAAGAAATTATGGTGCTGACGAGAATGGACATGATGGACAAAAAAAAAGTAAGAATGAGCGAAATAACACCATATATGACTATAGCGTCTTAAAGCGAGTTTATCTCGGAGTAGAATCGCGCCCTTGCCCGCGACAGATGCGTTTATCGTGGTAAGAAGAGAAGAACGAGAGACAAAATGACAGCCACGCAGGGAGAGCATATAGAGCTCCTCCCTGAGTATCCAGGGAATGGACGGACATACGCGATAAAGAGGGTCGTACACGGCCTCAGTAAATGTGAACGAGCAAAGATCCTTTGGTGTGGGCGAATGTGGAGATCTGTAAACCAAGTGGAGCAAACTCTCTCTCTCTCTCTCTCTCCCTCTCTCTCTCTCTCTCTCTTTCTTATTTTCCAAGATGAGAGAGTCCGAATTCGAGGCAAAAAAGACGACGAGGCCGTTCAGATGAGACAAAAAAAAACACGAAGGAAAATAAGAAGAGACCAAAAAAAGAGCGAATTAAGGCGAGCAATAATCATCAAAAGATCTTCTTATGGAATCTCGTAAGTTGTTTCGTGCGGGAAAAAAAAAGAGAAATAAACACTCGTGTGTTTCACGGGATGGATGGAGAAATATTCGAGGAACTGTGTTTTAATATTTTGGTGTGAAATTTTCACAGTGTAATAATTTTGGTTTGGGGTTTTTTTACACAGCGATGAATAGAACAAGAGAATTTGCGGGGATTTTCGTTTGAGCTTTCTGTCTTCTCGAGCCTATATATACAGAGATGTTGCTACATGCTGACACAAGAGCAAGCAAAAGCTCGCATCCTTTTTGGGTCTACGTAACAGTTTAATAGAACACACGACATTCTCCAGTCTTGGGGAGACAAAAGATTTTGTGAAGGGTTGAAGAGACTGGAGGAACAACAAGAGCACTTTGGCACACACGACACTGGCTATCTCTCGAGTAGCTCTTCGATCTATTCTCTTCTACGTGAGGGATGGAACATTTGGCGGGCCAAGAACACACTCGGCCTGCACACTTTCATTGGACGCTGTGGAAGGCTAAAAATTATGATGTTCATGTCTTTTGTATTTCACATGATAATCTTTAATGATTGTAGAGAACATTTTTTTTAATTCACGCTTGAACGATGATATCATCGCTATTTTTGCGACTGGAGAATTGAACCAAATTAAGATCGAGCCTGCGTTCTAAAAAATTCGAGCCTAACAGTAACAAGTAAATTTTAAAACGTAAGTTTAAACTCAAGATTGAAACGATCGTAAAACCGAATGAATTTAAGCTGAAACGTAATTGGGTTTGGAAGGACGATAAGATCGAACAAATTTCGAGCCTAAGGTTAAAATTTTTAGTCCAACATTTGAACTCAATATTGATCTCAAGTTGTAACGTAAAACTCAATATTCGCCTGAGTTGGGACGTAAATTAGTGAAAACTAAAAAAAAAAACTCAAAATACGGGACTTAAAGAGCTGCTGCCATTAGACAATTCTGGAAGATCGAACGTCGTGACTCTTTTTTTGTTAGGTAAAATCATTCCTGGTACAAAAAACTATCATCTCCTTCCTGATGGTGGTGAAAAATATCATAAAAAAGATTTATAGTCATCCATAGGAGACACCATGAGTGATACATGATTTCCAAAGCAGCATATACGCGGACCACCCCGAGCGAATTTTCTTATAATCCATGTCATAAGCGTATATTCGCCAATACATGGTAAAGTACAAGCTCGAACATAGGCGCGAGAGTTTCGTGAACAACGTTCCAATAATGGCCCAATAAATCTGGCAAGGTTCGACTTGAGCGACCCTCCAAGCTTTTCTGTACATATACACGACTCTATAGATTCGTCGATCTACCTTTCTTCTCGTCTCAGGGCAACCCGCAATAGCATCATCCTCTTCGCAACGGGGGGGGGGGGGGGGGGGGGGGGAGGAAAAGGAGGAGGCATGTCTGTTGGCAGACGATCTTTCGAAAGAGGTCTGAGGGCAACTCTGAGTACTTGGACCGAAGCGAATAAATCGATTCATCGTCCCTTAGAGGGGAAGAGAGAGAGAGAGAGAGAGAGAGGGGGGGGGGGGGAAGAACGAATCACCAGGCGTAACGCCCATGCTCGTATTCAAACTATCCTTCCTTCTATCTTACGATCGAGAGCGAGCCCCTATCTCACCAATGACAGGGGAAATGGTGGGTGTTTTTTTTTCTTCTTCTCTCTCCCTCCTATATTCTCTCTGCCTATGCCTCGAGACCCTTCGAGGACGTTAGTTTTTTCTTTTTCTTCAACTTCTTCTCATTCTTATTCTTGCTCTTGAAAAAGCTCATTCTGCGATAACCATGGCTGATATTTCTCGAAGAAGAATCCAGATAATGGAAAAAAAATATATTTTATTCAATGACGAGAAATACGTGGATAAGAAGACAATGCTATATATGTCCATGTGAAATGGGGCGAATCCATAGCATTCACAAGTGAAAAATACGAAAACTTTCTACATCCACTTTCAGCTATCTACGAACCAAAAACCATCAAAATAATCATGATACTTTCATCATTATAACTAGTACCGCTGTTCGAGTATTTTTCCACTGGCAATAATTATTATTTAGCTACAGAATTATCAAATCTTAAGCATGCAAACTCGGTATAAATAATTAAAAAAATGTAGGCTGCGGAAGATTTAAATAACCCTGAAAAGAATGACGCTCGTAATTTTCGTTGATACGTAAAAATTTCTGCCAATAATAGTTATTATTATTATTATTATTATTATTATTATTGAAAGCTATTAAAAAAGAAAAATAGTAGTGAAGCCATCACTTTTACGATAGTAAAATAACCGTCACGCTCATAGTAGTAGTAATAATAATCATAATAATAATATGATAATGGCACGAGAGAATCGTATATTAGCGAAGAAGCATATAAAACCTAGTTAATTGACAAAAGTTATTTTCAGTTAGATTGGAGGGGTTCGAACTATAAATCTCAGCTTCTCAAGGCAATTCGACGAACGAAATATTGGCTGGAGCTTTACGAGGCTCTCGAAAAAACATCGTCGCAACTACGACGGAAGGAAAGTGATTTGATATGGGCATTACGAGAAAGGTGCATTGTGGGTATTAATACATACATATATGTATGTCGCCTGTGTCAAAAAACTATAAGGGCGTATATTTCATGTTTACAGACAAGACAAATGCACCCTTATGGTTTTAGGTACGCGATGTATACGCTATATAAAGTCCATACGCGTTTCATTTCCATAACGGAATTTTATTTCCATTTTCTTGGAGCGGGCGATGCTCTGTGGTGAGGAAAAAAAACCAAACGAAAGCTTTTGTGGTGCCCCGCTGATCGCTCTCTCTTTCTTTCTCTCTCGCTCTCTCTTTCTCTCTTTCGGCTTTATCTATACTAGCTGTATACGTATAAAACCCCTCTTAGATCGCGCATAGATCGCGGGGGTGTGTCCAAGTGGATAACAAAAAAAGCGAGAGAAAGAAAAAGAAGAAAAAAAAATTGACGATTTATGTGTCGTCTCGCACACGGGGTGGACGAGATGCAGAAAGAGAGATTTGCAAGAAAAAGAGAGCAAGCGAGAGAAATAGGAAAAATCGTCGATGTGTAAGCGAGAAAGATTCAGAAAACCGAACAGGAGCATCGAAGAGTCCGATCAACGAATCTACTGGGAGGGGAGGTCACACAGCAGCCATCGAATGACCCGATCCGTCCCTACAATAAATATATATATATATATATATATATATATATATATATATATATATATATATATATCGATGGCCTGAAGTTAAAAGGGCGCATCGAATTTATATATGTAAGCATAGCTCGTGTTCATTTCTCGCGTTAGACTATCCATATATATATATATATATATATATATATACATACAGCGCTATAAAACCGCACCACGACGACGATATATATTTTATCCCCTTACTTGAAAAGTCGCTGAATTGGAACGAGCTTTCGAGACAGGGTTCAACGAAGAGGTATTGGAAATATAACTTCTCACTGGCTCCTGCTCAATCCGCGGGGAAAGCTAAAGAATTTTTTTTTAACCCCAAAACTCTCCATATCGTACGATCGACTGTATAAAGAAACCCTCCAAAAACATCAAATATGGCGTACAAAAAACTTGAGACAGTTACATTTGCATGACTAGTTTTATCTATCCTCAAATAAAATTGTGAGTTTGATTGAAAACAATAGAAGCACGAAATTGCCAGCTAGATATAATTTCCTAATTAAACTCGATGAAATTTAATTAATATAGTTGTAATTTAGGCTGCCAGCAGAATATAAAATATTTTTCAAGTCAAATTTTGAAAAGATAATGTTTGCTGTCGTACTTGACGACATTTTAAATATTTTTATTGCATAAACTAGCAACTAAAAGGTACGAATTTACCGAGTACGATGCCTGCCAATGTTAGTTTTGCAATATAAGAAGAAACTTATACGTAATTAAATCCCAATTGGCTCAACGAGTCAGAAGTTACCCCCTCTCAAAATTGCTTCATTGTTTCAGATTTCTAAGAGTGGATCGAAAAAAAACTTTTTTAAAATATTTCTACGTTTACGTTATATTTTTACGTATTTCTTCAACCGGCAATCTCCCGCTGATCACAAATCACTCGGAATTTTAATCGAGAAGGAAAAAGTTCGTTGTAAAAATACAAGGAATTGTAAATTTTTTATGATTTGTCGTTTGCTTACCGGATAATCTGCGATGGTGGATAGAATGGAGGAAATAATCTTGTGACCTTGTTGGAAAGAAATTTTTTCAACCGAGTGAAAAAGTGAAAAGGAAAACCCAGACAGTCGCTGTTCTAGAAAGCTTCAACGTCTGGGACAAAGACAGTAGAGTCTGTCGCTCGCTGGTTCAAATATCTCATATGTTTGTGTGTGCGTGGTGTGTGTGTGTGTGAGGTTAGGAGAATATAAGAGGTCGGAACGATCGGTTGAACGGCACGAGAGGCAGAAGGGTGGAAAAAGGAGAAGAGAGGGGAGGAAACCCTCGAAGGTGTGCAGACCGGACGACTTGGAGCTTCGTGAGGGTGGAGAGATGAGGGGGTTGTTGGCGGCGTCTGGTCGTTGTCGTTGATGTCTTTGCCCCTTGCACAGGGCACCACCCCCGTCAGAAAAGAACGGAAATGCTTTGAGCCATAGAATTTATTGGTAGAATACATTTGAATGATAATTTTTCATAATACTCCAAAACTCTCGGTAAGTCTGCCAACAATTTTCAATTAACTGTATATAATTTTGTTCCAATAACAATTATTTTGAACACTCCTTATCATTAAAATTATATACACTTTTTTTTCGCTCAACCAATCATTTAATTCTGATATTACAGTAAAACAAATATATATAAGAATAAAAATTATTAAATGATACAAAAAAAAAGAAGATTTATTACACAGAATTTTGATTGTCTCTGCACACGCATTATTCTATTATTATTGGACCGTCAGATATGTCAAAAGAAAATTGCCACATTTTTTTCTAACCCCTGAAACGTTTATCACCCAGCGGGACCCTCGTCAGTGGCTCGCATATTAGCCATTAAGTATTTTTGCGTCAACGAAAATTGTCGTCGATCGAAGAAAATGAGTAGGGCGTTTAGTTCCCACATTCTCTCGATTATGGCACTCGCTTAGAGCAGCCGACCTTTATCACTATCATCCCTTATTCGCCTCTATTTTCCCTTATGTACTCTGACACACTTTCCCTACTGTGAAGCTCGAAAGAGAAAGAGGGAGGAGAGAGGGAATTAAAAGGAAGAAAAGAGGGAGCGAAAGGGAAATAAAAGGAGGTGAAGAGGAAGAGAGAGAGAGAGAGAGAAATAAAGGGGGAGACAGAGAGAGACTACCCGGAACAAAACGTTCATGGATTGTTACAGTCGTAAGAACGATTTGTCAGGATGTGTCGACGAGATCTTGACTAAAATCCGCGACGAGCCACCAAGTAGACGTTAGCAATGGTAGAAATTCTCCTCCCTAAAGAGGGCTCAAAGATTCGTGGATAGTGCAGGGGAGTGTCGGCAGTGCAATCAATTACGAGTTTCGTAATCTCGTTCTTAAAATCGTGTGAGAGAGAGAAAGAGGAGACACAGAAAAACACATGAAAAAGAAAGAAAAACCGAATTCTAGTCTTTCTGGTCGTCTGGATCAGTGAAAAGACCCAAACAGTCTACGAAACGTCGTGATGTCGTTTTTTTTCCTCCCTTCTTTCTTTTTTTTTTTTTTTCATTGCCCTCGACTACACTCGCTCGATCAAAAAGAACTTTTTATATTAGTTTCTCTTGCGGAAATGGCCCCCCTTTCTCTCCTTCTCTCTCTCTTTATCTTCAAGTAAACACGGAGACGGAGATAACAGTAGTAAGCGATGAGAAACCATAAAAATGGCGTCGCTAATCGCCGCGAGGAAAATGAGCCCAGACCAGGACGAGATTCCCGTTAATTTCCGTGGAATTTTACTCATCCACCCCCTTCCAAGCCTTAAACCCTTACTGAGGCACCTTCCATGAGAACGGAGGATGAAAAACGTGCACGTAAAGGACGGACTGCGCGCACGGATTGATGAGCTTTCGAGGGTAAAAGCGTCGACGAGGGGGTGGGCGCGACGCTTCATCAATAAAGCCGCGGGGAAAACGGCGTGTCTCATCACTTCGGGCAAAAGGTCACGGTTTCCCCACTCGACACCCTCGATCACTGCCACGATGACATTCTATACCTTTCGCTCTCTCTCTCTCTCTCTCTCTCTCTCTCTCCTTTGCTCACCTCCACTCTCTTTCTCTGTCTCTCTCTCTCTCTGTATAAAATGGCGCTAGACGTATGAGAAATAGATTCAAGACATTATTACAGTCTCTCAACCTCCCCCGGTACCAAATGTGTCTGTATTTCATGAGAATTATTAATTGTGACGGGCGAGTGACAAAATTGAAAGTGTCATGGCGTTGGTGACGCTCGTACAACAAGGAGAGACGACGTAATGAAAGTTATAAATTATTGTTCGTTGAGGGCGATGGGCACAATTTAATTACGCGATCTCTTCAAGGTACTGAGAAATTTTCAAGCCCATTGATAGTTTGAATTTTTTTATGTTATTGATAGGCTTATTTAGTCAACATATATATATATATATATATATATGTAGGATCATTCCAGTAATTAATATCAAAAGAAATTTTAATGAACAAATTTATTGATTCAATTACAATGCTCTTAACACTGTACACTCGAAGGGAGTTCGTGGCTGACTGACCCAGAGAACCGCGATGCCCCGACGACAACGCCGAAGACGTGTGCCGATGAAAATCTAACAATTCGCGATTGTATAATCAAGGAGGGGTACCAACCATCGCGTTATTTATATTTCGACCGTTAGCAGTGCATAAACGAACGGTTTGAAGTAAGAGCCCAAACAGCAATAAAAATAGGTGACACATCGAAATTACATGGTAAAACTTCTGTGATCTTACTTCATCCCCTCCTCATTTACGCTTTAAGTTTATTTTTTACTTTTTTAATTTCGCCAGAAAATGCACTACACTACATATATACTTTTTTTATATGATGGATAATTTTTTGAACGAGTTAGAAAAATATGAAATTAATTGTATGCCAAATTGATGAAAATTTAACGACTCAAAAAATTCAAGAGAATATAAAACAATGGCGTGTTAAAAATTAATTTTAAAAGTATAAATAATTGCACATTTATTATTATAACAATTTTTACGTCTTTATACGACCACGTGACATAGTACTCGATGAACTGCATCATTTTGATATTTATAAATAAGCTTTTTTTTTTTTTAAACTGTTTCTGCGAGTTTATATATGTTCGTAACGATTCATATTGGCGAATTTGGGCTTTCGGTCGCCGGCGATCTGATGTGCAAGTTTCTGATAAGTAATTTTTACCATTTTCGAGAAAAGTGTGAATATAAAAAAAAATTATTTTAATCAACTGATCATAGTGAAACTCACAACTCCAGTTTTTTTGCCCTGCAAGCATTTATCAAGTCTGAAAAAAATACTTTCAGAGTCCTTGCTTATTTTCAATGTAGAAAATTTTGCAATTGCCAGAGTATACAAATCGACTGAAACAAAATCCTCGAATAAAATGTAAAAGTTATTTTTTTAATGTGACATAAAATAATGTGGGATTATTTGCATAATCCGATAATCGTCATTCCTTGGCTATTTTGACGCTCGTCAATGAGACAGAGAAAGCTCAGCGTCCAGAGAAGCGAAAAGGAGAAAAAGTTCGAGGGGTGAAAAGCAAAAAAAAAAAAAAAAAGGAAGAAGGTCTCCGAAGAAAAGCTTGGCTAGGGCGTTGAGTCTCGTGAGCTATACCTTGCTCATATCGATCGGCACACCAGTTGAGGTAGGTCGTTGGTTTTCACGATGAGAGGGTGAAAGCTCCACCGAGCGACCCACCACCTTGCCTCGACGACTCGTGAAACTCTTATCCCAGTTCAAGGATGAATTTCAAGGGCAGCCCGTCCAGCCACGCACGTTTCGGCAGTCCATCCTCGTGGCTCTCCTTGCCGCTGTGCGTGGGACGATATAAACCAGCAAATGGGGGAGGAAAAGACCCCAAGAATAAGGGAGATGGAGAAAAAAGAATAAAAGACCGTGATAATAATGTTGACGAATTCACTCGGGACTCGTGAAGAAATATTTCTTCAATTTTGTCGCGACTTAAATTGAATAAAAGTTTTATGCGCGAATCAAAAAGTCTCGTTATGCATTTTTTTTTAAATTATTTAATTAAAAAATAAAAAAAAAAAGGATTTAGGGATATGTTGACGCACGAACTTTTTAATGTGCCAGGGGCGATCCAAGCACACTGTAATACGATGTAGTTTTACTCGCGTTAACGCGATTAACGTAATTAAGTCCTAATAAAAAAACACCCCCATTATGCGCACATCTAAATGTATATTTATGCAGGATAGTGGATAGTATCAAAAATTTTCACGCTCTGATCTTGTGGCTATAATTTTTTTTTAATCCAAAAATCAAATCAAGTTATTTAAAATGATAATAAAATTTGAATAATTCGAAATCTTTGATTTTTTTTTTCCATCGAATTTTGATTTCCTATAATACATTTAATTCTTCACAAACATTCAGAATAATATCTCAGTTGGAAAAAATGAATATTCACTGAGCTCATCACTTCTGCGTCGAATTTCTCACACTCTCAATAGATCCTCAAAATCCAATCAAAGTTTTGCTTCGTTATATAGTTGGTCGCAGACTTTTGCACATTGGGAATACGTACTTGGGTTTATACGCAGAGTTTTCATCGAGTCTTGGGGAGGTTACTGCTTCTCGATCGAATGAGAAATCTGTGGGGAGAGGCACGAGCGGTGAATATAATAAGATTAAGAGGAAGACGCACTATGTTTAAGAGGGTCTCGTACTTGTGCTGACAGAAATATATACATATATATTGAGAGAGAGGGAGAGGGAGAGGGAGAGGGAGAGGGAGAGGGAGAGGGAGAGGGAGAGGGAGAGAAAGAGAGAGAGAGAGAGAGAGAGAGAGAGAGAGAAAAACGGAGATAGAAAGACATATAACATAAGCGGCAGCCTGCAAACTGCCAACTTCCGTCCAACTTGAATGTATGTATATATATGAAGGCAGGGTAATACGTCTCTGCAAAGTCCCCATACTCGATCTCACTCGAGCGCCCTCTATACAAGCGTTACTCTCGCTCTAAATTTAATCAACGCCTTCGGCGCCCAGCAACGGCCCTCTCTCGTCCGCTCTTACGGATTATATTACTTGGAAACTATCCCGGGAATAGGACCGTGGGACGCCAACACCGCGAAAACCACTGTGGCTTCGCTCCTCGGCCCAAATATTATAATCCATCCACTTGTAATGGTCCCCTGGGTCACGTTATTGGAACATGAAATAATGAATCGAAAAATCGACACGCGTTCCAACATCCAATGAAATTCTGAACGCTAATTAGAAGAAAAAAAATCGTATCATGACGTTTTTATGAATAGAAAATATTCCCACGTCAGTCTTTAATCTTCAGTTTTGAGCTTGAACTCTAACACTAGTAGGAAAAATAAAATTAACTAGAGAATTAAAATTTGAAAACCATTCGAAAATTGATCTTTCTCACATCTCAGGTTCGTGAATGCTTTTGGTAATGCGAGGGGAAGAGAAACTTTGGAAAAAATGTTGTACACTTTTTTTTTCCTCATGAAGAAACCATACGATATGTTATCTCGAGACAGACGGTCGCGGAGCACGATCGTAATTTTCAGAAACGTGAATCAGCCTCTCTCGTCGACTCATCGTGAATTAATGTCCGCAATGGAAATGCGGCTTGACCTCGATGCTCATATTAAGATAGATGGTGCGAGCGTTCGATCGAACGCTTTAGGCATTACCTACGCGAAAAGTTACTCGTTGCTGTCTCACTGCAAGAAGGCAAAAGAAACCGCTTCGGCAGACGCGATTGCGTTCCTTTTTAATTAATCCTCCGAGGTACGGCGAATATTGGTCCGCTTCGACGAACTTTTACCCTTTCTTTTCTATCTACGACCGCGGAATCTGTGGAAAATGGCCCAAGGGCACGAATGCCCCAATTTGGGGGGGGGGGGGCGCCCCACATTTGCCCCATCACGCATCAGGCAAGGGGTTGATGAAGAAAAATAAACGAGCGTTTGTCTCCGGTTGAAGGGAGATTCCCTCGACCCTTCCAAGACTGCCAAACGTCGAAAATTTGGTGAACTTCATTCACCCCCGCCCCTATTTCAAAATTCCCAATTTCTTCGACAAATTCGTTCGGCAACGACGGGACATTTTATCACGAGGTGTGTTCGCCACGTTCCGCTATAAACAGAACTGGACACATAACAAGTCCAGTAACGAAGTCCGTGGTTTAACGAAGTTGGCTAACGAAGCCTTACACGTGAAACTGTGGGGGCGAGGGAGTGAGTAAAAGGGGGCTGCAAAGCGAAAAGAATATAATGAACGAGAAAAAGGGGCTGCTGAAAAAATTCCGTGGAACCAAAGGCTCGAGAAATTAGGACCAAGCGCGAGTCAAGAAAGCTTCTCACCAAACTCTGACGACTTTGATCGCGATTAATTATAAGTTTGAGTGTTTTTTTTCCAAGGGACGTTCATTAAGCTGATGAAATTTTCGAAGGATGTTCGCGCCTCGGTCACGCAGAGGAAAAATGTTATTTTTTTTCTTTTGTTCCACAATGAGGCAATTTCGTCAAGTATTTTTGGTAACCCAAACCACGAAATTACGACATTCATCGAGCTTAAAGACGGCTCCAAGTAAATCCGTTGTGGTTGATTCTTTTTTTTAGAGACTACAAATACTCGACAAAGACGAGAAGCGATTCGTCTTTGGCATTCCTCGTGAATGTACAAGACCCAAAAAGGATACGTAGACATATATATATATGAGTACTTCGTCGAGAATGGTGACGATGTTTGCCACTCCTCCTAAAAAGCAAAGGAGCTTTGTGCTGTACCCTTGGAGTTGGGTTTGCGCCGTCGATGTTTGCCGGATAAATCGTGCGCGTCGTGTAGGTCGACTCGTAAATCATTCCTTTGCGGGTTTTGAGAAAATCGCGAGCAGGAGGATCTTGCCTTGTGTTACATAGTAGCGAGTGTAAGCGAGTAAGGGACAACGGTGACTCTCGAGAGAGACATCAGCGCGAAGGCAAACATCGTGCATCACTCCAATGGAAGATGTAAGATAGAATATCCTCAGTGGCACAACAAAGAGTCTAGACGAACATAATTTTATTTATTATTTTTCAAGAGACTATGTTTGCGAACATGCTATTTTCCTTCAACGTCGGGCATAAACCAATTGGACCGAGCCCTCAAAGACGTCTGTAATTAATTTTTAGGACCAAACTAAAAGTTGGAAAAAGATTCGACATTTGGGGGTAAAAATGAAGGCCGCTGTTTTCCCTAATGGAGAAAGAATAGCCGGGATGATTTTTATTTAAAAAAAATAGAATATCCCTGATGGCTTAGTGAAGAGTCTGGACCAATTTATTTTTCATTTCTATTTTTTTTTTTTTCTAAAGATCGTATTTGTGAAGATACAATTTTTTTTACGTCGCGTCGCTACAGATCAATGAAAAATAAAATAATACAAGCTGTAATATTTACAGAGCGGTGATGGACCTCGATGATTAATGTCTAGCACCAAACCACAAATAGAAGAAAAAAAACGACGTTGCGGAATTCAGTGGTGAAAATAGAGGTTGCAATTTTTTCTAATGGAGGAAAAAAGCAGGCGTTGTTTTCTTTATTTTCGCGAATGCAATGCAGTACCTGTCGGCCTCGTTCGGACTCAGTCGAAAAAAAATCGCTACGATAACCACGATATAACGAAAAAAGTGCCGATGCACCCTCCTCGTGCCTATCCACCTATTTCCCAGTACACATATATATATGTACTGACTACACGAACGCGTGCTATTATGAAAGCCGATTGAGTATCCTGGGAGGCTTAAGGGACGCTGTGCATCGGTATTCAGAGCGCAAAAGGCAACCTTTGCATTTTGAAATTAGCGTACCAATCCCTATTATATGCTGCTAGAGTCTCGAATCAACCCTTGCTATACAGCTATATACGAATGTACGAGTGACGCAGAGGGTTGTAAATTTACCGAGTCGCAAAATACGTGAGGGTTGCCAGGGAACGCCGCGAGTGTAAAAGGGGTGGCTATCGAAAGGGTAGAAAGATTTTTCTCGTGCATGGTTCGCGAACCTGATGCATCCGAGTATCCTGTACATACGTTTATATATATATATATATATGTCCGCATCCATTTTATGAATATATAATGTACATATATATAGGTACGTTATCTATTCATAAAATGGATGCCCGAGAATTGACGTATTACGCAGCGAGTCATCACCTCGTGCACATTCGACGCAATTTCCACCCTCTACGTCGTCGTACCTCTACGTCGTCATATTGCTCGATGTATATGGCTTTACTTCGTCGATACGTTTCATGCCCTCTTTCTGTCCGCTTCCTGCATATAATGCTCTTTGCTTTCACTGACTCTACTGTGCCATCCTGGTTCGCAGTACCCTGGCTCTTTACCTACAGTCAGGCAAGACATTAAACCAACGTCCATAACGAGTGGCAACGGAAATAAATAGAATGAACAGTGTATGACAAATTTTCGAGCGATCGCATTACTTGGCAGAAAAGCCCATTTAATTTGATATCAACAAAGCTCTTCCAGAGATAAAACTTGTTCGAGGCATTTTTGTTCCAGAGATTCGTGTTCCAGTAAAACTTGTTCGAGGCATTTTTGTTCCAGAGATTCGTGTTCCAGTAAAACTTGTTCGAGGCGTAACTTGTCCGTATGAATTGCAGGTTTTTTAACATTAATTGATTGTGCCGATGAAAGATTTTGTATAACGCTTTCCTTTTCATCGAGTCCAAGAGAAAAGGGATTGGACGCATGTGGTGTGCCCACGCGTATTGATTTTTCTTTTATTTGGGGCTAGGGTGACGTTGTGTGTTATATCTATCACGCATACAAGGCCATCTCGACAGTGAGGAAGTCCTCGTCGTCGTCATCGCCGTTGTCGACGACGTAGCGGAGTTACGTGAAAAGAACTTACCCTAGGGCTCGCGCTAAGGGTTCGTGAGAGGTCGAGGCGGCCGTTCAACGTCTCGTCGTCAAGATTTATCGCACCGTTGAGAAATGCTCACGAACAAGCCCGAGCACGGCTCGACGAGGGGAAAGAAAAAAATGTAAACACCTGGATTACCAAGGAAATATATATAATATATACTTCATTGTGATGACTACTTTTTTTCTCTGCAATAAACGACCGCAAAATGCATTTTATGAAAATTATTAACCTCAACCAATTAACGTAAGTGGTGCATCATGTGAAGAATCTATTGATTTCTTTTTATATTTATATTAAATAGATCCTTCTCATTGTTGTATTAGAATATTGTAATAAATCTTTAAAAACGTGACCTTCCACCAACAATAAATTACGTTCAATCAAAACAGCAATAAGATCACAGAATTTGCTGTTGAACTGCTTGAGTGGATTTGGGCGCGTATGTGCTAATTCCACCGTTTATCAATTTGCAAATAGGACGATGCTACAGTGGCCTTGAGCACGCACTTTACAATATTACAGTTGGACCTCAAGCACTAAAACATCGAGCACTCATAGTTCCATACTCTGTCGCTAGGGGCACTTCATACGGCGGCCCCTCCTCGATCTCGATGCAGTGGAACAGATTTGCAGTAATGTTACAACGGCCCTGGCGGCGCGTCGCTATTGGTAGGCAGGAAGATTCGGATATGTTGTCAGTGTACCCGAGCTGCGACTCCCGAGCCCTGTCCGTGCCGAAGCCTCGATGCAGCGGAATGGATTTGCAGTAATGTTACGACGGCCCTGGCCTTGCGCAGAGGCCAACGGAATTAGGCCATTTTGTCAGAACCCGGAGCGGCGACTCCCGAGCTTTGTCTGTACCAGAGGTCCAACTGTTCTCTTCGTCGAAGTATCAGCCATATTTATCGTCATGGTAACCCTGGTATCAGTAGCAATTTCCAATAATATTTCTACTCAGTTCACATGAGCAACATCTGTGAGTGGGGACAATTTACGCCACCGCGGCGCCATTTGAGCCGTGTGGAATAAACGCATTATGGACGATGCAGTTTCTCTCCTCGTGCTTAAAATTAGTGCTTTGTATACAATACAAAACGCTGTAGACGAGCTTACCTTGATATGATAAGAGTTGAGCTTGGTCCTGGGCAGGCTGTTGAACGCGCTGAAGTCCAGACGACGTGAGAAGATACCATTTGCCCCGCAGCTTTGTCTATAACAGCAAATGGACCTTTCCATAAGAAAAATTACCGTGCAAAATGTATAAATAAATCGAGCCGATCGATTTTTAAATAAAACATAAAATATCATTACAGAATCATCAGCTCAATATGCAAGTGAATTATGCGAAAGTTCTGCTGCAATAGAAAAAAATTTATACACGACACTATGATGGTGACGATTAATAAGTTTCGTTGACACGTTCATGAATTCAAATGGCAAGAGCAGCCTTCAAAAGGCTTAAAATGGTTCCACTTTTTCCGACCATCTGGAGCGCCAAATGGTGGAATGTATTTTGAAATATATTTCTTTTTTTTTTTTACGCCTGACGCGTAGTTTCCTGTTGCTCGCAGAGAGCTTGTCCTTCATGCAACGAAAGAGGGGACGATCGGTCCTTCTTGCACCACTTGCATATTGCATAGGACGGTTGCATTGGCTCGAAATGAAAAAAAAAAGCTGTAATTTGCGGTGGGAGGAAGAAGAAGAGCGAAGAAAGACGGATGGATAGATATAGAACTCCCTCTGCCCATGTCGGCTGGTTTTGCTTTGACCTTGGCCTCCACTCTCGTTTGCTGGAACGTCAATGGCGATTCACTTCTATCGTGTCTCTCCCTACTCTCACTGTGCACGCCAACGATGGGGCTCGTCTCTGTGTTAGTTATTTTTGGCAATGTCAGGCCAGGGTCGCGTAAATATTGCGTTGCACGCTTCGTGACGAACCGAGGGGGGAAAAAAAGTGATGATTGTGTGGCATCGTGAATCTCCCGCACCTATCTCTCTCTCTCTCTCTCTCTCTCTCTCTCTCTCTCCCTTCTCTTTCCCTCTCTCTCTTCCTCTCGCACACACATACACACATTCTTTCTGCTCGTATGTTATCGTTAGAGTGAAAAAAACAAGACCCAATGGAATTACACAATCATTGAACACGAGACTCGATATAATCCAGAGTGACGCGATAACCTGATGCGTTTTTCTTTTCGTTTTTTTACACATAAAAATAGCATGATTCGGTGATTTTTTTTCTTCGTGGTTGTTTACAAGCTTATCGACGAGCTCATAACGAGCACGAATTGAATGGTAAATATTTTTTTCAACAGATATTGACAATGAACAGATATAAACAAATTTAATGCGAACCAGTTTGTTAGTGCTGAATACACTTTTTTTGTTTTTAACGAGCAATTTTTCCGGTCGAAGAAGTTTAATGATTTATTATCTAATTGAGGAAATGCCGTGTTTATCTTAGCTTATCTTACACAGTTTTTTTCTTTGAGATAAGAATCTCCCATTGTGTTCATGCAAAAATGTTTACGAGTTTTTGCCTCGTTTCCTGTGATAAGCCAAAAATGCTGGATCTTTAAATTTATAATTTTTTTCATCAAATCTCACAAAAAACTTATTTCGAAGTTATCAGAAACTTTTCAAGATTTCAAAAACATTAACTATGTAACATCGTGAGTAGTAAAAAAAATATTTAGAGAAACAAGTTGAAAAAAACCGCCATTTTCGTGCCTCAATGTATGCGATTTAATTTGCAGTAATAATATTTTCATCAACGAGATACTAAGATATGCGAGAATGTATAGTCAACAACGAATGCAAAGCACGTACGCGACACTGCCCGAGCCTGCGTGAATTCTCGATCGCGGGATTAACAGTATTAAAAAAAAAGAAGAAAAATTACAGCACAAAAAAAAATTCTGCGATATAAAAGAGAACAAAACAAACAAAAAAAAACGACTCGGCAAGGAAGTGTGAGAGAGTGAAGAAAAAAAAGGCAATAAAGTTCCGGCGCTGTTCGTTCAACGAGAGGGCGATACGACAACGTTAAAAATATTTTATAGTCAAATTTATACATCGAGGAGAAGAAGAGCGAGGGGCCCAGAGACCGGTTTCGTTTTCAAGGAAAAAATGCGAACATGCGTTATTATTACGAAGAGGAAGGTGTACGAGGCTGATTATGCGTACATAGAAAGTGAGAGAGAGAGAGAGAGAAAGGGGAGCAGGTGACGAAGTAGAGGCTTTTGGGGTGCCAAAATTAAATGAAATATCCGGTGTGGTAAAATTTTCATATATTTCGAGGACAAGAAATTCATCATTCATATCATTCTCCGTCTAATTGACGAAAATATTTTCTTCAAATTCCCTCGATCAAAGCAGATACGTCAGCTAAAATCTTTGAAGCTCCAAACTTCTCCGTTCAAGACTAGGTGGAATTCATTCCTGCGTCCCACAAACGTGGAGCCTCTTTGGCGCGAGATTATGTGGTACGGGAGAGGGGAGAGAGTTACCGGCGGATGGGCCAGAGGGATTTGGGACCAGCCCCAAAACTGGTTTGGCGGTCTTTTCGTCGTTGTCGTCGTCGTCTCTTTTTCCCCTTTTTTGTTCTCTCGTTCTTCGATCGCGTGAGAGAGTACACGAGCTCTTTTACGAGGTAGGCAAGGCCCAGCGGACCCTTTTGCAGCGAATGAGTGGGGGGGAAAAACAAAAATAGAAAGAAGATACGAAGGATATGAAGAGAGAAACGATGGTCGTAAAAAACAACAGCATGAAATGCTGAACAAAGAGATTAAAAAATCAAACGAGCAAGGGGGACTTGCACAAGGCCAAATACGTAAATGTGGACGTGGGAGAGAGCCAGGCTGGATGAAAATAACATATCTCGGCCTGGCAGACGAATAAATAAATGGAAGCTAGTGGGGTGGAACTGGAAGTTGGCTAAGAAACGTCAAAGTCCAGGAATGTTGATATATACTTTGCGAAAAAGTTCTTTGGCGGAAGCATCCATTCCTGTGTGGTAATTTGTTGTGTAAACATTACAGTATATCTCATAATTGACGACCTCCATAGTTCAATAAAAGTCTACCGAAACTTACTCTAGACGGTCAACTCAGTTGAATGTCTTGATAGACTTCAAGTGACCTTGAAAAAACTTTCGTAGCGTTTTTGTAGCATCCTGTAGTTGACCCAATGACCCAATCATGCCAGAATGTCGCAGAGTCCTCCGTAAGTCAAAGTATGTCCCAGTTGACTCTTTTTCGGTCTAACGATGGCGAACCAACAACATGGGGATCTGTCTCAGGCGACTGTTTACCTTCCATATCGCGTGTCAATCGAGAGAACAGAGACCCGATTCAAACTATATTTACTTCCCAAGAGAGCCTTTCATAACCTTGATAGACGCTGCGGTAATGGCGTCTTGTGATCGGACGTCGTTGCGCCGACGCAGCAACGTGCCAATCAACCTCCGCCCAGCACAAAGTCTCTCCCAATGGGAAAACCAAACTCACGAAAAAGAATATGAAAAAGTTAACGAACGATAAAGGGAGAATAAAAATCCACAAGCTAAAATCATCGATCGCATTCCTACCAAAGAACGAAAACAAGTCGGTCGAACCAACTGAATTCTCTTGATATTTGGCGTGTTGCTGCCTCTATCGCCCGTAAGAGGCGCCGTAGGCACGCGTGCGACTTAAATACACGCGATGATCAACCTGCCCTAACCAAACATTTTTTTATCTCCCTCCCTCTTTTTCTCTTCTCTCTTTCTCCGTTGAGTCATGGGCAGCAGGATCTAGTCTCCCGTATCCTCTGCACCAGCACATGAGTACGCTTGCATTATAAATACTTATCGCTCGTACGGCGACTTAGATATGTATAACAAGTCCGACGCACGTTTTCCTCTTATCCACACATCCGGCGAGCTCTTTCACAATTTATTATATGCCCTCAACGGTCGGGAGCTGCCGGTTAGACGATCGTGTCTTACTACTACGACGAGCTCCATCTCAACGATTGCGAAACTCGGAACTTTCGAGGAAATGAATCATCACCTGTGAGACTACGATTCGTCAATCGACACTGACTCGCTGATGACTCCTATATTGTTTTTTTTCAGCTTTTATGTACATGAATGATGTCAACGTTTCATTGGTAAGTCACTAATTGTTAACTGGCAACTAGGTCAGCGTTTCCGACAAAAAAACAAAGCCAGTACGGTGGACCACTAGTGTTGTCTACTCTCTTTCATTGCTTCTTGCCACGAAAAACACATGAAAAGAGTAATCAAACTTTTAACAAGTGAATTCAAATAAAAATCACCATGAAAACAGTTAACATCAAGATTCATCATGAGAGAATGAACGATAGAACTTCATTCCTAACTTCAAAATCGAACGAACCGCTTTGAGAGTCTACCAAGGCTTTGGGTGAATTTCGATTGTGCTTCCAGGCAGAAAATGGAATACAAACAGAAGCCAGATACGTCTAGTGGATAAAACGACGAGGCCACGAGTCAAGATAGCGTATCCAAATAATGTGTTCTCTACGCCGTAATATATATATATATATATATATATATATATATATATGTGTATATTTTAACTATAAAGTCAGTCCACAAACAAATGCAGTAACTGTTTGTTAACGGTTCATAGAACATCCATGCTGGCATATGGTCAAGTATACGAAGAGACTCGGCTTGGTGTCTATTGACGGCCCGTAGAATTAATATAACTGTGAGAGTAATACGGATGATAGCATCGATAGTAAAGACGATCGTTACGCATATTGACGTGGTAATAAGCGAAGTAATAAACATTTCTTGGGCTAGGACTGGAGCTAAAGAAGTTTCCATCTTGTACAAATCCATGCCTGCTCGTGATGTCTCGGATAACTTTTTCGCGAGCTCTAGCTTCGTCGAGACAACTCTTTTTTTTTCAATCTTAAACCAAATGACGAGCTAAGCCCCCCGGCTTTGGGCGTTGTTGTTGTTCAACACCAGACGAATCAGACTCATACGAGGCTCGTTAAACGACGTCAAATGTACACACGACGAGCCGCACGTACGCATCAATATCGTCGTCATCAACAGCCATGGTTGGTGTATAGGGCTGTGTTATTATGTATTCATCCATGTATACATGCGGCACGAGGAGAACACTCAGGCACTCTCAAACGAATGAGACGCACTGACTCGACCTTCCTCTCTTTCTTTTTTTTTTCGCCTCCACTCTCTTTCTCCATCATGCGCATGCGTAAATGACATCGCAGTTCTCTTTCACTCATTTACTCGTTTCAAACCAATTTGGTCCGTCTCTCTCTCTATCTCTCTCTCTCCCTCTCTCTCTTTCTCGCTCCCCCCCCCCCCCCCCCCCCCTCTATAATATGAATATACTTTGCCACCATCACTGTGGCCAAGAATTGGTCAATAATAATTGGTTCACTTCGCTTTTCACACCAATTGTTGCCCGCTACCGTGCTTCTATAATAATATGAGGTGATCAATAGATCACCCCTGTTGTTATTATTGGCCCACCCCACAAAAATCAGATTACGGCGCGGCAGCGAGATATTTTCATATTATGGAGAGATGCTAGGGAGATCTTTGGCCTTCTCTGCATTTCCCAAAACTCCGCACTGTTTAGGTTCACCCGGTATATAGCCTACCCAATTCTTGCACATGGTGACGGCATATATGTATATGCTAATATTACGTATGTATATGTGTATACATAGTTTTGGTATTTACAGCCGTGTGGCCCCCATCGTACACTCTTTGCTTGCCAGCAGCCGACGTGGGTGTATTTATAGATAATAAGCGACGTTTTTTACGTCGCGTATCGCTGAGGGGGTCACGTCTCTCGGACAACGCCGCGTTCACAGCAATTCGGTGAGCCTCAGCACTCTGGCATATATTTTGGAATCGGGCCTAACATCGCGATGAAAACACTTTTTATTTACTTCTGACTGTTCGTGAGTAGAAAAATACGAGAGCATGTTCTTCTGTGACCGTGGACGGTACTAATACGTTTCACTGTTAGGTTCACGTGACTTTTGTGTTTTTGTTTTTCGTCACATTTCACGAAACTACTCAAAATGGCGTGACAGAATTTTTCACGATTATTATTTGAAATCCAACCTTCATTTGCATCAATCAATTATGAAGATTGGTTGTGGCTTCGCAGTATTGAAATATATCGAACTATAGTGCGGTGTATTCCATTGTTTACGTTTTTTTTTCACGAATTCTAGGCCATAGGCACTCTGCAATAGTGTTAAGTCGAAAAGGGTTGTAACTCGCCTACAGCACAGTTAAACTTACACATGACATGGGAAAAAAGTTTTTTTTTGCCCAGTATTCTTGTCTGTTTAAAATTAACGACTGATGCTTGAAAATCATACGTTTCTGTTGTTATTCATAATATTGTTCTCCCGTATTTTCATTCACATGTTTATGCTGATTTTTTTTCATGCAACGGATGTGAATTTTCATTGTTATTCGCCGGATATTTGATCAACTCTCTTATATGCCATGAGCGGCACGCTCAAGATGACGATGATGATATTAAACGTGAATATTTACGTCGCACATATGGAGCACTTGGTTCAAATTTTTTTTTTTTTTTTTTTGCGCAGTTATGAATGACAATTGACCCAACGCCGACAACAGAGTGGTCTGACTCACATGAAAGATGTCGATGAGCAACCGGCAGGCAATTTGAGCATGTGGTGTTTACAAGCTGGTTATCGTAGATCGAAAGAGAGAGAGAGAGAGAGAGATAGAGATCGAAAAGCTAGGGAGTGACACTTGTCATGTGTCATCGTTCATTCTCTCATAACAAACAAGGTGTATGTTAGGGAAAATGACACTATCGCTGAATGCTTCATAATTGATAACGCCCATATCGGGGATAAGAAAAATTGCTTTACCCATGAGACTAACTTAGATTCAGGGTTAAATTCAATGGTAGGAGTAACTTATATTTTAAAGACTCGTCACTTGACACTTCAGAGGAGCCCGAATACCTATATGAGTGCGATAGAGAGAAGAAGTTCAATTGTCCGATCCGAATTGTCCTGAAGATGATTTGATGGAATGAAACTGGATCAGTCAGACGCTGTGTTATTAATAGATGAAGGCAGCCCTACTTATTCAACTTCGTTCTATCAAGACGTCTTGGTGAAAGTTTCGATTAAAATTGTTTGCACTTTTTGTCAACCCCTTAAGCTGACCTACTTGTGGTGTTCATGGGGACAAAAAAACGCTGGGCCTAGTTTTTGGCCCAGTTGATACTCAGCTGATGGATAGATTAACTTATATTTTATAGACTTATTTAGACACACTTCAAAGAAGCCTGAATACCTACGAGTGCCAGAGAGAGAGAGGAGGGCTCAATCGTCTGATCTCCATTGTCTTGAAGATGATTTGATGGAATTAAACTGGATGAGTCAGGTTGTATCATTGATAGATGAAGGCTATTTATTCAACTTGATCTCATCAAGACGTCTTGAAGAAAGTTTTGATAAGAATTGTTGACAGTTTTTTTTACCCCCTTAAGCAGACCCACTTGTGGGTTTCATGAGGTTAAAAGCTGGGACTGTTTTTAGGGTTAAAGGATGACGCGTGCTTTTAGGTAGTCAGTTTAAATGGTTCATTAAATAGTAAGGGATACAAATTGCAGAGATCAAGTCATTAAAAGATCTCAATAGCTTCCCACTTAACTTCCAACTTGGGGCCTCGTCTCGAGTCAGTTGATGGTCGGCTATTGCAGGATAAAAACTTTCTAAGGAAGTATAATTATGAGATGACGTATCGCACATCGTAAGAGAAGAACAACGGAGGGATTGCTCGAGACCTACAATATTTAACAAAGTGCAAAAAGGGGTGAGTTTTCTTATATTGTACCTGCTCAAACGACCGCTGCTTTAACGAAGACGGGCACTCACACATTCGTCAGGCTTAACTCTGTTTGAACCACATGCATATTTACTCTTAGCAAACCCTCTTAAATGGACCACAGACCTCGATATTCATGAGTAAGAAAATGCGAGGTTTTAAAAGACAAAGGACAATCGTTTTATCGAAGTCTCGAAGCGCAAAGTTATCTTTTAGTGCTAAAGACCAATAATTCAAGTTCGTTGACAGGTGGAATTAAAATCAGCGTCAATTCTAGAGTGTCATCTGACAAACTTATCGCCGCTTTTCAAATAATAATGTTTGCTTTCCATTCTTTGCTTCGTACAAGTCTAAGAATAAATTGAATCATCCCCTTTTTCCATTAGGCTTACTTACTTTTCGTCATCAGACTTCAGAAATAATTCAAAAAATGGGTGATGGCTATAGAAGTTGACAAAAATTAAGTTGGATTTACTTAGGGTAACTTTTTTTTTCCTTTTTTTCTATAGTCATGTTCGGAAGTCAGTCTGGAAAAATGTTGAAGGCTACAGTGGTAAAATTGTCTGCATAATTCACTCAGGGATGCTTACGTTAGGGAGAGAAAATTCGGCGATCCGATCGAATCGCATTATCGGCTCGAGGTGAATTTCACTCTAGGAACGATAATGGACGCATATGTATCACGACACGAGGGATGAGATCAGAGTCCTGCGGTCTCTGTGGTTCTCGATGAGTCGCAACATTATCCGCTTTCCTCATTCGATTGTGCATGTTTGCTCGGAAATTCGTATGCGATTCGGTGCATATACGATGGTCTCCAATTCACGCAACAACGCCCCATTGATCTTGAAGAAAACATAACCTTTGACCCTTAAAATGGCTCCAAAGCACTTCCGGTTTAGTTTACATCTGCATTTATCGTATAACAATTAAACAAAGATGTGTAAATTCAATGATTTTTTACCTTCTCACATGGAATTTTTTCGGTGTTCGACACAAATCCGGGATGATTCGTAATCAGCGGGAAATTTACAACCGAATAGTAAAATGTACGAAAAGATGAAGAAAAAACGAAATTTAAAATGAATAATTTTTTTAACTTTCCATAATCAGACTACCGGACTACTGATTACTCACGGTAATCTGACTGGGTCGACTCTACCCAGTCAGTTTCAAAACACGACCGTGAGAAAACTACCCGTCCAATGTGGATAAAAAAATTACGGAACATGCTTTGAAGATTCTAGATTACGTACGAAAAGTCGAGTTATTCGAAATCAAGTGGCAACATGTTAAAAAAAAATCATGAAGAGGTCAATGGGCAAAGGGCGAATGGACAAATGGGCACTTTTTCACTCAAAAAACGACTGGTCGATTCTACCCAGTGTGACTATGGAGGGTTAAAGCCGACATCGATGTATTTTTTCTCACTGATCTTACAAACCCGACCAGCCAATTTCTCGAGATCTAAAAAATTCAAAAAAAAGTGAGTTTTTTTTTCGTTACTTCGCCGTCATAGAACATTCGTCTCAGCTCAATGTTATCGATAGCAAAACCAACTTGGGCTTGGTCAGAGCAACAATTCATTCTATTCCGTTGGTGAAAGACGCAGGAGCTAAAACGCCTGCGGTGAAATATCCGAAGGAGCAATTTCCATCGTGCATCTCGCCACTTTTTTACCTCGTACTTTTTTGCTTCTCCTTCACTCTATTTTTTCTTGTTACTTTTTCGCCCGATCGGACGAACATGGCTTGTGAAAAGAGACTCTCAAAGGTCGAATTCATAATTCATCGATTCGAATTTGCAAAATACGCATTTTTCCTTTACTATCCCGAGCAAAGTGCTGGCCGTTCTTCGCTTACTCTTTCCACTTTTTTTAAATCCACTTCTGTAGGCGGCTCTCCATTTCTCATCCAAAATGTTGCAATTCATAAATATGGACCGATCACTCCAAGAGAACAAAAAAATTATCTACTATTCAAAGTGGAAAAAGTCATTCATCCGTCAGACGTAAGGTCGTTTAATTTTTTTTTTCACTTTTTTCACTTGAACAAAAATATTAAAAAAAAGTAATTCAATTTTTCTACCATAGAAGTGAAAAACTTTATCTCGGCTTTACTCTCACCCCCTTGTACCATTTTTTTCTCATTTTTTAACCACAAATAACCTCCATAATAAATACAATATATATCGATACATATGTCGTAGGAGGAATGAATTTTTTATAGAATTTTTTTTTCTCCTCGTGATTTGTCGAGTTCAAGTACAACTCTCCAATTTCTTTCGTTTTATTTAACTCGTCATACTGCGGAGCTTCTGTATGTGTGCTGTGTAATAAGTCGATAATTCACGATTCAGCGAAGTCTGGGAAAATTGCCAAGAATTCGATGGCTGCGTTACGAAGGAAACTATCTTTATATATATATATATATATATATATATATATATATATATATATATATATATAAAGATAGTGTATCTATATATATACATAGAATCTCAGATCGAGAGTCTCTCGATGTGAAAAGGAGCGCGAAGAATGAACGAGAGAATGAGAGAGAAAGCGAAACGAGATACGACCTCGAGAGTAAAGCGAGAGACGAGGTGAGGTGGAGGCGCGAATGAAATTCTAGATTCGCTTCACGAATTACTTACCAAGTACGTGAGGTACCTGCGAAAACGATTGTAGGCATATGCCAGTATATATATATATATATATATATATATATATATATATATGTATATATATATACAATAAAAATAGTCGCAGCTGCGACTACCTTACTCGCCATACTTTGTCCGTGTAAGATATAATATACATGATTTATTATTCAGCAAATATTCTTCAACATTAATGAGCTCTGTTCGTTGCATGTTGCTGAATCTACCAAATTTCAAATTCACGATAACGTATAAGAATTATAATTAGAAAAATTCCGAAAAAGGCCACAAAGTATGTAAAAATTATTAGCAAAGAAATCAATAAAATTTAAGCTTTCATCTCTCAATTTTTTGCAATGAAATGACGATTAAATTTATTTTTTAACCTTGATTTATCATCTTGTTACTTTGACCATTTTTTATCATGAGGATTATAATATTTCAGTAAATTATTTATACAAACAATTGAAAAAGAAAAAATGGTGCATTAGCGATGAAGTATAAGGAAAAATTATTGTTCTCTTTTTCGCGACAATTTTTTATTATCTGGCTATTAAAGTCGATAATAATCGAACAGCGAGACGGACAGAAGACAGAATGGAGGTGTAATTTTACAATGATTCAAATACGATGAAGGGGAAAAAGGTTCGCAGGTGTGCAATAATGAGTTAAAGCAATGATAATGGAAGTGTCCGACCGTAACAATGATGTGAAGTTGCATCGCGAGCGATGTAAGTAGAGGGGGAAAAAAAACAAGTGAAGAGGGCCGAGAGACAATAGACCAGGACATCCGGCGTCGCCGTCGCCGTCGTTGTCGTCTTCTAAGGACGGTAAACGACGTCGAGACTCGCCAGTTGACGGCTAAAAGCAGCAATGAGTGAATACGAATTTGTGTGCAAGGTTAAGGATAACCAAGGAATGAAGAATGTGAGACGAACGCAAATTAAGCTTCATCGACGTTGCACGAAAAGATTCCTGTATCGTCCCTCCTGAATTTATCTCTCCTGTTATTTATTAATTTGCCCAAAATTTTTGTCAAAATAAAAAATCTCACGACGACCATAAAAAAAAAAAAAAACCGTCTTGATCCGCAATTCATATGCAAATTATTGGGAAATTAATCAAAAATAAATTTCATCCAGAATGTTTACAATTAAATGAAAATTTGATATTTCACGTATACCCGCAAAGATTGACGAAAAACAAAAATTATTCAAAATTCTCTTCAATTTTCCCATCGATAAAAGAATTACAAGAAACTTTTTCATCTACGTAGGATCAATTGGAAGGTTTTTTTTAAGCGAAATAACCTCATCATTAAATTATCATTATTATAATACAGCACAGAGAAGTTGTTATAAATATTCTGGTGCACGTGCCCCATCGGTATGCCGAGCAGCTTCCCCTAATTGTATCGTTAATAACTATTCGATAGATACGCTCGGCGAACACTCTCCGACGAGTGTGCGTGCAAAGTCTTGGCGGTTCGTTAATCGCACCCGCGTGTTGGCTCTTCGTATTATCGTTGTATAATATTTTTCAAGCTTCCTCTTCTTCCCTCCGCCAGGCAAACGAGTCTACAATGTGTCTTAAGATGAGAGTATATGTATATTATATATATATATATATATAGCGTCTTGGAGTGGAGGAGTGCAGCATTTTTTTTATTTTATTTTTTCATCGAAGAATAAAACGACCCATCGCTCGTACCAGGTGAGAGACGCGTTCGGTACGAAGCCTCGAGAGTGCTACTCGAAGAAGTAAAAAACGGATAGTTGTGGGGATAAATTGACCGCGTGTAGGGCGAGAGAGAATGCAGTAAATATCGCGATGTACGTGATTTATGAGGCCGTGTTTGTCTAGGACGCCTCGGACACCGCTCGCAGATTAATATCTTTGAACGGTAGGGCGCGCTACGAGAGCAGAACTTTGTACGAGCAGTTTATGGATCTCGACATGATCTACACAGAAAAGGCTTCGTTACACTTTGTTCTCCTACGGGTTGTAGATGAGTACTTGTACCAGCTTGTACTACACCAGTGAGACCAATCGCGGCTTAGTGTACACTGAATGTCGAGGAAGTCCAACTATCTTCTTGTCGAAGACATTCTCGTACCAGGCATACTTGTACATCTTCCTTCTATACATTATTGTACCAAATATCCTTGTACCATATATCCTTGTACCAAATATCCTTGTACCAAGTATCCCTGTACCAAATATCCTTGTACCAAATATCCTTGTACCAAATATCCTTGTACCAAATATCCTTGTACTAAATATCCTTATACCAAATATTCTTGTACCAAATATCCTTGTGCCAAATATCCTTGTAACAAATATCTTTGTAACAAATATCCTTGTAACAAATATCGTTGCAATAAATATCGTTGTACCAAATATACTTGTACCAAATATCCTTGTGCCAAATATCCTTGTGCAAAATATCCTTATACCAAATATCCTTGTAACAAATATCCTTGTACCAAATATCGTTGTGCCAGATATCCTTGTACCAAATATCCTTGTACCAAATATCCTTGTACCAAATATCCTTGTAACAAATATCTTTGTAACAAATATCCTTGTAACAAATATCCTTGTAACAAATATCGTTGTACCAAATATACTTGTACCAAATATCCTTGTGCCAAATATCCTTGTGCAAAATATCCTTGTACCAAATATCCTTGTAACAAATATCCTTGTAATAAATATCTTTGTAACAAATATCCTTGTAACAAATATCCTTGTACCAAATATCCTTGTACCAAATATCCTTCTACCAAATATCCTTGTGCCAAATATCCTTGGACCAAATATCCTTGTACCAAATATCCTTGTACCAAATATCCTTGTACCAAATATCATTGTACCAAATATCCTTGTACCAAATATCCTTAGCATTTTTTATATATGCGGCAAACGGATAATCGAAGGCGAACATATGAACAGAGAGGCCAGGGCCGATAAAAACAGGCGACTAGACGCCATTCACCAAACAAGACCGAGGAGAAAACACGAGACGTTATAAAAATGGCCATTAATCGAAAAATCTTCTCACTCCTGGACCGTTTATCTCGCGTAATCGTGGCCAGAATTGCCAGCGTATACGGAACAAACCTGAGACAACGAGATCTTTATGAAATTTTATGATCGACTTCCAGACTCACCACCTCCCTCGCCGGAAACGATGATTCTACGGAAACGATAGGCTGTTAACAAGCTGTAAAGTTGTCGAATGAAGATAAAGTGTACAATTTATTGGAATAAATTTCACGAAAGTCAATCGTACAGGGACAAGTTCACAAGCAAAATTGGACAAATCGTTTTGATGAGAATCTCATTTTTTTTGTGATTGTATAATTTCTTACATCAGCAGACCAGACATTAGCACAATACAAGAATACTTCGGAGAATACGTTCGAATCAACCTATTTCCGGTTCAGTGGACATGCGAAACATTTCCCACGTACGTTTTTTTGCGCCCTCGCGCATCACCCACCCTCACCGCGTGACATCTCTCGTCCTTTCGTTTTTCCACTCTCACTCGCTACTTTTTCTCCCTTTTCCTCTTTTGCACACTCGCCAGAGCTCTTTGCTTCGTGGAAACCATTTTTCAGGTTATCATTCCGTTCGCAGACTTTCGCAACTGTGACAAAACCTCGAGAGTCGATTTTTTTCTGTCCATGTCGTCTGCAAGTCTGCCAGACCAAAGATCAACGCACTTTCAGGTCATAGTTTTGTTTTTATTGAATGAATACGAGTAGAAAAAAAATTATATCGGTGCCCTAAAATTAGGAGAGGGTATCGAGTGTATTTAAATTACGTTTGTGCGTTTTTCTTTGCGGTATAAACATCGATCTGCACTATAAACAAGGATCTATGGTATAATATTTGTCTAGAACAAGGAAATGTGGAATGAGAATGCCTGGAATAAAAATGTTCATCTAAGGAATGCAAGTGGAGAAAAAATTATATCGGGGACCAAAAGTTAGGAGGGCGTATCGAGTGTATTTGACTGTTTATACACTTTTTTGGGGTTATGACCATCGATTTATAGTATAATATTTATCAAGAACAAGGAAATGTGGGATCTAGAATGACTGGAACAAAAGTGTCCAAAATGTATTAAATCGATGCAAATAGAGAAAAAATTAAAACAGTATCAACTAAAAATTCAGCAGACCAAAACTCACATAGAATTTAGTTGATTTGACTAAATTTTTTTTCTCAGTGTGCAAGAAGAAATCCGCGATAGCCGCGATTGCTTGACATCCGGCAATAAACTACGCCAAGATTAGTTTCGCTATAACATACACGGTCTGAGCTTCGATTTCACATCACGATCGACTCGCTCGAAACGATCGTTTTGCATTTCACGAAGCTCGAGTTACAATCCCAGATAGAACTCGTATAAAATGAAATGTAGATTACATATCAAATGCAAAAATTATTCTCAGCCAGAAGGAGGGGAGAAAGAATTTCACCCTCTCTGCTGTGTCCCCGATATATACGTGTTCGTAATATTGAACATTTGACTCTCCATTCGAAAACGAAGTTGGGCGGGGTGTCAATATTCAAATGTATATAGCGCAAAGAGAGGTACATATATATATATATATATATGTATACGGGAGGTGTGTCATAGAGCACAAACGATTTCCAACCCCCCTTCAGCCGCTCTTCAGGGGTGTTTCTTTCGATTCTGTGACCGAAAAAAGATATATATATGTACATATGGCGTGGATATATATATATATATGTATCTTTCAAATACGTCCGAAACAGAGCTGTCGTCATACTCATACCCGATATTTACCGATACGATTGACGTGAATCCACCCCTAAACTTCGGGGGTGGTTCTGTATGTCTTGTATACTCAATTGCTCTACGTAGTGCAGCCAAGTCATATATATATATATATACATATATGTACGCCCTTCCGTCAGTCGATCAATTTTTAGGGGGATTTGCAATCCCTTGTGATTCTGTAGATACAGTAACTTCTGGATACTATTATGGCACAAATATATATGTATATACCATACACATCAGAGAATATAATTCGAGACCTCCAGTTCTCGTCGAGTGTCCCAGCAATTTCGAGGCGTGAAAGCGATGCGTGCCTGCGCACCCCAGGCATGTGTGTGCCTTTAATATTGACACTTCTGCGAGTGAAAGAAGAAGCAGAAGAAGCAACGAAAATTCTTTGAGTTCTCAGCTTATATATAGAGTGACACACAATCGTGAACGACGATGCCCAAGCGCGTTGTGAAAGTCTTCGTCGAATTGTTACGTCGTTCTCTGTCGTTGTCACGATTCAAACGTTGTCACCAACAGAGACGAAACTTTCGACGATGAAAAAGAAAGAAAAAAAAAAGATTCAAGCATATATTGAACATAGAAATGGATAAGTTGTCGTTTTCAACGACAAAAGGAAAATAAAAGTGTCTCGAAGCTTTTCCTCATCGACGTATCGTCGAGAGACTTCTCTCTTTGGAAATATCCTGCATTATGTCATAGCAGATTTTTTTTATATACAGTGAATTATCCTCGAAATATTTTTGAATCAATGATAACTTTAGTACGAATGTTCGATGCATCATTTTTTTTTTTGTCATTTAAAGTGTACGAACATTAGATCATAGGGCAAAAAAAAAACCATAATGATATCACAACAAAATCAGTATAATAATCCATGGATTATTTATGTATCATTTATCAAAGAATTGGTCAGCTAAAATTACCTCTTGCCTTGTGCTGTGCTGAATTATTTATTCACAGAAAAACAGGAAAAAAGTGTAGCGATTAATATTTTAATACGTATATATATCATCATATGACGAAGAAAAAAGAACAAAAACAAAAACAATTTTTCCAAGCATTCAATCATCGAGTTTATCGTCCCCTCGAATCTACATTCATTGACCACTTCAACCTATAAGTTACAAGCCAGAGGGTCGGCCAATCAACGATTCATCCTATAAATCAACTTAACGATACATCTCATCATCTAAAACTCCAACGGATAATTATTCTCCTCTTGTTGAGCAAAAGGGTCGACGTCTCGTTGCGTTTCTACGTTGAGTAAAAAAAACGAGCATGCTTTTGCATTATATAAATAAGTAGCCTTGCCACACACACGCACACATATATGTATGTATTAACATTTTGTGAATATATATATATATATATACATATATATATATACTGAGGGAAGGGTACAAGCAAAATGATTTTACGTACCGTCTAGCAAAGCGAGAGTGCAAAAGGAGAATCTAGATCTCGTTTTGTGCATCTCGACATGCAGCTATAATAGACCGTGAGAGATCATCTTTGCATATGATATTCAGAGGCTCATAAATATCTGTGTGTGTGTGTATGTATGGAGCTCATGAGAGAAATGATGAATGATTGGCGTACAATGGAATGTTCCTTTCCCAACGGGGCACGACGGATTGCATATCGCAATTTGATGTATCGACGAGATATATGTAACGTATACTCTCAGAATGAATAAAAAAATAAAAAAAATAAGAAGACGAAATTATGAACTTGACGATACGCATTATGTACCCTTTTTTATCCCCCGACCGTGTTTGAAAATCCCATGTCGACGTATACGGCATATATAGGGTTCGGAATGGGGGGAGAAAAAAAATGGATGACGAAGGCGTGACATTGCCCAGAAGATCAACAGGCTTTGGGGACGCAACAGCTAGTCCATATAAGCTCATTATCCGATGTTATCAGACGAGTACAACAAGGCACTGTCTATTTATGTACAATATAAAGAGGCAAAATTCGAATAGGAAATAGAGTTAAGCTACAAAGGATGATGAGGTGATGGACTCATCGTTCTTGGATTTTCCCATTTTCGTTTATTTCGTAGATGGAACTCTCCAGTAACCACCTGCCCTTCCACGACAGCAACAAAACAGAATTATATCCCTTAAGGCGATAAACGGAATGGATTTTACGAGTCTGGAGTATTCTCCTTTCATTCCTCGACTGATTCGCCTCTCTTGCAAGGTCCTAATCCCTCCCGTTTACTCGGCTGTTCTATACTTCGTTAAGCGTATCCCTGATGAGTTGATCCCATACCAAGTCGAGTTAGGGGACCGAGCTTGAAGTCTATCTGAGAGTTCAGAATCGCAAGTTCTCAAAATTTCAGAGTCCACGCGATTTCCGAAAAATAATCGGAGAAGAGTTTTTATGTTAGATATAGTATTACGAGCCGTACGATACGCCATATTGTCAGGGAAAGTGTGGGACTTGCATTGGTTCGTACAAGATTTGGGACTTGCTCATACAATGAAAGTTACTTGTATGGGCTCAAAGGGTATGAATACACTTTGTGCCCAGTTGCAATAAGTTGAAACTTATTGCAACTATACAAAGTGAGTCTCTGAAATGGGACTGTAATTATCTTCCCTATTTCTTGACATCATACGTTTTCCATATACAAATAATGATCGTCAAAAGATACGAAAAGGCGTCTATTTTACCCGGACGAAATGGCTTTTACTGAAAATTCATGTACTTCGTGTCTCATTCGAGATATCCCACCAAGGAAGCGAATAGTTTTCAGCCCTCATCCATCTAATCCATCAACATCAATGCCCGTCCTGAAAACGATAAATGTTGTGCTCGCCATGGCCAACCGACATATCCGTCATTAAATCCGCTACATGTCCACTCTCAGCAGACACGACACACATATATTTCTCGATGTGTCTGACATATCCGAAACATTATTAAATTCTCGTGCGAATTAATCCCGGCGTACTGGCATCTCGAATGAACGACCCTCTATGTAATTTCATCTCTCTCACTCTCGATTTTTTTTTCCTATTTTGTGGTGGACCGTTGTACATTTTTTTCTCTAAAGCTGAGAGGGATGTAGGAAAAAAGTAAATGAGTCTCTCTCCAAGTTCTCTACCATGCAGGCTCTCAAATATACATAAGCTGTTCCCTTATTTCAACTCATATTTCTGGACCACTTCAGGCTTTCCAGATGGGAGGAACGAAGGGCGCAAAGTACTCGGCCATTCATCGACGTTAGAGTGCACAAACCGCTGAATTATCCACACAAGAGCATTTTCCACGATGATAAAAAAAAAAAAAAAAAAAATCTTGCACCAGGCTGTGCTACCCACGACCATGCTCTCTCATGGTCACCATCCCAGCCCTACTTCGATGGGGTGCGTGCTTAGTAAAAAAAAAAAAAAAATTAATGAGTACACGTCACTGTGGGGAAATGAACGAAAGTTTCACGAGGGCTTTTCGAGGGCTGCACTTTTTCCATCTCTGATTGTGATTGTTCTCGTTGTTGGTACTCGTTTTGTAGGGTCGTTATAGTCTCTTATGGTCGTTACGAAGTTTTTTGTGCAGATGAAAAAATAATAATAATAATAATAATCGTGGATTATAAAATTTGCTCTACTAGAATATTTTTAAACAGACTTGATCAATAGCTCAGTTTCTCGTTGAAATGAATCAATTATAATTTTCAAATCAATTTAGATCGACTTCGATTAATTTTTGTGTACTCAATTTAAATAGATCGATTATTCTAGCTATTTGCATATTTTTACTATTTCAATATGAATACTCGTTGAGATTCATTTGATTCGACTGAAATTTATTTTCACTTGCCCAATTAAAACAGATTAATTATTCTTGGTGTCAATTTAAGGCATCAAAAAATATCTACTATTTCAATATGGACACTTGGTAAAATGTCAAAAATTTCGTGGATTAGTAATTTTTTGCTCAAACCTCCTGCGTTGGTCATAAATTTATCGAAACTCTCCTCTGGAGCGCAACGAGAACAACTTTGTGAGTCCAGTTATGCCCACTGGTGTAATAAAATTAGCATATATACCGCGAGGCGCGATCAAAACACCGCGGATGGATATAGCAACGTGTGGTTAGCTCTCAGCGTGTCGCGATTAAAAAAAAAAAAAAAAAAAAAAAAAAAAAAAAAAAAAAAAATCCCGTCTCGGTCGAGTAGCGAAAATAAGTTTATTAATAGAACGAGAGACGAGTTTTTTTCCACAGCCTCCAACTCGCTCGTATTTTTCGGATTTTTTTTTTTAATATTGCTTTCTGGTCTCGTGCGCGTTATGCAAAATTATCAATACGAATAATCATTTACACTAGTGGTTATTATTGGAGAACGTTTTTTTTTGTCGCTGATATCTATCACAAAAATTGTCAATTTATCGTATCGTTAATAATAGAATGTGCCATTGATCGTGTATGTATCAGAATTATATGCAAATCACTGACTCATTTTTTTATACTTTTATTATTAAATGTATTTTACTTTGTTCGTGAAATTTTTCGTTCAGTGTCTTGAAAAATTCACAATTGGAATTATTCAATAATGTGGAAGTTAAATCGTATAAAAGTGCCAATATATTTGATTTTTACCTAATTCGTTGATTATGATGAATTTTCAAGTTAAGGGAATCAAAATTAGGTCAAGGAAAGTTAATTTATTAGATGTTCGACTGTAATGGAATTTTATCAATAAAATCAATAAATTTCAATTAATCTTCTTTTAATTCGTATGAAAAATAAAATTCAAAATTTCTTCTTTGGACACTCGAGATCCTGCCACGAAATGAATATTATATCATAGAATGGATTAGTAATGGTGAAAAGAAATAATGCACGCGCCTGCGTGTTAAATGCATTCTCTCTTCCCCCTCCCTTAAGGGAGGTAAACACGAACGTTAACAAACCAATTAGCAGTAAAGCACCCTCGGCTATAATTTACACTCCCGTACACACGATAACCCGGTGCCTATGTCACTATACAGCCCGGCCCGTTTAACTATCGTGAAGGAAAAGAGCCCACAATCAGGTCGAGATAGAGAGAGAAAAAGCGAGAGAGAGAGAGAGAGAGAGAGCGAGATCTGTTTAGCCGTATCTCTTCGTTGTACTCGGAAAGTTCCGTTTACATTTTACTTATGTCGAGTGGCTGCGCTTCCTTTTGGCCCTTCGCCCTTTTCCACCCCTCTCATAATCATTCGAGCTCCTTATCCCAAACTCTAAATTTCGGATTTTTTCTACAAGGAATTCTTTCTATTTATCAACAAAGTTCGCAATTTTTCTTCTCGATATCGAGCGATTAAAAAAATCAAAATTCAAAATTATAATTAGAAGAATCGTGATAAAATTGTAATGAGAAGATCAGAAGAATCGATAAATATTTGTCGCACCAATTTAGTGAACATAAAAATTACACTGCACATATTCATCATATATATATTCTTTACTCAACATGTGCCCTTAAATATTATTTTCCTTTGAAAATTATCATTTTTTCACTCGGCTATGTTTTTTATTACATTTTCTCTGAGCTGGCAAGAAATTTATATTTATTCGATAATTCCGTAAGCAGACGAATCACTTCGAATACCATTTATTTGTTTTATATCTAGCTCGACAGAGCCTTACGGGCAATATGGCAACACGGTAGCCGGAGATAAGGGGATCGGACGTAAATAAGGATTGTGTGTGTCGAGCCTGTAGCTATTTAGGGCTCAAGGAGCCCATATAGTGCACAGGTTAGCCCAGCGCACAGATCTCTTTCTCTCTCCCTCCCTTTCTCTAGCCCTCCCAGTAGTGCTTAGGCGGTGATTTAACGAGGCAGTTGCACCCTGTAACCCTCGAACTGGCTCGAATATGTTTGTTCGTTCGAGATTGTGCCGCAACAACAGCGTGAGGACGAGCGAGAGGGGCGGGGGGGGGGGGGGGGTTAGCAGAACTACTGGAAAACCTCGTTAACTCAGGATGGTGTTGCGAGCCGTACAGGACAAGAGCTGTTCGATGGTCGTCACGAGGCCGAATAGACCTCAACGCACACATAAACGTACAGTTTGTGTTGGCCACAGTTGGTCCTTCGAGCCGAGAGTAATCAAGAGCTGGAGTTACCTATACGTATTAATATTAACCCAGCTGGAAATTTACAATAAATTTAAAGCCCCTCTGAGACAACGACTTTGACGCTGACTTTTCTCCCTCGAAAGCATATCAATGGAGAATTTGTGGATCTGATGAAGAATATATAAGGGAAGAATATTATATATTGTATAGCAATTTCATCCCCATTCTCGGCTAAATATGGAGCATAAACAATAATACTTGTTAAGAATGACCCCCCATAATGGGAAAGTGGTCGAGTTTATCATTTCGGAGTGTACGAGATGACTGTCTCTGATTATACTTGAGTGATTCTGAGTGTCCACGAGTTTTCGTAACTGTATTTGAATGTCACCGATGATCTTCGAGGGTTTGAGTATACTCGTGCATAAACGTCTTCGAATACTGAAATAGTTGTGTGAGTTTTTTTCAATGCTTAACAGTACTCGTGCGAGTTCTTTGAGTATCTGCGATTTTTCTTTAGACTATTCGAGCGTTGAAGTACTCATACGAGAGTACTAAACTTTGTGAATACCGGATGTGAGTGTCTCTGAGTATTTATGAGTATCTTTGAGTATTAGAATGCGTTTGAGTGATCAAAAATATTTGTCAATGCCTGTGTGAGTATTTTTAAACTTTTTTTTTTGAGTAACACTTATCACTCATACATTAAATTAAATCCGTACTAATTCATTCACCTCACACGTCTGGCTGACGTTAAAAATCCCCGGAAAAAAGAATTGAGAAACAACGAAACGAATTTTTTAACAAATTTCCTCGTTACTGTAAGCCTTGCAGGTGCTTATAAAATATGACTGAGAATGTTCGGGAGAGCTTGTCAAGATTCATAGCAGCTGTACATTAATATCCAAACGAGTCAGACACACGAGAGAGTGTCTGAAAGCCGACAGTGTCTCGCTCATAGCGCACAACGTTCGATTCTAGACTCCTCCACGACTGAAAGACAGAATATATATTATAGACAGAGAGGGCGAGGAGAGAATCAGGTCTGTATAATTCAGATCGACCTCGGCGTATTGTTCCCGAGGTCAGGGAGATGGAGACTGGGGGATGTCTGGTCTCTTTTGCTTCTGTCATGAATTCTAGGAGAGCTTTCGCGTTGCCACCTCTGAGCTTTTACATACACACGCGCGCGCCCATACACGCATACAAAAGCGCGCATGCGCGCACACTTCCCCATATACATATATATATATACATTCATGTAAAGACCCTGAGTGCACAAAGAGTCGAATAAACTATACAGGTTACACGATTCCCCCAGGTGGTATACAGACGAAAATGGGAAAATCTCGGAACAGTCGACGAGGGACGAAAGAAAAAAAAGATTAAACCATAAAGAATATTTTTTTTTACATACATCAAACACGACAAGAATCGAAATAAAAATGCTAAGATTCGTTTGGTTTTGGTACATGATAATCTCCGTTTATCCTAGCTCCTGGCTCTCTCTCTCTCTCTCTCTCTCTCTCTCGTCGTGGATTATCACGAGATGAAAGTCTGGAACGCGGTATAAGGTGGTTGCGGAAAAGGATTGAGGGACACACGCCAGACTTTGAACGCTCTACCCTCTCAAAAATCCCAACCACTTCAGCGCTTTCGTCCTCCCTGGATTCTCCAGCGTTAACACAGCGATGTATGCATTGCAGGTTTCTTATCAAATTATAAGACGATCATGCTTGAGGCAGAGCCTGTACTCATGGCATGTACTCAGTGGCAGTAGCACGCCATGGCATATCAAATTACGTATTCTGGCCTGTGCCTTCTACCATCAATCCCCCTTCGTCATTTATTTCTTTTCGTAGATCGTACGCGAGTCTCACGGGGAACAATACGCGCCCCGTCACACCATGAGCGGGTTTCATGGACCCCAATACGTAATCCCGAAACTTGAAGCTCCTCACGCGCTCCCTTCTGCTACTGCCGTTGCGATATTCGCCGGATAAATTCCATTAGTGCACGCATCTCGTGTCTGCATTATACATGCACAGGGGAAAAAAAAATGTGTCTGACTAAATCTCGTGGATGTAATATATACGTTGACGCATGTGTGGAGGGAAATTTATTATTTTTTTATGTCAAATATATAACATATGTGGGATTCTCAAGCAGAATATTTTTAAACTTTGCCAGCTTTTGATGCGCTAGTTGTAAGAACTTTCTGTGATTTATTTCAGATTTTTAAATCCAACCGTTGAAGAATATTTTTTGCCAAAAAAACCTAAAAAACGAAAGCAAACAAAAATTGTGACATCAAGAAAGACCTCTTATATTTTGTCACGAAAATGACTGAACATTTGGGGATATGCGTAGATTATATAAATAAAAAATTGCTAGAATTCCACCATTTGGGGTTCCGCGAAGTAAAAAAAAAGAAGATCTGGGAAAATTAGCATTGCAGCATCGTCGAGGCGGGAGTGGGGGAGAGCGACGCAGAGGAGCATGGCGCATAGTAGTGGGGGAACTTGGACGTGCAGTATCGGATTCGAAGTGGGGGAAATCGGGCAATAAACGAGCAGGCATTAACGGAGTTTGTACTGTATATCTTTTGACTTCGTCATTCCCCGCGTATTCGACTCTTCCTCCTTCCATTCTTCCTGTATGCTATTTTCACCGCGTACGCGCCCTCCAAAGCTGCTCAGCACGCGCCTCCCCCCCCCCCCCTCTCTGTACATGTATAGCTATATTTCTCTGCGGCTAAGACGACCCGCTAAACTCCCAAGAGGGAACCCAATTTCGAATTTAAAAGAGAACCCGAGGTACAACATTTTTTATTATTATTACCGCGACGGAGGTGGGGGAGGGGGGGAGGAGGAATGAACAACTTAAATATTAAGAAGGTCAGTCGCGAGTTTTACATAAATATATATTGAGAAGTTTTTTAGAATGGGTGGGTGGGGGGGGGATTATGGGATATACTCTCGGAAAATCTGTAATGAAATCTTGAGCTTATATCGGTGACGATGGAAGAGACGATGTTGAAAGTCGATTAGTGTCTACCCACTCTAAATTACTGTAATTTATTAAGATATGCAATTTTTTTTTAACAAAATTATTTTGGTATTATTGATTAATAGACCGGGAGAAAAATCATGATATTGAGCGTGGAGAGTTGGAATGACAAAATTTAAAACTTCCGCAATTTGGGATTTATCGCTCAAGTCATGTACGAGCAAAATGGGATTTTTTTCAAGAATCTTGTAGAACTGTGACAAATTTCAAGGATTCACGACACGGTTATTGCACACGTGGCGTATTTTACGGATGGAAAATTTAGTTGGACGATTTCTTCTCGTTTCGACAATTCTCCCTTCTCTCACAGCAAGGAGATTTCGCAATGGCGAGAAACTTATCTTTCGGTGAAGAGTATGGGGCACTCTATACCTACCCGCAGGTGTATATATATATATATATAACTTGGACTCTTTGACAGAGTGAGAAAACGAAGAAAGAGAGAGAGAGGAAAAAAACGAGGAGTTACTTCAGTCTCATGAATGTTAATGGGGCAATCGGGCGAGCTATATGCTTGTATATATAGGCAACAAATTTACTCAACCAGGAGGTCTCTTCATGGGATCTATAAGGCCGAGATCGGGTATTTGCATATATTTAGCAATCAGCTCGTTACTCGATTCAACGATGCGAAAGCTCGTCAGTATCACCGAGTCTAAATATGTATACACACATCGTAGCGCTTATCGGCATATACATATAAATTGGGATGATCGTATATGCATGTCTAACGGTATATGAATAAGGTTAGATAAGGTTAGGTAAAGTTAGGCTTAGTTAAATATGTTCAACTATAATTATAAAAATCGATCAGTATCATTCGATAAATTATGGTTAGATAAGATAAAATAGATCAATTACAGATGAAATTGGTTATGCTTAGATAAGCTTCGACATGATTAGATAGAGTTAAGTGCGCTCTTACATAAATAAATTTAAGTACATTTCAATAAACTCCACCAGATAACTCGAGGTTCTTTCATCTAACAAAAGAAAAAGAAAAAGGGTTGGCCATATTTCGATAGTTCATCTTTAAGACACGGATCCTTGGACGGTGGTGTCTTGAAGGGTCCAAGTTCAGGGTCAACTCTCCTCAAACTCTCGTCTCTCTCGCTCGCCTCCACCTCGCCATCTCATTCAACAGCAACGCGCACTCTACTATCTGTACATTCTCAGATCTATATTTAGAAAATAACCAAAAAAATGATCGTTTAACGCTTACCCGAAAAAAAAACACCCCTTGAAATCTTTCTGAAACGTTGAATCTGAGGCAAGAGAGCGAGCTCGTGAAAACGAGCCTTATCTATTTTTTAAGGTGGAGCGAGAGAGAAAGAGAGAGAGAGAGAGAGAGGGACAGAAAACTTTGCGGTATGTTTGCCAAGAGCCATTTATTTTTTTAGCTCTCTTGCTATACGTCTCGTTTCTCGCTCTCTTATCATTATAATACAAAGTTGCTGATATACATATTTTTATATTTATTTATGTATGTATTAAGTGTGCGTGAGCGCGTGTGTGTGGGTGTGTGTGTTGGTGTGTGTAACGCTATATATAACTTTAGCCGAGTCCGGGGTACAGGTTTGCCGTGCCCATCATTGCAATCTTGACTAAGCCCGAATGAGAATGATAATGATAATATAAAATTTTGGCGTCACATTGCCACGGCGATAAGAAGCCCAAGATACGGGAAAAATAAAATGTTCTAGAGGCATATTCGAACACACTCGTTTGGGTTTCCCAACACGAACATCAGTTGAGATTCGGAAAATATTTATTCAGTTGCGTTTGGCCATGGTGGCCTTGACCGACGAGATAGCTTATCCTTTTCACTCTTGTCTGAGTGCAAACAATACGCAGTTGAATATTATTTATATATATATATATTGAATTTCCTTCTCGAGATTACATGGCAATATCGGTAATTTGGATCATAATGGCGTCACAATTTGAGAATTGATTTTTTTATTGTTTCGCGCAGCTTATCAAGGTCTGTGCTGGCCGAGAGTGGCGTAAGTAAAAAAATGTACGGCTTATGGCATAAAAAATACTATGACGCCAACAACACTGACGAAAGGGATGAGGCACGATAAAAATAGATAAAAAAAAAAATTAAGGATCTGTAGTGAAATACGAAAAATTAGTTTAAATCGACCCGAAAACCATACAAAAGCTGCAACCGCACACGGACTATTAGTAAATGGGCAAGTTTCATGCTGGTGCAGCGTGGCTTAGGCAAAACATGTTCGGCAAAATAGTAACACGATAGTTCGCGAGATAAGATTGGCAGAAGGCGTGGATAAAATATAATTAAATAAAGATGGCATGTTGGTCAAAAAAATCAAAGGTTCTTGGTAAATTATTATAAGAGGCCAATTAAATTGAATGAGAGCAAACTTATCCATAAGCATTTTCAATAAATTAACGTTCACGCCGTACAATAATTATATTAAAAATGGAAAAAAATAATAAAAATTAAGGACCTGTAGAAAAATACGAAAAATTTGTTTAAATTCACCCGAAGGCCGTAAACAGCTGCGAGCACACATACGGACTATTATTAAATGGGCAAAAAATGTACGGCAAAATAGTAACACGATAGTTCGCGAGATAAGATTGGCAGAAGGCGTGGATAAAATATAATTAAATAAAGATTCCATGTTGGTCAAAAAAATCAAAGGTTCTTGGTAAATTATTATAAGAGGCCAATTAAATTGAATGAGAGCAAACTTATCCATAAGCATTTTCAGTAAATTAACGTTCACGACGTACAATAATTAAAATTAAAAATGGAAAAAAATAATTAAAATTAAGGACCTGTAGAAAAATACGAAAAATTTGTTTAAATTCACCCGAAGGCCGTAAACAGCTGCGAGCACACATACGGACTATTATTAAATGGGCAAGTTCCATGCTGGCGTAGCGTACTATATGATGTTACGGCGCATGGCATAAAAAATGCTATGACGACAGCAACACTCGCGAGAGGGATGAATATATAAATATGATTAAAAAAAAGGCGGCAATTCGGTCAAAACAATCAAAGGTCTTGGCAAATTATTATAAGAGAGTCCAATTGAATCGGAAAAAGAAAGACAAATATACAAATATAGACATATATATTGTGTACCGGAGAGAGATAGAGAGACAGAGAGAGCGAGAGATAAAGAGAGAGAGAGAGAGAGAGAGAGAATCCATCATTCTCTGCAGACCGTGATCGCCATGACCCACTATATACTTAAAAATAATCGACATAGAACGAGACGGATAAAAAGAGTGCGAGTATAGAGAGAAGGAAGATCGTGTTAAAAAAAAAAACAAGAGCAATCGCGTATCCTCTGCGAAAAAATCATCGCCCACTCGGCATTTTATCATTTTCTCTCTCTCTCCCTCTCTCTTTCGTGTCAGAATGGGCAGATTATTTCTTGAATTGACAATAACGCCACTCTCGAAATAAACCAATCGTGAGATAACACTCGAGTATGACAAGAAAAGTATTTATATATCTTTCATCATGTATTTTTGAGGGGACATTTGTTAGAGAGACGTTGATGCGTGAATCACCTGTTAATGTATACATATATTGTACGTATATGTACTTATATTTGTTTTTTTTTCATCTCGTAAAAACGATCTATAGATCGCCAAGACTCCGCTCTGTCTCACAGAATTTGTATCACAAATCTCGAAATGCGAAGCATAACGAGATAAAATGTTGTTTTCTCAGAGTTTCGCTCAATCTTTTTCTATTCCTTTCTCACTCTCTCTCTCTCTCTCTCACACACACACACACACTCCAGCTGTGTACGAATTCTCGTGTTATAACTTATCGTATACATTCAAGATTATATTGCCAAACGAAAACAGACTCGTGGATATCTTATTATCGCATATATAAGCTCAAAAGAAAGAAAGATACTCGTGAGCAGCTTTGACAAATGGCTGTTTGTATAATGAAACATGTATGATAAAACTCTCGTTGAGGCTCAGAAATACTTTTTCTTGGATGCTGAAAGAATCTTCTTCATGAGACTCTCTCGAGACGAGTCTCCATAAGTCCGTTTGTCTTCGGAATTTTCGATAGTACGCGCTCTTCCTTCTCGAGGGTCTATATATTACTTCTTGTTTGGCAATTCTTGTTTGGCAATTTCGTATTATTGTATCTCTATCTTCGCGAGGAGGCAACCATACTGTAATATCACCGTATCGATTGCATACGATATGAGTTTGCACAAACGAACGTCTGGCAACAATGAAATTGCCCACTCGACGGTTTGAGAAAAAAATTTCGATATTGTTGGGACGAATAAAAAAATTGAACAAAGATGCATTATTCAACAATATCTTTAGGCCTACGATAGTACATGGAAAGTTTGCCTAGAACGAGCGTGGACAGAAATATATTGAGATTGCTGTAAAAGTATGAACGGAATAGTTTTTTGTAATTATCTCATTTCCGGTTGGTTTAATAGCAAAATGCAGATAAGAGTGTAACTTGTGTTCTCTCTCCCTCTCACTCGCATACTGCCCGGCCCTTACGAATTGGCAGTTTCAGTGCAAGCTCGCTCATCCCTTCCATGAAGCACCGACACAACCTCGAAGATTGCAAAACCGTGACATTGAATAATAAAACATCAGAATATTATCGGATTGCGACTATAGCCAAAGCATCCATTTTGGTCTCAATCGAAATATAACAAAACATTTATCTGTTCGCTCTTAAATATAACTCCGAAAACGGTGTAATTTATCAAATTTTCTAAAAAATAAATTTCCAAAATAACGAAAACGTTGAGTAAATCGCAATGTCTAGAGGAAAAAATTCATGGTTGCGTCTCTCGTTAGGTTGATCGGTCAGTTACCATCAATTACTGTCAGTTAATAATGGAAATGTACTTGTCTAGAGTCGCTACAGCGACATTTGATCATGTAATAAAGCAAGGAAAATCCACGGTTTCCAGTGGCTAAAAGGTATTCACGAAAAACTGTTGGGAGACATTTTAGGGCAGAGAAAAGGAGAACAACGAGAATGAAAACGAGTTGAGGAAAATAAAAAGGATGGAATACGAAGAGAGCAAGAAAACGAACGACTCTAGTGCCTTATGCTTGTTATATATATATATATATATATATATATATATATATATATATATATATATATATATGAATGTGTGTGTGTATACATAAGACAACGTACCAACGTCGTGGAAACTTTACGATCCAGCGTTATCCAGCGTCACTCCTACCTCGTTCCCGCGAGTATTTTCACAACTCCCATGCTATTTTTTTTTCTCCAACCCTCAATGGCAGATCCCAAGTCCTTTTTACGAGGACCCCCTCCCCCGCTAAGATACCCTCCCTTTCCCTTTGGCACTGAAATAGCCGGCGAGGAAATAAGAAGAAAAAATCACCATGTTAAAAAAGGGAGCAGAAGAATAATCGACTAGAAAGTGCCAATTATTCTTCGTAATCAAGAAAATTTAAAGCCGGGGTCGCTCGCTACGGAGAGGCTCAGAAGGGTCCAGATGAGATTTTTCCCAATGAACTTGAACTAGCTCTTCTATGAAGTACTTTGAGGAAAAATAAATTTGAAAATAAAAATGTCAATGTCAAACCATCTGAAAATATATTCAAAAATTGTCAACTACAAAGAAAACAATTATTTTACAGATGTCTCTTCAAAGCAATCCTACTATGTCGTAAGTCGAATATTTCCATACATTTTTTAATATTTCATTCAATCAAATGTGGGATCACCTCCAGCTCTTCTAGATAGTACTTCGTGGAAAATGATATTTAATAAAAGATATTCGACTTGCGAAATAGTTCAAAGGTTCTCCCAAAACTCGCAGTTCTAAATAAATCAATCAATTTCCAAAAGTGTTTCCACAATAACAAGCCGATATCATGAATTGTAATCATTTTTTTTTTTCAATCCACGAACCTCGTGAGCCGAAGTCCCAAGTCGATCAGAATTTTTCCATTAACCTTTTAGTCATCAATTTGACGTAATGTGCCAACCACCATAACGAGATAGAGAGAAAAAAAAATGCAGCAAAACTCTCGGCTCTTTAAATGCATCCTAGCGTGGCTTCAACGCGGTTGGCCTTGGATGCTGTTGCTGCTGTTGCTTCTAAAGTTCCCCCCCTCCCCCTGTCCTCACTCGTACATCTCTTCGCCAAACTCCTCTTTGCTGACTCGGTGGCCCTGAGAAGGTGGCCCACGGTCAAGGCTACGTAGCCAACCCCTCCTATAACAGGCTTCGTCTTGGATGCACACGATTGCCCTGCAGTCGCTTCAACCGCAACACAAAACTCTGCCGCATCCTTTTTCCCCTCTTCTCTCATTCAGCTTGATGTAAGAGCCTTAAAAACCTGAGACTTTTTTGTTGCCTTGCATGCAAAAACGATGGGCGGAAGGATGATAAAAAAAAGAAACGAAAGCGGCATGGCGAAACTGCGGTTGAAGGAGATGCAGAGTCGTCCGTAAGATTTTTTGAGGTAACACATTGAAAGGGCATAAGATCTGTCATATATCGTGACCAAAGCAGTAAAAAAGAACGAAAAAGAGAATCATTTCTTCTTGTTTCGAGCATTTTTCTACAGTGGATGTTAATTCTCGTGTATACGTTCTGATATATTTTAGAGCCATAGAATGACGATTAGGTTTTATGGTATTTTTAATCGAAAACAGATCCGTCGCTTCCTCCGTGGTAAAAATCGTTCTAGATACATTTTCTGCTTCGTAGAATATATTAGCTGGGAGACGAAAGAATGCTGAAAAATTACCAATTTAACCCTGCGAATGCAAATTTGCTGCAAGCTTCAAAATCCACATCGTTTTGTCATTCATTTTTTTTTTTACGTCGACCTCATGCATTTTGAAATCTGTTGTATCGGAATTATTTATTTCGACGACAAGTTGAAAGCACAAAAGCAATCAAGTACAACACGATCGATCGCAATACTTGTTCAAGTTGATATAATGTCCTTTGACACATAAATGATAGATGCAAAGTTGTGCGATTCGTGGCACGAAATGGCAAAAATCTGTCGGTGAATCAAATAGCTCGATCACAGAACCCAAGAGGGATCCAGCAGTAACGCAGCTGGTATACGATCAAAAGAAGTCTGCATTCGATAACCAGAAATAGGACAGGTTTCCAAGGCAAGATCTAAATATAGTAGTAGCAGAGTTGAAGGTGGTGGTGATGGTGGTCAGAGGTGGGGCGTGTATTATTACCGGAGAAACTCGCCACAAGGCGTCTCGTCGTGTCTCTCGTTTCCTACATAGCAGTCGTGAAGCAGTAGTAAAAGTAGTAGGAGTAGTACATGGTAACGTAGGAATGAAGGATACAGGGTCTGGTCAGTTAACTGGTTAGTATGGTCAGGTAGCAGTTCGTAGCAAGACAGTCGCACACGAAACACACGACCTGAGTATTCTACGCACCGTCATCAACGACTCATCGCGATCTCGACTCTACTCGAACTACAAGAGACTTCATTCATAAGCTTCTTTGGTCATCAAATATTACGAGCCAAGGGAAACATCGAACTAGCTGAAACCTGTAGGGAGTTATCAGGACCAAATTTTACAAGGAATAATCATTCATGGAAGACTATCTGATCGCACATTACACTGGCATAGGCATTATGCGAGCTTGGCATGAATTCGTAGCGTGGCTCGACAAATGAGCAAACGAATTTGCTAATTTATTTTTGCCCTGCCTCCTTCGGTCCAGCGAGTCTCTTGATAGCCTCTGCCACCGATGTCCTCCATCGCCAGAGAGACCGAGCTCGACGGCAAAAGAGCTGGTCCGGTATGACCGGTTCTCTTCACGTCGTCTTCCCGGCTTGACTTCCCTCGTGCGAGGACCAACTGGGACAACGAGGTAACCATGGGATGTCCATGGTGCACAGACACATCGAAGAGCCTCATCGTATCGACGATTCCTCGATTTTCTCAGAAATTTGCACAGTATATGCTCCTTCTTACTACCGGTTTATAGATCGATCTGATCGCAAAATGACTGTGCTTGTAACTTTAACGCATATAGCTCTCGATATATGATGATGCTGGGACTCTCGACTCTCGAACTCCAGATATTACGTGGTGTTTCCTTCTCGTTATCTCAGATTTGCATTCATCACTCAAAGTTATTTCCATCTCCGAGATTTTATTTCTTTTCATTCCTGTTTCGTCTTCTCGCCTGCTCCACAGCTTTGCCCTTACGCATATCGTCCTGGTCGTTTAAGTTTTTATTGACTATAAATTTAATTTCGTTTGCGAGAATGAAAATACTACGGAGGGTCCGGCATCGAGCACCGAAAGAAGCAAAATAAAATGAGCACCTTCTGGAATTTTCGAAGCTCATCGTTTTCGCGCTTAATACACCAAGATTTACGAGATCATGTATACCGCGAGAGAGAGAGAGAGAGAATATTGCTCCTCGTGTGGGTATACGCCTAGTATAAGCCCACCAGGCTTAGTTAAAATGAACTTTAGAATTTTATCTCGGATCGTTCGTTCATCTGCCCCACGGTTTTACCAACCGTTATTTCGAATGATTTGTGGCAGCTTTTCCGCGAATTCTCACACAGCGAGACTAAGAGAGGGAGACGAACGAAGCCGGAAAGCATGGGCCCGTTAAGAACGAGTAACTTACAATTAGAATGGGAGTGTGCTTAACTAAATTAACTGGTAGTTATATCCTTCATCTCGCTCGTGCACGATCCGCTGCCGAAACACTCCTTCCTAAATGGGCTTATTGCCCGCTGGAGAATTAGCGACATCGCACCGCCTCAAATTTCTACAATCCGTCTCAATTTTCCTTTCGTTGCCCCGGGTAAAACGTTACAGTCGCTGGCCCCTCGAATCATGCAAGAAAATCAGTTATTGGCATACTCGTAGCAGTTTCCATCCAACGGTCAATACTACGGTGAATCGTTGAGAAGCCAATCACCGATCATTGGATGGCAAACGTTAATTTAGCCTCTGAAGCCATTCAAGATTCTCTGTCTTTGGCAGAAAGTAGAATCGAGGAAAAGACTTTTTCTTGCCGCTAAACTCAAGCCACTAAATACTGGCTCGAATTAATGATTCAATTAGCCAACGACAATGAAAAATTCCTACGTCATCGTATCTATACTACATCGTGCCAACTATAAATTGATTAGAACTCCATATTTTCTTCTTAATCATTTATTCTGTATCTTCTTCTGTCTCTGTGATACAACTAGTGATAAAATTTTATATCCAAACAGCAAGAAAACTCACCGTGCTCGATGGTCACCAAAGAAATCAACCTTGCTCTTCTTCTTGCCAATTGCCTGCGGCTGATGAAGAGGGCTGACACTTGGTTCGCTTGTTGCTGGGGGTGAGCACGAGCCAGTGCCAGACGATAGTGAGCCCGCACGTCCACGTCCAGAGTCGATCATCTGCGCATCGCTTCCGCCTCTTCCGCCAATTCCGTTGCCACTGCCATTACAGCCAATAGCATGATTGCCAGCGTGACTCGGTGGTCCAGCCGAAACGGCGAGACTCGGTCTTGTATTCTGTCGATTTCGGCGTTTCTTCTTCTTCGAATCGTTCTCTTCGGGTCCACGATTTCCACCACCTGGTGCATTACCCGGTCCCGGTGGCATCCAGTCAAGATCCTTCTTCAAATGGCCTCTGCCACAACGACAACCGCACGCCTTGAATGCCAAATCGTAGCCCTTCTTGGTCCACAAATTCTGATGACGCTGACGCTCGGACCAGCTCCTTGCACGTCCGCAATTCTTCAGATAAGTCAAAACGGTCTGTTCCCAAGCGTCGAAGCACTCACGGTGCATAAATTGACCAACTGGACAGCTCTCATTGTTGCACATGACTTTGACAGCATCCTGAAGTGCGTTAGCACGAATTGGCATATCACCGCGAAGACATTCCCCCGTTGGTGTGCAACATCTCATCGTGCTCGCTGTCTGTACCCCGTTGATACCAAAACTTTCCAGCGTATCGTTGTTATTGTTAGCAGCAGCAACCTCGAGAAGCCCACCCACATGACCATTCGCTGCATGACGTCGCGGTGCCATTTTTTTCGTAATACCGTTGTCTCGTTCTTCGGCAGTCCCGACCTCGTGAACAACGTCAGCCGTCTGAGTCAAGTCCTTGGTTAGGATTGTCCTCTTTGGCTCCGTGCTTACGACGTGCGGCTTCGACTCTTCCTCGAGGACGAGTCGAGCGAGGTACGAGAATACCTCGGACGCCAGGTGGAATTCGCCGATTTCCGTCAGCTTGACGACGATCCCTCTTACAGCTACGACGTTTCTTTCTCTCCAGGACAATTTCTATATCAGCATTTTTCGTTCCAAAATCAAATGAACGATGATGAACTGGCGTTCCATCAGCGCCCATTCAGCGCTTGGGAGACCAATTTATCGGTGTCGAGACCAACGCAGTTGAGTCCCTATAAGATCCTCTCTTCTGACTCAGATCTTCCGAATGAATTTTAAAATCTTCGAATGCCAGTCCACCGGAAGCACACCTCGACGTATCTTTGTGCAAAAAATTATCGAGCCACACTCTCGCGATGTTTTAAACGATTAAGAAAACGAAAAATTAAAATTAAAAAAAAAACCCGTTAGAATAAATCGATATTAATTATGATTATCCTTTATTTGATCACTCGAAAGATGTTTTCTCAATAAATCCTCGAACAATCAGGACCCAGACCCGGCATCAATATCACACGTTTCAAGCTATCGACGTTTCGCAACGGCAAAGTTTTCATACCAGATTATATTGCGCTGGTAAACAGACCATAATGCACCGGTGCGAAATAGTACAAAACAGCATGAGTAATAGAATACTTATGGGTGTTACGACCAAACGATTGGGTCTCGAGGCCAGTGTCAGGTGGTCATGCAGTGACTGCCTGGAACCAAAGTCAAGGTTTTCCTCGAAACAAACGACCGGCGAGAGATCGACTTTGAGGCTGTTTTGATGGGTTTGTTAGCTGTCGTAGGCTCGACACTGAACCCCGTCTGAAAGCTTCAACTGTTTTTGTACAATAGCACTTGAATAGCTTGAGTTTTTATCACGGCAAACGACGATAGTCGAATGTCAGGGTCACCCCGGCGGGCGCAGCAGCGCTCGCACGTTCGGATCTGTTCGATGAACTATATGTTTATATCTCGATTCTAAGCCACACTTGTGAGTAAACAATACACTTCTTCAGTCTGTATCTTCTATCTCGTTTGTATCTTCGTTGAAGTTTATGCGACTGTATCTTCAGTGTTGTCGTCGTTTGTTTTCACATTCCCTCTATCTTCGGTGCACCCCTACTCCTCTGCCCTACTCTCTCGATCTATATGGTTCCGCTTGTCGATCCGGACAGTCTATATGTACATTTGTATCGATTCGTGTATGTGTGCATGTGTCCATATAGCTCAGCCCGCTTCGAGACCTTGAAAGAAGACCGTCGAGGTCTCGCTTGTATCGAGTCACAGCGGACAAAAACACAATGACAATAATAGACGAGACACCCGTATAGCTCGTGGAACGTAAAACCTCGATCGCTTCGCTCTTCACGTAGGGCACACCAGTCACTGAGAGTCGTGGAAACGACAGCGTGCCGGCAAACGAAGCTCGTACAGCGAACGAGCGCGAAAGTGAGGCCCGATTGGGTGAAAGGGAAAGCTCATGGTGGGGGTCATGGCTAGAGCGCCAATCGATGCACGCCGTTCTCTTCCCTCCTGGCCAGACTCGCCGGCTTTTGTGTACAGTATGTGCTTCACTCGCCGGCTCGTGCTATCCTCGAGTTCTCTTCTTCTCCTTCTCTGTCCCCCTCATTCGCATGTTCTCTCTCTTTCTCTATCTCTCGATCCTTTTATCTGTCCCTCTTGCTCTCTTGGTAAATCTGTCTTTTCTCGCACATTCTCGACTCTGCTGCTGTGCTGCATCTCGCTCGGCAGCCACCCTCTCTACATTGTAACAACGTACGCTGCTTGTTCCACTGTGTGTAGCTCGACGATCTTTTGTCTCGCTTACTATTCACTCCTTCTCCCTCGCTCTTTCATGGCTCAAACCGGCTTTGTATGCAAGCTTTTCAGGTCTCTCTTGCCTCTCTCGCTTGGATACGTATTTTCGATCACTCGGGCTATCTTTCGCAGCACTGTAGGTCTCGTGATACACATACAGTGACTCGTACACAATTTTACCATAGCACGAGACTCTCGCTTGCACACATGCTTGCTAAATACTGAATTCAGGTCCTCGTATAGCACACATTTTCGTGTTAATGTGTGAATGTCATTTTACCACTGTAATTGTGGCTACGACGTACCGTGTGCACCTACACCGAAAAAAAATGATCGCTTGGCTTGACAGAAGTTGTTATGGGTATGTTTCTTAACTTCTGGCCTAACCGGCATCGAGTGCTCGTGTACTCGGACGTAGGTGAAAGCTTCGCGCCGGCGCCGTCAGGCGCTGTAGTTGTATGCGAGGAACCCTTTCTTGACTGTAGTCGTAAGTAGTAACGGACGTTACCGCACAGCCGTACGCTATAGTAACACTCTCGGAGTCTCTGTCTCCGCAGTCGTCCAATTTTAGGCGCCTTGTGCGGCTCACGTGATTTGCAACTTTCTTCACACGAGAACTCGCAATCTCTCCACTGTATTGTCATGCGCATATGTATAATTATGTATACGTGTATATATATTGCGAATGTGTAGATTCTAGAAATGTTAAATAAGAGATGAGAAAAGGGATTTATTTGCAACTTTTCCATATTTTAACACAGTCGTGCATAATAATTTTTGGAAAAAATCAATTTATTCAAACAATCGATTGCCAATTTTTTTGATTATTGAGTTGATTAAATTTTTTACCCAGCAAAGTCATCGTGACAGTTAAAATTAATTAGGGGCGAGGGAAAATATGAGAATTCGGCTCGTTTGTCAAAAAATTGATGAATTTTATGAATACAATAGACGACAGAGAAATAAATTTTCGAGAGGGTGATTTGAGCCCCGCGACAGGTGGACATGCCGGTCAGAACACATTATTGCCTCCGCGTAATTGGATCTCGGTACAGACTTGGGGATGGTGAGGGGATAAAATAGAAAGGCTATGCGAGAGAGAGAGAGAGCGAGAGAGAGAGAGAACTTCTTCATCTCTCTGATACGTGCTATCGACACGTTCGAGTTCTCCATTTCTTTTCCATTCGCTTTTTTTCACGTGACACTCGCCCCCGTACGAGTATCATATATACCCACACTGTACACTCTGTGAATATGTGTCTGTATCTGTATTACAGCTCGGAGGAAGAAAAAGCTCGACATTCACTAGCCACCTCTATTGCCGTCGTACAAATATTTAGACAGTCCCGTGTGTTTATTCGCATTCTTTTCCTCCCTCGGTTACCAAAAAAAAAAAAAACTAACCGGATATAATATGGCGGAAAAAATTGCCTGTATATCTATCGTCCTTGAAAAAAGATACTATATATATATATATATAAATTTCGTACGAAAGCCTGTAGACGAGTCGAGCAAGCATAAAATTGGGAATTAAAAATGTATGAGGTTTTTGTTACAGAGCCTGTCTATAAGTAGCTTAAATCGAAAATAAAGAAAATGGAAGAAAAAGTATTTGTACGTAGAAATAACTGAAAGACAAAATTTTATCATCGAACTGACTTCAAATTTTGATTAGTACCCACAATTCTCGCTTGCAAAATTAATTTATGGTACGACGGGAGTCCGTGAACATTATATTGTTCGTTAACGATCGTACGATCGAACATAATTTGCAAGTCTCGCGAGTATCTCGACCTTCATAAATTATACTTTGTACGTGATTGTATGAATACAAATGAACGGAACGGTAAATATTTTTTTTTGCTGACTATCCTTGAGAATACTGTTGATGAAAAAAAAAGAAAGAACTTGGCGACAAGATGCGAGTCTCTTGGCCCACGTAATAAGAATATATTTTACATGCTTATTTTAGTACTCTCGCCTGCCACTAGGGCACAATGGAGTCACATGTCTTTGTTTTTCGCTATAATGGACGAAATTATTGAGAATGCCTTGAGTCAAATTGACAAAATTCATCTTTGTAGTGCAATCTTCAATCATATTTACAAATCATAAAGATTCATTATGAATTTGTATAGAAAAACGGATTTTGAAATACGCGGCGAAAAGTATTTGAATATATCGAGGAGTCGAGGCGTTAAAAAACGCTATTATGTCTCGTATTTGTTACACACATAATCGTGTCCACTGTTCGCTTCGCATTTCGTGTGAGTGAGCTTAACACGATCCAATAAATGCTTGACAGTAAATTACAAGCGGGAAAGCCCTATTTAAATTTAGCGCAAGGTCGAACTTTTGTTGGCACGATTTTTTATTTACATATATATATATATATATATATATATATATATATATTTTGAACCGTCGTCTCGTTTCATTTTTTTTCCTAGTCTCTTTTTCTCCTTCTCTTGATCTAAACATTCCACGTACGTTCCCATCGGGTTCGTCAGCGAGTGGTGGCGTGCTTTGTGAATTTTTTGAGTGCTCCACACGACACACAGCTCTTATTACGAATCTTTCTTCTTCTCCTTCCAAAGCCTTTCCGCCAATTTATTTATTTATCGACTACACGCACGCACGCACACACATACACACGCACATCTATGTGTATATATATATATATATGTACGAGACCCCATCTTTTCTTTACTCTTTTTGCTCACCCCCGCGAGCTTACGATCTCGCGGCATCATGGAACGAACTCGGGGCGAGAGGAGCTTTCGTCTTTCTCGTGTAAACACGTAAATTTCACGCACCCCTTGGCTATATACGCGACCCAAGAATCGCGAGACGTTTTATCGAGAGATAAACTTCGCGACACTCGCTCGTTATGCAAATCAAAAGATTTCCAACAGAAAAAAAGCAAGAGAGAGAGAGAGAGAGAGAGAGAGAGGGAGGCGAAGCAGTATGAGATAATAGAAGAAACAAGTTAACGATTACAACTATACGGCCTCGTATTATCATTTTTTTTTTTTGCTATTTTTTGCTATCATTTTTTTTTTGCTATTGGATTTATATGTTTTTTTTTATGATGTTGTTATCGAAAAAATGTCGTACATACTGATGCTGTATGTGCTATGACCTATACAATCGTTCTTATCACCCATCGTGAAAGCGCCAGCAGTTTCTTATCTGTACATGATACCCGATCTTCGAGACTCGATATATATGGGCGTGTCAACTCTTCCTATGACATAGTGCGGTATAATCAGATTGAAATTCGTAGTCTTGAAATTACAGAAATACATCATACTGTGGACAGGTCTGGTTTCGCTTTGCGCCAGTTTCATCTTTTTTTAGCGCATATACGGATTATTTTTTACCAGCACAGCTATTTTATTTTTTTCATAAACACCCGCGGAATTTATCAAAACTCTGGCAATTTGTGTAACACCATTATTAAGTATGTACTTTCTGTCAATTATTTCAAATTGTAAAATTTAACCATTTACAAAATTTTCTGTTTTTTTCGGTTGGGGTTAATTTTTTTTTGTTTTTTTATACAAAACATTTTTCACTAGTCCAGCCACTTTTTTTTCTCCCTCAAACAGCGTGAAATTTATGAAAATTCTGCCAGTTTATGAAGCACCATTGCTGAAAGTACGATCTTTAAATTATTTCAAATTGTAAGAGCGAAAAATTTACATAATATTCTGTTTTTTTTTTCTCTCGATAGAACTTGTGTTGAAAAATATAAGTCGCAGGAAAAATAATAAATCAATACATTTTTTTTTTTAGCATTTGTTGTATTCCATGGAATTGAAAAGTTTGCAGGAAGTTTAAGAATAAACTTTTGTCAAGAAAGTATACATGAACGTAAAATATACAGATCTATAAAGTTTTCGATACATAAAAAAAAAAATTCAACTATTTTTCAAATATATATATATATCTCTTAAACATTAAGAGATCTCACATTAGCGAAATTCTTAAAAGTTTTGTATTATTAATAAAGTTTTATTGAAAAATGAAAAAAGTGCGTGAAAAAATCTTTAAAAATTTCAAGTGTCTCTATGGATCCATACGAACAAACGAGGAGAGTTTTATTCAAATTAAACATGTAATGGTTAGTTCAGCTGGTTAGCCAAATGATCGAAAACACCTCACGTACTATATATATGTATATCGTTTTCGGAGGATCATTGCACGACTCTCCTCTCAATTACGAGAGTGCGGTGTGTATCGATATCGAATTTCCAATGATCCAGTTTCATGCTCGACCCTTGGCCCTGATCGGTGCGATTGCAACGATATTCACGCATTTCAGATCACTATGAATCCACATGCACATAATATAGCTCACACACACACTCATACACATATACATATATATATATAAACGACGATGATGGAACCAGGAATCAAATTCCACGCACAAACAAGTTGGCCCGGTTTTGACTTTCCGTTTGCAAAAAAG